>JASDFA010000010.1:8467500-8477500 GCA_035772735.1 Datura wrightii | reverse complement strand
AAAGTTGAATCACATGCCACAACGATTAAGCAGATTGAGCATCAGCTACTTTAGATATTTGCATCCTTGAACCAA
Source organism: Datura wrightii (assembly GCA_035772735.1). Taxonomy (NCBI): domain Eukaryota; kingdom Viridiplantae; phylum Streptophyta; class Magnoliopsida; order Solanales; family Solanaceae; genus Datura; species Datura wrightii. Next base: position 8,477,425 of record JASDFA010000010.1, on the reverse strand, counting down.
AGGCAAAAGGGCGCACTTCTTAGCAACATAGTCCAAAATCTGAAAAATGATAGTCAATTATGACTACGATGACTAGGAGTAGGAAGACCACCATTAACCCTCCCTTACTAGTTGTAGTTGAGATGGAAAGGTAGAAGGAGGTTGAGCTTAATGATGAGAATGAGATTGCTGAATATTACAAGTGAGGCTCCGTTGACTAAGGCTCCAGGTAATGCAAAGGAGTCTGAATCTAATAATGGGAAGTAAAAAGGGGCCTAATAGATTTACAAGCCTATCCCTTGACCATCACCACCATCCCCCCAAAGGAAGAAGAAGAAGGCAGAAGATGGGAAGTTCTAGAAGTTCTTGTCAATAATGAAACAATTGTCTTTGAACGTCCCATTGGTCAAGGCACTAGAACAAATGCCTGGGTATGCCAAGTTCATGAAAGACCTGGTGACTGGGAAGAGGTCCGTGAGCAATGAGCCAGTTGGTAACTTGTATGATTGCAGTGGCATAGCAGCACAGGTCCTTGCTCAGAAAAAGGAAGATCCAAGTGCCTTCACCATTCTATGCAAGATTGGTGATTTTGAGTTTGTGAAAGCCTTGTGTGACCTTGGTGCTAGCATCAACCTAATGCCATTAGCTGTGCTCAGACAGCTGGGCTTGGGAGCCCCCACACCGACTACGATGTGACTATTGATGGCAGACCGCACAGTTAAAAAGCCATTAGGGATCCTTCTTGATATTCTAGTAAAGGTGGACAGGTTTTTCTTCCCAGCATATTTCATGATCCTAGATTGTGAGGTCAATTCTGAGGTCCCATCATCTTGGGGAGACCATCCTTGCCACCAGGAGAGCTTTAGTGGATGTTGAAGCTGGCCAATTGAAGTTTAGGTTGAACAAAGAGGAGGTCATCTTCAATGTCTGTAGGTCAATGAAGCAGCCAATGAGTTTTAGGTGGTATTAGCAATTGAGGATGAGTTCGAGTTTCTTGATGAATTCTGAGTAGTCAAGAGACTTATGTCGTGTCGAGATATTAAATAAGGCACTTCTTGGGAGGCAATCCATGAGGTGGTTTGTGAATTCTAAGTAACTGAACCACCTGCATCGCGCAGTGATATTAAATCAAGTGCTTATTGGGAGGTAACCCAAGTATCTTGACTTATGTGTGTTCAGTGTGCAGGTGAAACAAAAACTGGTGGGTGAGAAGTTGTAGAACATACCTATATCAACTGTAGGATGATTGTACGACTCGTAGTACTGTCTATGGTGAAAACCAAAGACTTACCCAAATGCTTCTATGGTTCGTCATTACGAACCGTACCTCCATGATACGAGTCGTAGTACCCACTATGATGATGAACTATTCTAAGTATGAAAGTGTAGAAAATCTGACCTACGAGTCATGGTATGAGTTGTGGTTCCTTGGTATGACTCATACCACACACTCATAGGTCCCCAAGTAAGTTCCCACAGTCTTCTGGTACGAGTCCATGGGATGAGTCGTAGGTATGACCTACGACTCATGGTATGAGTCGTGATAGGCAAATTTAAATGAAATAGCTTGACTCGACCCGGATTTTTTAAATCTGCCCTAACCTATTTAAAACCAAATTTTTCATACTTAAACTCCCACACAAACAAAATCACAACCCACGACCACCACGCTTCAAGCTTTAATCACCCGTAGCTCACGCACGAGCTATTTGAGCTCAAATCCTGTGCAAATAAAATTGCACGAGCTATTGGAATCCCTAGCCCAATACTAAATCAAGCAAGAATTTGTTCAAGAACTTGAAAATAACAAGTAAGTGATTACTTCATCATGTAAAATTATTAATAAGTATTAGCAGAAAGTGAACTATGATTCCTCTACTCATGAAAATGAGGAAAAGGACTAATAAGAGGCTACATCTGAATGTGTTTTCAGGTGTTAGGAATTAGAATGTTCAAGTTAAGAAATTGATTATGAGTAGCGAGTTACTGGGTATGAAGCATGTTTTCGAATGTATGAGTAGGTGAAAATGGGGAATTATGAGTACCTATCTAAAAATGTAACTAATTGCACAACTGAACCTGCATAAGGTGAGGATAGGCTTCACGAGCCTTCTTACGATTTGTAGTTTCACACTATGACTCGTAGGATGATTCATGGGGACCATCCCAAGTATGCTAAACTAGAAACTCACGGTACGGGACCTAGTATGACCCATGGTATCTTACTACGAATAGCACCTGGTGGTGGTACCAAGAATAAGAAAACGGTCAAGCTCAAAAGCAACAGTACGATCCATAGTACGACTTGTAGAATCCAACTACAATTCGTAAAAATGAGTCATACCAAATACTGAACGGCTAAAGAGTACCACGAGTCTTAGTATGAACCATAACACCAAGGTACGACTTGTACTGATGACTCGTAGTGAAATACTAAATATGATTTTCTTGCTTTCTTTTCCTAAGATCAAATATGCTAAACTTTCTCTCTATAGGTACCATGAAAATTAAGAAGTGAGCAACTAAGAAGGCCCAAGACAAAAATGAAAAATATGAAATTGCAGCTGCAGGGCATAGGTATATGAGCATTTAGCCTCCGAGCAGAAGAAGGGTACGCCTAGTGGTTCACCGGAGGATTATCAAATTGATACTGATGACACTGACAAGCCATGAACCACTAGGGAATAGGCCAAGCTTCAGGTTGATGTTACCGCTGCAAGTTCGGCAAATGCTCCCCAGTCTGAGGAGGGAGCCAATGAACAACCGCAAGAGTCCGGTAGTGGCTCAAATGCTAAGGAAGGGTCTGATGAGGCCTAATCTTGAGAGGGTGCAGATGAGATCAGGTTGGAGGAGGAGATCCAAGAGGATGATGATGAGCGGACTCTTCCTCTAGAGAGTCGCACAATTAGGTTGAGTATGCTCGGTGCTTGAGAGATATATGAGTAGGGCCTCACTTTCACCTCCAAACAACACCACAGATGGAGCATTCAGGAGGAACAACAGATCCTGACCGATTCTCTAAATGAGGTTGAAGAGATGAAGAGGATCTTCAACTTTTATGGGTTTGAGTGGATGGCTAGAACCCCTGACAACTACAATGCTGAACTAGTTAGGGAATTCTATGCCAACTACTTGGTGATGAAGGAGCAGAAGGCAAAGGCCGAGGAGAGACTGAAGGAGAAGTGTAGGCTTGACAGTGTCTTGGTCCAAGGATGACCAGTTGATGTCTCCAAGAGGACCACTGATAGGATGTTGTATAGGCTAGAGTTTAGAGCTCTAGCTGCCACAACCGAGTTTGACTACAGAGTCGATGTCCTAAAAAACGTTAAGCAGCTGAACATCAAAGAGAGATAGAGGAAAGTGAGATGGCTAGAGAGAGTTATAGCTAAGAGAAGAGAAGGTAGAATGAGTGAACAGCGGACGACAGGTCATAAATGCTTCGCTCCACTTCATAGTGAAGGCTAGCCGGACATTGGTTCGCCACAAGCTGGCACCTACAGTAAATGAAAACACCCCGAGTGCAGACAGAGCAACATTGGTGGCATGAATCATGTATAGATATGCCATCAACATACTAAGTGTGATAGCTGATGAGATCCGGGATTGAGCTCTAGGCTTAAGCACCACTATCCCATTCTCGAGTCTCAAACATAGACTCTGCAGTGAGGGCAATAGCGGAGATTGATACTTAGTTTAGGGGACACAAGATTGCATATATAGGGATGATTCGAGATGACATGAACTTGGTGAGCCGAGTTAGATTACCAGCAACAGTCCCACCACTACTCCCAGCAAGGGGCAAGCAGATAGATACCCTTACCTCGGCGGAGCAAAGCGATACACTGTCCATAGAAGCCGGTCACACAACAGATGACCTCAGCACTTCCTCCACACCTCTATTGGCCATACTGGGCATGTTCCTTCAAGATGTATATTGGTGGCCCATGATTTTCTATAGAAGATTGCAAGGAGATTGACGTTGATCGAGAAAAAAAGGTCAACTTGATGATGGAGAATGTAAAGCCTTGGGTTTGAATGAGATCAAGGAGGCTGCTAGAGGACTGCACAACTTGTTAGATAGCTTTAAGCTCCAGTTCAATGAGCAATTATCTATCAGTTAAACACAGGGAGCTTGAAAGAGGAGTTGGGGGACCTACGGAGTCAAGTAGTTGAGCTGTCGTCTAGACAACCAACCATATAAGCAGCGTCCCCCATTCTAGAGCTAGATGCTGAGCTTGATGAGGAATTTTACCTTGGGGTATTCTGGGCTCTGATAGAAGCTGTGTCACGACCCGAACATAGGCCTGGATCGTGACACGGGATAAGGAGCACCCAGAGACTCCAAGTTGACCCATGGCATGAACATACATCTAACCCAATCAAGTAAAGCAGATGACTTAACATAATAACCATGAAGGAAATTTGTACATAACATAGAAATCTGAATATACAACCCAAATCTGAAGCTGAATACAATCTATTAGTTGAAAAGCCTCTACATCCGATGAGTTGATGGGACAAGACCCCAAGTAACTCTCTAAATTTGAAACTAAAAATACGTAAACATAACTAATTAGATGAGGGGCCCTCGACAGATGATGACTCACCAATAGATACTGAATGCTAACTTTAGAAGCTGGCTAGTGATGAGGCTGAGTCTAAAGATCGGAGCCTGTATCATGAAACGATACAACATAGAGTATGCGGTCAGTACGTGGAATGTACCGAGTATGCAAGATAAGTAAAACCGCTTAAATAAGTAAAATCATTTAAAACATGCATAATATAAAACCTAATCAAGACAAGAATCTTAGAGTAGGGCTTGCATGCTATTTTCTGAAATCATGATCTGAACATAACTGAACGTCATAACTGAATCGAATGACCCAAAGCTGAAATCTGATAATCATAAGTAAAACTTTACATTGGGTCAAACCTGCTTTAGAACATATATGTATATGTCATGAATGATAACATGCATAATTGAAATCATGAGGAACAATAGGAGACTCATCATATAACTAACATTACCATGATAGAGCTTACGTGGTCCCGACTATCACATTCAAGTAGGCAGAGCCATCCAAAGCCTTGCAAGAGATAAGGATGCTACCATGATATCAATATCAAGCTCAAGGCCCCTTGGGGCAGGGGAAATCTCACATAGGAGATCCCAAAACAATCTGATCATACCTACGTTGGCGCGTAGTTCTGAGGCATAGGGTTGACTGACCCTTAGCCTACTCGGTGCTATACACTACCCCTAGAAACATCCACATGCTCTCCATCAATTTTCAATGAAGCTGACCATCATCTATTGAAAAAGCTGAATAATCATGCATATATATAAATATTAATCATACACGAGGAGCCTTGGCTGAAACCATACCACAAGCTGAACATGATTGGGAGTCTTGACTCCAAAACCATGTGGTAAGCTTATTAACTTGAAATCATAAATCATACTTGAACATATGGGCTTGCCCAATACTTAAACATTCTTGAAAATACTTGATTCACTTGAAAACATGAACATAGACATGGGTAACTTGAAAACATATTTTTCATCATAAATATCTCATCATACTTGAACATACATCATAGATCTCAACTTTCATAAACTTCTCATGGATGGGCATTTTAATTTATAAAGCTTGAAAACATAATTAAATTGAAAACAACGTAAAACTTGCCCATGAATTATAATTCAATAATAGAAACATGCTTAGATCATACCCGTGGTAGAAACTAAGGAGATTCATGCATTGGGTTAAAACTCCATAGGATCAACATATAGATTGTAATGAATTAGAGAGGGATTGGGCATGGATGTGAACAAATTCACCCATTCATAACCTTACATACCTAAGAGAATCTTATTCTATAATTTCTCTGTTTTTCCAAGGAAGAATTAAAGAAAACTTGAAGGAAATTGAGCTTGATCACCTCTCTAGACCCTTACTCTTGCATGCATGAATAGGAATAGCCTAGAATGAACTTACCCCTCTGAAAAATCATTATTCATAGCTTAAAATGATGTAGTTTAGGCCTTAGAATCAGAGGAATTACGGATAAGCCCTTACTAAATTCACAGAAAATAACTGACTGTCAGTCCCCACGAGGGACTGGATGAGTCGTTACCAGGGGAAACGAGTTATCGTCTACTGTCATAAAGTCCACTGCCACTTTTCCTTAAAGGGTCCACATGAGGGACCTGAAGAATTTTCATTAGTGACCACGACTCGTGGTCACCACTCGTTACCTCCACTGACCAACTCCTCAAATCATTCACCAAATGCTGACCACGACTCACCTAACGAATCGTGGTGCCCAACCACGACTCGTGGGGTCCAATCGTGAGGCACACTGCTAACTGCTCCTTCACCTTCCAATTTCCCTTGACCATGGGTGCTTGACGACTTGTGGGACTGACCACGACTCGTGCTCACACCCATGGTCACCCCAAATTGAAAAATCCTAGGCAAGACAACACTCCTCACCACAAGTCACCTAATGACTCGTGGTCAACTTGACGGGTCACAGGACGACTCGTTCTATGACCTGGTGCAAAAAATCTTATTTTCTTCATTTCAACTCCCAAGTCTAATCTTTGGGCTTTCAGGGTATAACAATATCTCCCCCTTGGGAACATTCATCCTTGAATGTTGAAAAATCATACAGAGAAGCAGAGAAGTGCAATCATCATATTCAAATATTGATCATATAAGCGGAAAACTAATGGAATGACTAACTTCGATTTCAACCACATGATTAAACTGAATTCATGGATCATACATACATACATCTACATACGTGAAATAAACTGGGGCACAAGAACTAAACATGAAACTTAATAGTGTTTTAGGGTAGAAACTGATACCTCAAGCTGTAACTGACCCGGTAGGAAATAAATATGGGTATTTATCCATCATATCTACTCCGGCTTCCCATGTTGCTCCCTCAACATGGTAATTCCTTCATAAAACTTTAACTAAAGCTATTTCCTCGTTCCTTATCCTTCGAACTTGGAAATCTAGTATTTCCACTAGAACTTGCTCATAACTAAGGTTGTCTTTCACACCGACAGTCTCCACAGGAACAACAAGAGCTGGGTCCCCCAAACACTTCTTGAAGAGCGATACATGAAAAATAGGATGAACAGAAGCTAACGCTGAGGGAAACTCTAATTCATATACCACCTTGCCAACCTGCTTCACTATCCAGTAGGGGATAACATAACGAAGGCTGAGTTTCCCATTCTTTCCAAACCTCATCACTCCCTTCATGGGAGACACCTTCAGAAACACCCAATCATCCACTTCGAACTCAAGTTCTCTCCTTCTCACATCAACATAGGACTTTTGGTGACTTTGAGTTGTTTTCTACATGTACCGTATGAGCTGAACCTTCTTCATGGCCTCATGGACTTCCTTTGGTCCAATCATCGCAACTTCACTTACTTCAAACCAACCAATAGGCGATCTACACCTCTGCCCATAGAGAGCCTCAAACGGAGCCATCTGAATGCAGGAATGGTAGCTGTTATTATATGGAAACTCAATAAGAGGCAAATGGTCCTCCCAACTACACTTGAAGTCAATCACACATGCTCTCAACATATCCTCGAGAGTCTAAATTTTCTGCTCCACTTGACCATCCGTCTACGAATGAAATGCTGTATTGAGCTTGACATGAGTACCAAGTCCCTTTTGAAACGATCTCTAGACCTGGGAGGTAAACTAAGCACCTCTATCTGATATGATGGACAAGGGCACGCCATGCGACTGAACTAGCTCTCGATTGTATAGTTCGGCATAACCCTATGCGGAATTAGTGATTTTGACTGGTAAAAAATGAGCGGCTTTGGTCAACCTGTCCATGATCACCCAAATGGAGTCATACTGTCGATGAGTGCAAGGCAACCCTATTATGAAGTCCATATTGATTTCTTCCCACTTCCAAATAGGGTTACCGATTTCCTGAAGCACACCTTCCAGTCTCTAGTGCTCAACCTTCACTTCCCGGCAATTTCGACACTTAGCTACAAATTCTACGATGTCCTTTTTCATATCGTTCCACCAATAGACTTCCCATAGGTTATAGTACATCTTGGTGGCACATAGATGTATCGAATATCTAGAACATGAGCCTCATGCAACATTTGATTTCTCAAATCATCAACGTCCGGGACATACAAGCGACCCTGATAACAAAGCACACCATCTCCCCCTTTGGAGAAGACCTCTACCTTCTGATTTTCAACGACTTCCTTCAACTTTACCAAAATAGGGTCCTCGTCTTACCTATCTTTTAAATCAGTCACCAAGGACGATTCTGATCTATTCTGAACAGTAATACCACCATCAGTCAACTCAACCAAACAAACTCCCAACCTCGCAAGTTGATGCACATCCTTCACCAGCTCCTTCTTTCCCTCATCTACATGGGAAACACTCACCATAGAGAGTCTATTAAGTGCATCTGCTACCATATTGGCCTTACCTGGATGGTAAAGAACCCTCATATCATAATCCTTGAGTAACTCCATCCACCTTCTTTGCCGCAGATTTATGTCCTTCTGGATAAACACATATTGTAGGCTCTTATGGTTCGTAAAAACATTTACATGGACTTTGTACAAATAGTGTCTCCATATCTTCAAGGCAAAAACCACCACTGCTAATTTACGATCATGGGTCGAGTAATTCTTCTCATGAACTTTCAGTTGTCTGGAAGTGTACGCTATCACCTTACCATGCTGCACTAATACACAACCAAGGACGATTCTAGAAGCATCGCAATACACCACAAACCCATCGGTGCCCTTTGGTAGGGTTAACACTGGTGCTGAGGTAAGTCGAGTATTCAACTCCTGAAAGCTCTTTTCACAAGCATCTGACCATTGAAACTTCACTTTCTTTTGGGTAAATTTGGTCAACAACACCGCAATAGATGAAAAACCCTCAACAAATCTCCAGTAGCACCCGTCTAATCCCAAGAAACTCCTTATATCCGAAGGGTTCACCGGTCCAGGCCAATTCTTTACCGCATCTATCTTTTTTGAGTCCACCTTTATGCTCTCACTCGACACCACATGACCTAAAAATGCCATTGAGCTCAACCAAAAGTCACACTTGCTGAATTTAGCATATAGTTGGCGATCCTTGAGAGTCTATAGTACCACCCTAAAATGAGCGGCATGCTCTTCCTTGCTCCAAAAGTATATAAGGATATAATCAATAAACACGATCACGAACATATCTAAGTATGGCTTGAACACCTGCTCATCAAGTCCATAAAAGCTGCAGAAGCATTCGTTAGTCTAAAAGACATAACTAAAAACTCATAATGACCATACCGCCACCTGAAGGCTGTCTTCGGGATATCACTCTCCCAAACCCTGAGCTTGTTACACCCTGTAAGTTTCTAGCACTTAGTTGGCCTATTCGCATGTTAGTTTGGAGTTTTAGAATGCCATACGTGTGAGGAAAGGGCCTAGGGAAAGGCCGAACAGGTGCCAAGTTAGATTTTCATAAGAGGAGGCCGAACCGTGCTGTCCAAAGGGGCAACGTGGCACGAAAGCACCTCCTCCGCGATGGCCAGCGTGGCACGTAGCTGGATTGGCGCGATGGCCAGCATGCCACATTGCCATGGTTTAGGCTCCAAGTATATAAAGGCCTCCCACTTCATTTTCAGGTCATTTTCTCATACGTCTCGATCAGAAACAGAGGAGGACGAAGGGTTTGAGTAAATTTCCTTCCGATTACGTCATCAAACGCTGTCCAAAGTTAAATTTACTTCGGATAGCGAAGTATAAAGCTACACGAGCATTTCTACGGAGTTAGTTTCGCGAAAATCGCCCGGCGAATCGTCGTCCCGCCGAGTCAAAGTGATTGAAATTGCTCCAAACTAGTGTTAATACACTCCCAAGTTTAAAGTGAGTATT
>JASDFA010000010.1:7927500-8455000 GCA_035772735.1 Datura wrightii | reverse complement strand
TAAATTCGACAAAAAGGAAAACTTTATATATAAATATTAACTATATTCCTAACTTTATGAAACATGGTCGAAACCTTGTTATTTCTCAAAAATCTAGAAGGGAGAAATGCTTACTTTAAGCCTGGGATCGTATTTACACTAGTTTGGAGCAATTCCAACAACATGGCTCGGCGGGATGATGATTCACCTGGCAAATTTCATGAACCTAACTTTGTAGAAATGCTCCCTCCAACCTTACACTTCGATACCCAAAGTTAATTTGAATTTGGACGGCGTTTAGCGGCATCATCGGATGAAAATTATAATTCTCCTTTGTCCCTATCCTCTGCTGGTCGTGGTTTTTGATTTATAAGATAAGTTCTAAGTGTGAGGCCCTTATATACTTGAGGAATCAGACAAGGCAACGTGGCATGTTGCCCAACACACTAATTCTGCTCCGTGCCCGCCCTGATTTTTCTTCGTGCCACTTTTCCCTTTTGGGCAGCTTGGTTCGGCCTCCTCTCGCGAAATCCCAACTTGGCACTCGTTCGGCCTTTCCTCGGGCCCTTTCCTCGTACGTATGGCACTCTAAAACTCTCAACCAACATGAGAATAGGCCGACTAAATGCTAGAAGCTTACGGGGTGTAACATCCTCCCCTCCTTAAGAACATTCGTCCTTGAATGTTAACTTCTTCTTGGAAGAACCTTAATCTTGCAATTACTTATTCTGGATAAATTTCGGCAGAGTCTCCCCTATAATATGGACTATCCAGAAACCCTGAAATGCAGAAAAGTCCAATACAGGTACTCCACATAATACTATGGCATTCATTTCACAATAGACTGAAGTCAACTACTCCACATATACATGTATATAATGCAACTTATGATTTAGCAACAACAACATACCTCTAGTTGCACAACCTGACTAAGTCTGAAATAACTAAGGATATCTGGTTTTCATATCATCTTCTTCCTCCCAGGTCATCTCCTCTCGATTTTTATTTCGCCATAACAATTTAACAGAAGCAATATGTTTAGTTCTCAGTCTACGGATCTGCCGGTCTAGTATGGCTACTGGATCTTCTTCATAAGCTAACTCCTCAGTGACTTGGACGTCTTTGACTGGAACAATCCAGGAGGGATCTACTATACACTTCCTCACTATTGATACGTGAAAAACTAGGTTAACGGATTCTAATTCTGGAGGTAAATCCAATTCATAGGCCACCTAGCCTATCCTTCAGCGAATCTGATTAGGCCCAATAAATCTCGGCTGAGCTTGCCTTTCATACTAAATCTCATCACACCCTTCAACAGTGAAACCTTCAGGAATACCCATTCATCCATATTAAATTCTAAGTTTCTTCATCGCACATCAGCATAAGATTTCTGGTGGCTCTGAGCAGTCAGTAGACGTTCCCTGATAAGCTTTACTTTCTCTTTTGACTGATGAATAATATCTGGCCCAATCAATGCTGATTCTCCACCTCAAACCAACCAGCTAGAGATCTACACTTCTACTCATATAACTCTTATGAGGCACCATCTGAATTGCTGAATCATAACTGTTATTATAGGAAAATTCAATAAGCGGTAGGTGTTCATCCTAGCTGCCTCAAAAATCTAGTACACACACCTGTAACATATCCTCGAGTGCCTGGATTGTATGTTCTGCCTGCCCGTCTATCCGAGGATGGAAGGATGTCCTCAAGTTAACCTGCGTCCCCAGGCCCCTCTGAAAAGATTGCCAAAACTTATCTTTAAACTGTGCTCCTCTGTCAGAGATTATTGACAATTGAACACCATGCAATCTAACTATTTCTCTAATATACAACTCAGCATAATCTTCGGCTGAAAAGGTAGCCCTTACTGGCAGAAAGTGATCTGATTTTGTCAACATGTCAACAATTACCCAGATAGAATCATATTAACGCCTGGTAAGAGGTAACCCTACTACGAAATCCATATTAACATCCTCCCATTTCCATAAAGGCACGGCTAGATCCTGTGTCATTCCACCTGGTTTCTGATGTTCAGCTTTCACCCGTTGGCAATTGGGACATTGAGCTACGAATTCTGCTATCCCCATTTTCATTCCCGGCCACCAATAAATCTCTTTTACATCATGGTACATCTTTGTCGAACCTGGATGGAGAGAGTAACGGGCATAGTGTACCTCGACCATAATTTGCTGACGAAGCCCGGCCACGTATGGAACGCAGAGGCGATCCCTATATCTCAAAATTCTGTCCTTGGTTACCTGGAAATCTGTTACTTCCCCTCGCTTGACCCTGTTTTCGAGCTAAATTAGACTAGGATCTTCATACTACCGTTCTTTCACTTCCACAACCAATGATGACAATGCGGTATTCTGGATTACCGCTCCATTGTCTCATGATTCTACTATACGAATGGCTAAACTGGCTAGCTGATGCAATTCCCAGGTCAATTCCTGCTGCTCGAGCTGTAAATATGCAAGGCTTCCCATGGATTCTTGGCTAAGGGCATCTTCTACGACATTGGCCCTTCCTGGGTGGTATAAAATATTCACATCATAATCCTTTAACAGCTCCAACCAGCGACGTTGCTGCAAATTCAACTCTTTCTGGGTGAAAATACACTGCAAGCTCTTGTGATCAGTGAAAATATCTACGTGGACTCCATATAGGTAGTGTCTCCATATTTTTAAGGCATGAATCACTGCGGCCAACTCCAGGTCATGGGTAGGATAGTTCTTCTCATGCTTCCTTAGCTGCATTGAAGCATAGGCAATCACCTTACCATGCTGCATCAAAACACATCCTAACCCAAAACCCGAAGTGTCACAATAGACTGTATAACTCTCTGTTCCATCTGGCAACTCCAGCACCGGTGCCGATGTCAATCTTCCTTTCAATTCCTGAGAGCTCTGCTCACATGCCTCAGTCCAATGGAATTTTGCTGCTTTCTGCGTTAGTTTGGTTAAAGGTGCTGCTAAAGTGGAAAATCCTTCCACGAATCTTCTGTAATACCCGGCTAACCCCAGGAAACTATGTACTTCGGTCGTAGTGGTGGGTCTAGGCAATGTTTTCACTGCCTCTATCTTTTTCCTATCTACATGTATACCAGCATCTGACACAATATGGCCCAAGAAGGCTACTGAATTCAGCCAAAAATCACATTTAGAAAATATTTCATTTAGCTGGCGATCTTTGAGAATCTGGAGCACTGTCGTAGGTGATCTTGGTGATCTGCCTATGAGCGCGAACACACCAAAATATCATCGATAAATACTATCCTGAACAAGTCTAGGTATGGTCTGAAAATGTTATTCATTAGGTCCATGAACACTGCTGGGGAATTTGTCAGTCCGAAGGACATGACTAGAAAGTCAAAGTAGCCATATCTGGTCCTGAAGGCAGTCTTTGGAATATCTCTTTCACGAACCTGGACTTGATGATATCCTGATCTTAAGTCGATCTTTGAAAAATACCTCTATCCCTGTAGCTGATCAAACAAATCGTCTATTCTGGGAAGCGGGTACTTATTCTTGATAGTGAATTTATTCAGTAGCCAATAATCTATACACATACAGAGGGAGCCATCCTTCTTCCTCACGAACAGAACTGACGCACCTCATGGTGATGTACTCGGCCTGATAAAGCCTTGTCTAGCAAATCCTTTAATTGTTCCTTTAGTTCTTTGTCAGCAGCAGCCATCTGATGTGGAGGAATAGATATAGGTTGAGTGCCTGGTGATAGATCGATTGAAAAATCAATTTTCCTTTTTGGGGGAATACAAGGAAGATCATCTGGAAATACGTTGGGAAATTCATTAACCACTGGGATCGACTGAAGGGTCGGAGGCTCTACCCGAACATCCTAAACTCTGACAATATGATAAATGCACCCTTTTGCTATCAATTTTCTCGCCTGAAGATAGGAAATAAACCTGCGTGGCTGTACTACCTTTCCACTCCCATATTGCCTCCCTTGAAAAGTGGAAGCGGACAATCTTTGTCTAACATTCGACATTGGCATAGCATGGAGCTAGCCAATCCACACCCATAATAGCATCAACATCGACCATTTCTAGTTCTATCAAATCTGTTGTAGCCTGACGACTGAGAACCTCCACTGTACACCCCCGATAGATCCTTCTGGCTATAATAGAGTCACCAATGGGTGTAGACACTAAGAAAGGTTGTCGAAGCAATTCCGGCATAATACTAAACTTCTGAGCCACTAACAGTGCAACACAGGACAAGGTGGATCCTAGATCTATCAACACATAAGCAGGATGAGAGCAAATGTTCAGCATACCTGTCACAACATCTGGTGATTACACTGACTCCTGTCGCCCCGGTAGTGCATAAATACGGTATGGGCCGGCACCTGAATTGGAGGCCCTTGATCTACCTCAGCCTCTACCTGCTGAAACTGAGGGCCTACGCCCTGCTGGGGATGCTGGAGCTCGTGATACTGCCGAGGACCTATCCTTTCCATCCCGGTCACCCTGACCCCTAGCTAGACAATTCCTCATCTGATGACCCTCCTATCCACAAATGTAGCATGCTGTGGAGCCATACCTGCAAGCTCTAGAGTGGCGTTCACTACAAATAGGGAAAAGTGGTATTGTAAACCCACTCTAATACACCTTCCTCTGCTGTTGTGAACCTACTGCTTGCGAACCTCCGCCGAGCTCTGGCTGCCCTCGGCGACTAGACCTGTTCCTCTGCCGCTATGGTGGAGGCGGGGTCTAGGCGGCCTATCTGATAATCGTGGCCTAGGTCCTCCCTGGGACTCCTCCTGTAATTCATCCGGTCTGTCCCTGTGGCGCTGCTCCTGACTTATTCTCCTAATCTCTCATTTTTGCTTTCTGATACCCTCAATATTCTGAGCAAAAGCCTGTACACGGGTGATATCCATATCCTCTCACAGTGTGGCTGTGATGCAGGTCTCAACATATTCCGGGTTCAGCCCCATTATAAAGCTGTGTACCATGGCTGGCATTATGTCCACAAAGGCTGGCGTATATCCAGTCAAGGAATCAAACTGCATGGCATATTCTCAAACATTCATCGACCCCCGCTCCAAGTGTAGGAACTGATCAACCCGGGCCTGTCGAATCTCCCCCGGTAGGTAATGATCCAAGAAAGCCTCTGAGAAGCTGGGCCAAATCGGAGGGGAAACATCTCTCCCTTAGGATCTCTCCCAACTCTCATACCACAGTACGATAATGTCCCGTAGCCGGAATACCGCCAACTTAACCGAATCTGTGGGTGTAGCATGCATCACCCTGAAAATCCTCTACATCTGGTCTAAAAAGTCCTGAGGGTCCTCGGTCCGATCTATCCCTGTGAATTGCGAGGGACTTAGTGCTAGGAACTCTCGGACCCTCGAACTACCCGACCCTCCTAATGATTCTGCAACTGTAGATGGAACTGACCAATGCTGAGCATCCATCATCTGTTCTAGCATAAGCACCGCACTCCTGACCTCCTAGTCGGATGGTACAGGTATAGAAATTACCGGAGGTGGTACCGTCACACCGACCGTCCCAAGCGGCTCCTGACGTGGTGGAGATTGCTAGGGAGGTTGACATGATGCCTCCGTATCGTCCTCAGATCGGGCTAATTCTGACCGATCTTGAGGCACCTTGCTAGTGCCCTCTCCCACTGCTACATCTAACCTCCTACCTATCGTAGGGTGTCGCTGATCTGACATTCCTCTGTAAACAAAAGAATGTAATGAGCTTACGGACTCAACCCTATATTGTACCGCTCTATAGCATGACTGAATAAGAAGAATGAGTAACCATTCAATCATGCCTTGCAGCATCCTGCCTATAGTATGTGGTGCACAACACATCCATAGACAAGACTCTACTTAGCATGGCTTGCGGACTCCCTAGATACGACCTGCTCTGATACCAAGTTTGTCACGCCCCGCCTTGGGAGGCATGACTGGCACCTGGTGCCCTACTAGGACCTGAACTGCTGAGTTGACTGAGCCTAAATACCGCTGGTGCAGGGCTGGCTCTAACTCTAGAATCAAGAAAACAACGGGCTAAATAGCGGCTGTAAATACAACCCCCGGCCGACAAGGCCTATAGCCACCTATGAAAATAAATAGCTAACCGGATATGAACGAACATAGGGAGTCCTATGCGGGCCGACAAGGCCACCATGATATCTAGTTATAGCTGGAAAGTAAAATCAGATGCTAAACTGAGCTATGACCGACAAGGTCATCAGTCAATAGCTAAATAGGGCCCCACACGATCAACACACATAGTCTAGAACACATATGGCCCCACACGACCGATATCATCTAACCACAGGGAAGTGACACAATTTGCAAGCCTTTAGGAGTAATAAGATGGTCGGGACAGGGTCCCGCCTACCCATACTATACAGACAAAAGAAGTAAACCTCTATCACACAAGCTCCGAAAGAAAGGAGCTGATGGCTCTGTGAGGCTGGCTGGAACTACGAGGGACCTGCTCCTCGTCTATGTGTACCTGCAGGCAAGTAATGCAGCGTCCCAAAAGAGGGCGTTAGTACCACATGTACTGAGTATGTAAAGCAGTAACTTTAAATAACTGAAAGTAAGAAAATAGAACTGACAATAATTGAAGCAAGGAAAACGGACTGAAGCTGACTGAAGTAGTGTAATTAGGACTAAACATAATTGTGATAAGGAGGGTAGGGGTCATACCTGTAAAACTAGGCATCCTACTGTCAAACTATCAGTAACTAAAGCAGCATAAACCTTACCTGGCCCCCAAAAGTCGGAAGGTACAATCAACACATAATAACCCACCTAGGCCCCCATTAGCCCTAGTGAATACACCTTAATCTATACACCCCTATAAAAGTCATACTGAGTCAACTACCAACTATAAGCGTCCTGCCGATCCCCTGGGTCAACAATTGGGCCCGCTCGACCCCTGACTAAAGTTGTGCCTAAGTCTGGAGGACTCCTAATATCTGCACCCTGGGCGTAACCGTTAAGTGGGGGTGTGTATAAGGCCAACCACGACAAATATGAGGATCTGGATCCCCATCTTCATCCCTTGCAGATGGCATGCCACTCCGAAGAGAAACGTATCCTCGCCCTTGGCGGGCGAGTCGACATAGCTATTAACCCTGGGGCAGTCACGGAAGCTATACAGGTATAATCCATCCCAAACCAATATAATTAGAAGTCTAAACTAACAACGACAACTAAACATGGTAACATACTCCTTACATACTTTATTGGAATTCATACTGGATTACTATGCTG
Organism: Datura wrightii; assembly: GCA_035772735.1. Lineage (NCBI taxonomy): Eukaryota > Viridiplantae > Streptophyta > Magnoliopsida > Solanales > Solanaceae > Datura > Datura wrightii. The sequence continues at coordinate 8,447,749 of JASDFA010000010.1, read as the reverse complement.
AAGAAACTAACTTGCCGAAACAAAATGCCTTAACATATCTCGTTCGCTGTTTACCGATTACCTGGGGAGTTCAAATTAGTATTCAATAGCTCTTCACAACTAAAATCATGTTGCTGGAAAGATAGGACTAGTTTTAACACCAAATTCTGCCAAAAGGAAAACTTTATATATAAATATTAACTATATTCCCAACTTTACAAAACACGATTGAAACCTCATTATTTCTCAAAAATCTAAAAGGGAGAAATGCTTACTTTAAACCTGGGATCGTATTGACACTAGTTTGGAGTAATTCCAACAACTTGGCTCGGCAGGACGATGATTCTCCAGGCGAATTTGATGAAACTAACTCTGTAGAAATGCTCTCTGCAGCCTTATACTTCGATACCAAAAGTTAATTTGAATTTGGACGGCATTTAGCGGCGTAATCGGATGAAAATTATAATTCTCCTTTTTCCCTATCCTCTGTTGGTCGTGGTTTTTGATTTATAACTTAACTTCTAAGTGTGAGGCCCTTATATACTTGAGGCATCAGACAAGGCAATGTGGCACGTTACCCAATGCGTTGATTCTGCTCCGTGCCACTTTGCCCTTCTGGGAAGCTTTGTTTGGCCTCCTCTCACGAAATTCCAACTTGGCACTCGTTCGGCCTTTCCCTGGGCCCTTTCCTCGTACGTATGGCACTCTAAAACTCTCAGCCAACATGCAAATAGGCCAACTAAATGCTAGAAACTTACGGGGTGTAACATTCATGCATTGGGTTAAAACCCCATAGAATCAACATATAGTTTGTCATGAATTAGAGAGGGATTGGGAATGGGTGTGAAAATATTCACCCATTCATACCCTTACATACCTGAGAGAATCTGATTCTATAATTTCTTTGATTGCCTAAGGAAGAATTGAAGAAAACTTGAAGGAAATTAAGCTTGATCACCTCTCTAGACCCTTACTCTTTCTTGCATGAATAGGAATAGCCTAGAATAAACTTACCCCTCTTAAAAATCGTTAGTCATAGCTTAAAATGATGTAGTTTAGGCCTTAGGATCATAGAAATTACGAATAAACCTTTACTAAATTCGCAGAATATAACTGATTACCAGTCCCCACGAGGGACTTTACGAGTCGTTACCATGGGAAACGAGTCATCGTCTGCTGTCGTGAAGTCCACTTCCACTTCTTCTCAAAGGGTCCCCTTGAGGGACCTAACGAATCATCATTCGTGGTCACCACTCGTTACCTCCACTGACCAACTCCTCAAATCATTCACAAAATGCTGACCACGACTCACCTAATGAATTGTGGTGCCTGACCATGAATCGTGGGGTCCAATTGTGAGGTACACTGCCAACTTCTCCTTCACCTTCCAATTGCCCTTGACCATGGGAGACCTGATGACTCATGAGGCTGACCACGACTCGTGGTCACACAAAATTGAAAAATCCCAGGCAAGCCAACACTCCTCACCACGAGTCAGCTAACGACTTGTGGTCAACCTGACGGGTCACAGGATGATTCGTCCTATGACCTGGTGCAGAAAATTCTATTTTCTCAACTTCAACTCCCGGGGTCTGATATTTGGGCTTTTGGGGTATAACAAGATGGTGGTGATAAGGGGAAGATAAGGGCCTCGGAGGTAATTGATGATGAGCCCTAGAATAAAAGGAAGAGAAAAGAGAGGAATGAGCTCAAGCAGGTAGTATAGAGAGCCTAAAGAATCATTACAAGCATAGGTCAGAGCTACGAGAGAGAGTCAGAGGAGCGGGGAGCTTCACTACTATGCCTGGAGAGCTTGTGGATTGAAAGGAACCTTCGGGTAAGCCATATTCAGCCCATGTTGATGCAGAGGTCGCTGAGGTAACCATGATTACTGAGGGGGTTACCATAACCCCCGAGACCATATTACTAAGTACGCTGGTCATTGCTAGCGCCACAATTGCAGTGGAGGGGAGTGTGCCTTCACACCCACCTCTACAGGATAATAGGAGTGATTATAGCGCCACAGGTATGTCCCTCTCCTGGTTTTTCATTTTTTTACTACTTTGGGGATAAAGCATAACTTTTGAAAAGGGCGGGGGTATCTATCTTTTGAGTTTTTGAATGTTTGAGGATTTTCATTGTCTTGTTTCTTTTCCCTCGGACATGCTATCTAGTAGAACCAACTTGTTTAGGATTTTGTTTTTGTTTTTGATTTGTTTAACTAGAAGTATTTTAGAAGTATTTATAGCCAAAAGATGCACATGTGTTTGATGTTTTGGAAATTGTTGGAAAAAATGGCCCTTTTTAAAATTCCTTTTTTGGTTCAACTGTGATGTTGATTGCGAAGCATAACTACTATGGATATTTTTATGGCATTTGATAGATTAGCATGTGTAATTGTAGATTAGCTATGCATAAACTGGATAGGTAGAATAAATGCAAACCTATACCATGTGGAGTAAGGAGCCTTTACCAGTTCAACAATGTGTAGAGGATCTAGAATTTTCCCTGTTGGTCTTTACATAGGTTGTAGGACAGTTGGCCAGGAAAGGACCATAGGCTGTTTTTGATTTAGCCCACTTTTAGCTTATATTTCCCTACAAATAAAATTAATCCCTTGATCGCACGTTTGATCCTAAAAGTGACCTTTTCGTTATTAGCATATTCACCTTCCCTATTTTATTTATAATGAACCTGTTTTGGCGCTGGTCCCTCCTTGGACATTATGAACCTAAACCCAGGCAAAATGCCTAAGTTGAGGGTGGCTATTGTAGGGGTGCATATATGAGGTGGGGGAGAAAAATAGAAAAAGCTGGTTAATGAAAGGTTGGGTGTGATGAAGAAAAATAAATGAAAAAGAAAATGATAAAAAGAAAAAAAAAGAAAAATGTAAGAAACAAAGTCGAAAAAGAGAAAAAGACAAAATTCACCACATCTACAAATGACAGTTGAACGGAGAAAAATGGAGGAAAAAGATGAAAAAGGAAAAAGGGTTAAAATGTAAAAAGTGAAGCGAAGTTGTCTAGTGCTAAGGAGGGTTAGTCACTATTTTCATATCTACCATACCCAACCCGAAGCCTACATTACAAGTCGATAAAAGTCCTATAGTGATCCTATCCTAACTATTTGAAAAATCGAAGCAGAGAAAATAAGGGCAAGCCTATGGTATCCACTGTGCAGTATTTGAAACTTTTTTGTGAGAGTGAGAGTCTTACATATTAATCCCAAGTTTCATATATATAAATATCTGTGAGTGTCGGGGAATTCATTTGTTGTGAGAGTACATGGTTTGTATTAAATTCTGCTATTTGTCTGTGTAAAATAGCATTAGTAATAGCTCAGTTCACTGCTAATAGTTAGATGACATATCTAGATCCCTGTGTTTCATGATTTTTAGTTGCATGTATGCATAGTTTGCTTGGTTTTGAATGAAAAAGAGGGTCAATATCTTATAATGGTGATGTGTGTAAATTTTGGTGTGTTGGATGTAGGTCTTTTTCTTTACTTTTTAGTTATGTGTCATTTTATAATTTTGTTTTTTATTCCGGAGGACATGCAAAACTTTAAGTTGAGGGTGTTGATGTGTTGTGGGTTTACAACACTTTCAACATTTAAAACTGAGAAAATATGCATGATCTTAGGTGTGTTTGTATAGGTATGATGCACTTTTGCTGTGTTTTCAGGGAAATCATGTGTTGGAGTTAAATTTAGTAAAAGAAGTGAAAAGAGTGTTGAAAATGATGAACTTGTGGGGCTCAGTACGAGGTGTACTATGCATTCGTGATATGATCCAGAGGAACTCCACAAGGTGGTGGCCAAGTACGACTCTTGGTATGGGCCATACTATCTTTGTATGAACCATACCAGAGCAGTCATGGAAAATTATAGAAGTATGCACTTGTCTAGCCTCCTGGAATGGGTAGCATTTGTGAGTCATGATGACGATATATGACTCGTGCCAAGGATTCATGGTGAACTTGAGAGAAATATTGATTGGCAGATTATAGGGTACATGTCACGACCCGAAAGTAGACCCAGATCCTAAACACGGGACAAGGAGCCCTGAAAGACTTCAAATCGACCCATGGCATGAGCATACATCTAATTCATTCAAGGAAAGCGGAAGACTTAACATATAATCATGGTGGAAACGAAGTCATAGCATAATATAGAAAAGCAACACAAAATCCATACATGGCAGCTAAGTACTACAAATAGTCTGAAAGCCTCTAACCATAATAGACGGGTTGATGGGACAACACCCCAACTAACCCCACAATACTGAAAACTGAAAAGGACATCAAAATTTGAACATATGGCCCTCAGAGCATGAGGACTCACCAAAAAGGAGCTGATAACGATCTCTGAATGGACTACTGACGAGGATGAGCCTGAGAGTCAGGTCCTGTATCATGAAATGATACAACATAGAAAGTATGCGGGTCAGTACAGGGAATGTACCTACTATGCAAGGTAATTAAAACAAACATTTAAATGCCTCAAGTTCATGAGAGTAGGATGACATGATTATAATACAGAAATCATAAATAAAACATAAGGCTCAAGGTTTTCAAAATATTCGTAAACTTATCATAAACATAGACATGAGAGAAAACATTATAAAACATTACTTGAGCCAAGATTCGTAATCATAAGCATGCATAAATCATGAGGAATAGTAGGAGATTCTTATAACCGACATACCCATATTAGCACACATGGAGCTCGACCTAAACCTAGTCGGGAGGCCATTCATACCTTTCCAAGGGTAGAACCATCAAAGGAGTGATATCACTCATGAAGGGCCCATTAGGGCAAAAGGGGACAGTCTCAAGGGAGGTCCCAAACATGACCTACGGTGGCACACAGTTCCGAGATTTGAGGCATAACTAGTGCCCCGAACCTACTCGGTGCTAAATCACAGAACATACAACGTGCTTATAAGGTAATATACATGGCATACATGCGCTAGTTAAATCATGATAATCATAGACATGCTTGGATGTCCATGAACTAGCCATGAAATCGGGCCCGTGAGTTGGGCATAATCATAAATCGCAAAATCATGCTTGACATATGGGCATTGCCCGATAATTAAACATACTTGAAATACTCAATTTGGTTGAAATATTGATCATAAAACATCGGCAATTGAAAACATTCTTCTAATTCAAAAATTCACATCATACTTGTAAAATCATCATAATCATAAACTCCCATGGATTTCTCATAATTTGGGCACCTTAAGTTTCAGACACTAGTACAAAAAATAATGATTAGAACAATGTAAAAATCAGCCTATTATTCAAAACCTATCAGTTTAGACATATTTGAAACACACCAACATCAATTACTAGAAGATCCATGCATTGCGTTAAAAACCCAAAAGAATTGAATGGTAGAACTTCATAGATTAGAGACAAATTGGGCATGGATATGGATTAAGCCACCCATTCAAAACCCTACATACCTGGTTGGACCTAAACTTTACACTCCGTTGATTGCCTAAGAGGAAAATTGGGAAAAAAGCCTTGAATTACTCTAGATCACCTCTCTACCACCTTCTATATAAATGAGGACTTAGGCTAGTCTTTCCTTTCATAAACCCACCTTTCAGAGGTTAAAACGACATAGATTAAGACCCTAGGACTGAGGAATTATGGAAAATCCCTTACTTAAATCGCAGAATTTTCCTAGCTGACAGTCCCCACGAGGGACTGGACGACTCATCCCAGGGGCCACAACTCGTGGCCTTGTGTCGTGATGTTTGTTCTGTGGTTTTGCTTTGGTATAAAACTACACGCAAGTGCACATGGTCGAACAAGTAGTAAAGTGGCTTAAGTAAGCCAAGTATCGATCCCACAGGGACTGGGATAAGGTAACGAACTACTCAAATGTTACTATATTTTAATTTTAACAATGAAGACAACAGTGTAACCAAGAGATTGATATTTTTGGGTTCTAATTTTTATGCTAAGTCTAAAACGATTATCTAATGTGAGTCTGAACTATGAATGTGGGCATGCTGAGGTTAAATGAACATGTAATGAAATTAATTATCGATATAATTTGGTTAACCTTTCCTCCGGTTGCTAGTCAAGAACTATTGCCAATGGATTAAAACTCTCGTATTTAACCCAACTTAAGAATCATGAACCGTCTACCTACATTTCTGTGATTAAACGAAATTTATGTTCTAGCCATACAAACCCGGTTCCTAAGTTGACTAATACAACCTTTAGGTATATTTCTATCCTGAAGGTAAATCAATTCTCAATTTTCCCAAACCAAGAAAAGATCATATCCTATTAATTCACAACTTTCCAATTTCTTTCTCTCTCGAGTGAAACCGGACTTTTTAGATGTACATTAACGTAGGCCACACATTAATGCAGTAAGAACAAGAATCAATAGAACAACCATGGAAGAAAAGATAAAAACCAATTTAATCAACAATCACATTTCAATACAATTGTTCTTAACCTCAACAAGAAGAGGAATTAGCTACTCATTTGTGGATTAAACATCGTTAAATGAGTGTTAAACATACAAGCAATTGAATTCAAGGAGAAGGAAAGAGAGAAAAACCCTGATAATTTCGACCCCCCAACTGCCTGTAACCCACGTTCTTGCTCCACCAAGTCATAATATTGAAAAATGAACCTAAGTGTTCTATTTATACTAGTGGGAATTTTTCCCGGAATAACAAGCAACGTGTCACGGAGTGCATCGCGGAGCACTGCCTCCGTGACACGCCACCGACGCGGACCCTCACTGGAAATTGGGGGTCCAGGTAATAAGGCCCAGTGTGGCACGGTGTGCAACGCGGAGCTAGGTCACCGAGCCACGGACCCAACGCGAACCCTCACTAGAAATTGGCCAAGAATTCCCTATCCAGGCAGAAGGCCTCCATGATGGCAGTGTGACATGACTCCATCGCAGAGCCTCTTTATTTTGTGCCTTCCAATGCCTTGTCCTTTGCTCACATCCGAGTCCAACCCCGAACTATTGCAACATGCATTTTGGCTTCCCAAAATTACATTTTACCTGCAAAACAATGCTAATCATGTTGGTTAGTATAAATTCACATTTTATTACCAATCACATGAGAATGTATAAACATTGATAGATAAACAAGGCTAAAATGACACATTTGAGTATCACTTGGGCATATAAATTTGCCCAAGATCACTTACCCCACACTTAAATCCTTGTTCGTCCTCGAACAACAATCTTACACCTCATGCAATTTACACCCAAACCTCGCTACTTTGGTTTGACAATTTAGGCTACGGTCATACCGATTATTCAATACAATAAATCATCAAGAAAACACGCATGGTCCAATCAATGCAATGACCTTCAATACATCAAGACCTCCTAGACTTAAGAATCGACTCTCGATATTGGCAAACTCATGCAAATCAGCTGATCAAGACGTCCGACACGAAAATTAATCTCTCATCAAGCATGTGCCCTCACAACACAAGAGAATTTTCCCCTTTTTGATCATATGAACTCACAAAATTACAAGCAGGGGCATATAAACACAATTTCGCTCTCTCTCCCAAAAGAATTCACATGCATCATGTCACGACCCATAAGCTTGCCTTTAGTGTATTACTCCACTAATATAAAGAAGTGTGATGTAAGATCATGTAGGACTTTAACGGGTTGTAATGTAAGCTACGGAACTAGTAAATATTTGGCTAGCCAATAATAGCCACTAGCATCCTTAAGCGCCTTTTCCATACATCCCATCAAACTCATGGGCAGTGTTTCTTTCTTCATCCTCCCATTCTTGAAGTTTTTCTTTTGTTTGGCCCATCTTATTAAGCACACTTGACACAACAACAAAGATTATTCGTACACCTTCATTATAGTTTATTTATAACAAGTGCACCTTCAACCTTTTCTTTCCCTTTATCACTCTGCTTTTCTTTTCTTTTCACCATTCTAACTCTTTGACACTTTGGGAAAATTATTTTCTCTTCTTAAGCGCTTAAGAGTTTTGGATCGACTTTACGACTAATGAAAAGAAGGGAGCTCGGTTTACACTTTTTGAAAAAAGAAAAAAATAATAGGCTAAAGGCTCAACGGGCTGACTAGGGTATACAATCAGGGTGGGTACAATAATGAAAAATAGAAACTTTCGGTTAAAGACAAAGAAATGCCTATATCCTTTCCTACAATACACCTCCTTCATTTCGTTTTGTACACACACTAGGAAAGGTCTAGACACTTCACAATAGCATGGAATAACAAGACCTCATGTCACACTTATTTCACATGCTCAATTCAAGACGTATTCACAGACTCTTCAATCAGCTAATTACACGAATTCCAACATTAAGCCTTAATCACACTGAATCGACTCTATGGACTAGGTATCTCAACATATTTACAAAGTTGCATACTTTCATACAAATCACCTTTGCATTTCAAATATCATGTATGACATGCAACAAGAATTCCGCAACCATAAAGTAACTATAGGTTTTGGGATGCAACCCACAAAAGAAAAACAACTAAAAAAAATATATAAATGAAAAAGAATCTACTCCTAACGACTACATTTCCCTTAAGACGGTCGTCATCCATCCATCATAGGGAATGGTTACTAACTAAGACTTTGGTTCAATGGGACCATTCTCGGTAAAAGAACCGAAAACAAACGCCGAGAAACCCAAGAATTGAATTTTGTTTAAAAAATATTGATCATTTCGATAAACAAAAATATGTACAATATTAGCTTAGCAACATTCAGCAACACACAACAGTTTCACATATAATTACAATATAGAACAACAACTTCACAATCACAAATCACAGGGTCACAAAAATTTCTTACAGGCACAGCAACAGATTAGAACATACATAACAGCACAAGCAGCACCTAACTACTTCCACCCCACACTTATCTCGAACACTGTCCCCAGTGTTCACAAAAATTAAAATAGCACAAAAATTGGGTGGTGGAACTCCCTGATCAATCAAAATACTCCACTTCTTCATCAGGTGCTGCTGCTTCATCTCCCATGTCTGAATCACCCCCATCGTCATCATCGGACTCCACATCGGAGTCCTCCCGACGTGTCTCCTTGTCTGTGGGGACATCATCATTCGTGGGCTCCACAAAAGCTGGCCCCACTCGGCATAGAGCCCTGGCATTTTCGCCAAAAGGGTAGTCTAGCTCGAGCTGCCATAGCTCCTCCTCTGTTGCCGGCCTCCCGCCTATCCTCAGCTGGAGCATCTGCATCCCGTACATGCGAGCCATGTACTGATCATCCCGAGCATGTCGCTCGGCAAGTGTAAGAACAGGCCCGTGGGTGGTGTCAGGTGCCTTTGTTTTAGTGACATCTAAGGCCCGCCGCTCCATCTGTGGGATGTAGTCAAGGGCCTCTTCCTCAACATCTAGGCCCCTCAGGAATGTGTTGAGTAGTCCACAAAATCCGTATATGTGCCCCTGATGCAATCGGGCTCTCTTCATTGTGGAGATAATCACCGCCCCCACGTTGATCTCCAGCCATTTCATCAGGGCGTACACCAGGCATACACGATCCCGGGATACATCTGTCATATGTACCCCCGGGATTAGGCAGGAAAAAACGATCTTAAGCCATATCCTGGCTTCCCTTTTCATTTGTGAATAGGGCAAAGTCTGATGGTAGCCCCTGTCCTTGTGTTTGCTCCATCTAGCCGTCGATCTGGTTCCACACAAAGTGCGTCTGATGTCCGCATATGGTGGAGTGATGTTCAGCTGTCGAAGCACGTGGGCGTCTGTGTCCCGCGCACCTAGGATAGCATTGAGGTGGTGGGCTCAAAGGTGACTACTTGCCCTCTAATTTTGATGGTGTGACTTCTGAGAGTCGGGTTCCAATTGGCATAGAATTCCCGAATCAGGTGCAAGTTGCATTCCTTGGGCTCTTCAAAGATGAAATTGAGCCCAGCTGCCTCGATCCTGTGGACAATCCTAGGGAACTCCTGTGCCAACGGTTCCCGTGCTATGTGTTCCTCGGGGAAGTACTTGCTCTCCTTGTCCTTTGCATACCACTTCTTCCCCTCTTCTGTCACCCACCTGGTTCCGTATTGGCGGCGTTGGCCGCATGGAACCGCTGGTGCTGCTGGGACTGCTGTGCCCAATCTGATTCTCTTTCTTCCGGCGCCAGATGTTGATGCGCCTTTCCCTTTGTCTTGCCTGCTTGCCATTGTTCCTGTCAAACCAAACAGACACGTTCAATGTTAAGCCCATGAAAATTTGCTTCAACTAAGGTTGGGTTAAGCTAGGCTACCCCACACTTAGTCCTTAGCTAAAATTACAACATTACGGCAAGATCATACCTATTTACACAAACAACCAACCAAATATAACAAACATGCTTAGTGCATTCGAAGAATTCGACGGTATATATTTTATGTACTACTCAGACTTCGTACAGCTAACCACAATCATTACCATCGATAACATTTTAATCCCATCGCACGTAGCAAGGAGAAACAAAGAAACGAAAACAACAAGAATTTATCTACATGAACCTATACAACTCACCCACTTCTTGCAAATTTCACTATTCCCCTAACCCGAGAATCCGTCGGTCTTTTAGCATAATAACAATTAGCACATGGACTCATCTCACTCAACATGTACAACCCAGCATGAATTTCATGAGTTCACTACATTTTTCCACTTCAAATTCAAAAGCAAGCCCTAGCTATGATTGTATCAAAAATTCGATTAAATTATGCAATTAACGAGTTCAAGAAATCACAATGATACTCCGAACATCCATCAACAATAATTCAATTGAATTTACGCTTAATTTCTACTTAGGGCAAGGTTAGCTCATATCACATGTTCAATATCGAAGAAAATCGATGAGAAATGAGATGGAATTGAAGAACATACCTTGAATTCGAAGAATTGAAGAAAACTCAATGAAATCCTTGGCCTATTCCGTGTCACGTTGAAGGTGGAGGGGTTTTAGGGGATTGGTCACAGAGTGTGTGAGAAATAAGGAAAATTTAAGGGGATTCGGGGTTTTAAAATGGGAAATTCACGCGGGTCACCCGACGACCCGGTGTGACCCGTCGCGATATACACAGCAACGTGTCACGGAGTGCATCGTGGAGCACTGCCTCTGTGACACAGAGCTGTCGCGAGGGTGTTCTGGAATTCTTTTAAAATTCCAGATTTACACCTCAACGTGTCACGGAGGGTAACGCGGAGGCCCTCCTCCGTGACACGGAGCTATCGCCCTAGCTCACTGTTTTGCCACTTTTTTTTTATTTTCATACCTCGAATTTTCCTTTGCGATTCCTTGCATATTTTCCCTCCGTTCGACCTGAAATTTATCTTACTACATGAAATTGGTTAGAATTATAGGTTTCACTCAAAATAAAAATAAAAACAAAAATGAAAACTAAAAATTTTGTTGTTAATCAAGAAAATAAAAAAAAGAAAAATCTATTCACAATTTACAAAGAAAAATTTCAGGGGTTGCCTCTCGTGTAGCGCCCGGTTTATCGTCGCAGCTCAACATCTTTCGGCTCAGTTGTCCTCTAGGGTGGTGGATGTTTTCTCTCGACCACCGTCCTCCCCCCAGTAGTACTTATATCGTTCCGGTGGTTTTCCCAATAACTCTCGTGAATCCTTAATCCGCGCATCATCAACTCTATCAATCACATTGATCACCGAGAGTTCCTCGTACACAGTCGGGAGCTTGGAGGCCTTGTACACATCGAACACTTCCACCTTATCGTGTGCTCGCATGGTTAGATGCCCCGCAGCTACATCAATCAGCGCTTTCCCAGTCGCCAAGAAAGGACGTCCCAAAATAAATGGGACTTCCGCATCTGGTTCAAAATCCAGCACGATGAAATCTACCGGGAAGATCAGGGAGCCAACTTGCACCAGAACGTCCTCCACAATGCCATCAGGTCTGGCTAAGGACCGATCCGCCAATTACAAGATCACTGTTGTGGGTCTAGGACTCCCTAGACCCAGCTTTTTGAATACCGATGACGGCATCAAATTATTGCTCGCTCCCAAATCACATAATCCACGAGCTCGGATACTCTGCCCAATAGTAATTTGTATAGTAAAGCTCCCAGGATCTTTGAGCTTTGTGGGCAGTTGGTTTTGTATCTGGGAAGTGCACTCCTCCGTGAGAGCCACGATAGCATACTCAGTCAACCGACTTTTGTTTGCCACAATGTCCTTTTTATACTTGGCATACTTCGGCACTCCCTGCAAAACATCAACAAGAGGTAAGTTAATATGTACCTGTTTCAGCACCTCCATGAATTTCTTGAAACACGCCTCCTCCTTGTGTTTCTTTAATCGTTGAGGGAACGGGGGTGGTGGTCTTTCTGATTCAGCTTCCTTTGTCTTCCCCCTCTTATCACTTTGCTCCCTCTCGACTTCTGCTGCTCCCGATTGTTGAGGTGGTCTTTCTGGTTCCAACTCTTTCAGCTGCAAACCACTCCTTGTGGTCACCGCATTCACCTGCTTGGGGTTGGGATCTGTGTCACTCGGAAGTCCTCCTCTAGGCCTGGTGTTTTGGGCTCCAGCAAATTTCCCAAATTGTTATTCAAGTGCCTTAGTAGCTAACTGGTTGTTTTTCACCTTGGCTGCCAATTTCACATAGTCAGCCTGCAATTGAGCTTGGTTAGCTATCATCGTCTTGAACATCTCCTCAATGCTGGGTGATGGTGGTGGAGGAGGTCCATTGTTGTTTCTAAATTGTGCTTGATAATTCTGCTGCCCTCCTTGCTTCCTTTGCACACCCTGACTTGAACTTTGCCCCTGATGGTTGTTGCTACCCCAAGAGAAATTAGGATGATTCCTCCAATTGGAATTGTAGCTGTTGCCATACTGTTGGTGGTTGTTCCTTTGTACATTTCCCACAAAGTTCACCGAGTCAGGATTTGCTCCAGAACACTCAGCTGAGTGCTCACTGCTCCCGCACACTTCACACCAAATCTACTGCACTGCATTCACTGGGGCTTGAGGCTGGTTCATTATCATGTTACTGAAGTGGGTGGTGAGTTGATTCTGTAAGGCAGCTATCTGGGCAGCAATAGCTGTAAAACCATCCACTTCTAGAACTCCTGCTGCTTTCCTTGTCCCTCCTCTTGATGAATCAGCATTCCACTCCGGATTGCCCTGCGAAATACGGTTCAACAAGGTATACAGCTCCTCATAAGTTTTCTCCGGCGCTTGTCCCCCAGCTGCTGAGTCTAGCAATATTTTTGTATGGGGTTCCAAAGGCTCTATAAAATTGTGCACCAGCACATCATTGGATTGATGATGATGAGGACAATCCCGCAACATGGACTTGAATCTCTCCCAAGCCTGATATAGATTCTCTCCCCCTCTCTGTTTGAAACTTAGAATTTGACTTCTAAGTCTTGCTGTTTTACCGGAGGGAAAAAATCGTATCAAGAATTTCCTTCCAAGATCATCCCACGCAGAAATAGAATTAGGTGGCTCAGCTTTCAACCACCTCTTGGCTTCTCATAATAGTGAAAATGGGAACAATGTAAGCCTGAAAAAATCTGATGACACTCTAGCGGGGATGTAAGTGTCACTTATCTCCAAAAAATTTTGGAGATGCTGTTGTGGATCTTCATGAGGGAGACCTGTAAACTGCCCGCTAGTGTGCAGCAATTGCACCATGTTTTGTTTGAGCTCGAACCTCCCTCCTGGCTCAGGTTTGCGGATGCTAGATGTGACATTATTAGCATGTGGGATTGCCACCTCGCGAACCGGCCGAGCTGCTACTTCTTCGGGCACTAACATTTCCCGTACTACTGGTGGATTCTGTTGTTGCTCCATGAGTGTTTGTCTGAGCAACTGTAGCTTTCTTACTAGAGCTTCTCTCCGCTGACGATGAAATAATCTTTCTGGCTCTAAATACGAGTCCACCAGCTCCTTGTCTCTTGCCAGTGTTCAACAGAGATTAAATCTGCAAAATACAGGCTAAGACCAAGTTGTCAACACTAAGAAAATAAAAATATAGTAAATTAACACTTAAGACAAATTCACCAATTGCCAGTCCCTGGAAACGGCGCCAAAAACTTGTTTAGTGGTTTTGCTTTGGTATAAAACTACACGCAAGTGCACGTGGTCGAACAAGTAGTAAAGTGGCTTAAGTAAGCCAAGTATCGATCCCACAGGGACTGGGATAAGGTAACGAACTACTCAAGTGTTACTATATTTTAATTTTAACAATGAAGACAATAGTGTAACCAAGAGTTTGATATTTTTGGGTTCTAATTTTTATGCTAAGTCTAAAACGATTATCTAATGTGAGTCTGAACTATGAATGTGAGCATGCTGAGGTTAAATGAACATGTAATGAAATTAATTATCGATATAATTTGGTTAACCTTTCCTCTGATTTCTAGTCAAGAACTATTGCCAATGGATTAAAATTCTCGTATTTAACCCAACTTAAGAATCATGAACCGTCCACCTACGTTTCTGTGATTAAACGAAATTTATGTTCTAGCCATACAAACCTGGTTCCTAAATTGACTAATACGACCTTTAGGTATATTTCTATCCTGAAGGTAAATCAATTCTCAATTTTCCCAAACCAAGAAAAGATCATGTCCTATTAATTCACAACTTTCCAATTTCTTGCTCTCTCGAGTGAAACCAGACTTTTTAGATATACATTAACGTAGGCCACACATTAATGCAGTAAGAACAAGAATCAATAGAACAACCATGGAAGAAAAGATGAAAAACCAATTTAATCAACAATCACATTTCAATACAATTGTTCTTAACCTCAGCAAGAAGAGGAATTAGCCACTCATTTGTGGATTAAACATCGTTAAATGAGTGTTAAACATATATGCAATTGAATTCAAAGAGAAGGAAAGAGAGAAAAACCCTGATAATTTCAACCCCTCAACTGCCTGTAACGCACGTTCTTACTCCACCAAGTCAGAATATTGAAAAATGAACCTAAGTGTTCTATTTATACTAGTGGGAATTTTTCCCGGAATAACAAGCAACGTGTCACGGAGTGCATCGCGGAGCACTGCCTCCATGACACGCCACCGACGCGGACCCTCACTGGAAATTCGGGGTCCAGGTAATAAGGCCCAACGTGGCACGGCGTGCAACGCGGAGCTAGGCCACCGTGCCACGGACCCAATGCGAACCCTCACTGGAAATTGGCCAAAAATTCAATATCCAGGCAGAAGGCCTCCACGATGGCAGCGTGACACGGCTCCATCGCGGAGCCTCTTTATTTTGTGCCTTCCAATGCCTTGTCCTTTGCTCACATCCGAGTCCAACCCCGATCTATTCCAACATGCATTTTAGCTTCCCAAAATTACATTTTACCTGCAAAACAATGCTAATCATGTTGGTTAGTATAAATTCACATTTTATTACCAATCACATGAGAATGTATAAACATTGATAGATAAACAAGGCTAAAATGACACATTTGAGTATCAGTTGGGCATATAAATTTGTCCAAGATCAATGTTCACTACCAAAAATATATTATAAGACCCCACGGAGGACACCACGAATCTTGGTGAGTGACCATGACCTGTGATCACCATCCATAGCCTTCACTGCCAAATCCTCCTTGCCAAGCATCCAGTCCAGGCCCACAGGTGATTTCACGAGTCGTGTGGCCTGACCACTATTCTTGGTCACGCCCGTGGTGTCCCCTAGAAAAGCCCACCTCCCTGCTTGACCATGACTCACTTCATGACTCGTGGTCCCTTCTCATGGGTCACCTAAAGACCCGTTCTGTGATCTGGTGAAGAATTCTAGTTTTCTTCCCTTTCAATTCCCAGTCCTGATCTTTAGGCTCCTGGGGTATAACAATATCTCCTCCTTGGGAACATTCGTCCTCGAATGTTGGAAACACGTAGCAAAATTAGAAACATGCAATCATTATATGCAAATACTGATCGTTTATGATGAAAACTAAAGGAATAGCTACCTCCGAAAGGAACTACATAGCTGAACTAAATTCACCCATCACATATCTCTACCATAAAATAAAACAAACTTGCGCACATGAACTGAACATGAAAACTGATTAGAGTATTAAGGAAAAACTAGTGCCTGAAATAGAAATTGAGCTGGTAGGGAACAGGTGAGGGTATTTAGCCATCATATCTTCTTCGGCTTCCTATGTAGCCCCCTCAACATGTTGATTTCTCCATAACACCTTTACTAATGATACTTCTTTGTTCCTTAGCCTCCGAACTTGACGATCCGATATTTCAAATGGAATTTCCTCATAGCTAAGGCTATCTCTGACACCCACACTCTCCACTGGTACAACTAGAGTTGGGTCACCCAAGCACTTTTTCAAGAGCGATACACGAAAGACAGGATGAACTGAAGATAATTCCCAAGATAACTCTAAGTCATAAGCTACTTTACCCAAACGTCTCACAATTCGGTATGGGCCAACATAGCAGGGACTGAGTTTTCCTTTCTTTACAAATCTCATCACTCCCTTCATGGGAGATACCTTCAAAAACACCAAATCATCGACTTTGAACTCGAGATCTCTTGTTCTCACATCCGCATAGGACTTTTGGCGACTTTGAGCCATTTTCAACCTGTCTCTTACCAACTGAACCTTCTCAATTGCCTCATGAACCTTGTCTGGCCCTATCATTGCTGTCTCACCAACCTCAAAACATCCGATGGGGAATCTACACCTCCGTCCATAGAGAGCCTCAAATAGTGCCATTTGGATACTAGAGTGATAGCTGTTATTGTAAGGAAACTGGATCAGGGGCAAGTGATAATCCCAACCACCTCTAAAGTCAATCACGCATGCCCTCAACATGTCCTCGAGGGTCTGAATTGTCCGCTTCTCTTGACCATCCATTTGTAGGTGAAATGTCGTTATGAGTTTAACCTGAGTACTAAGCCCTTTTTTAAAAGACCACCAAAATTGAGAGGTAAATTGAGTACCTCCATCTAAAATGATAGACAAGGGCACTCTATGCAATCGAACCAAATCCATTATGAATCCGTTAGTACCCTCGGGTAGGGTCAATACCGGTGCTGAAGTGAGTTGAGCCTTCAGCTCTTGGAAGTTTCTTTCACAAGTCTCCGACCATTGGAATTTCACCTTTTTTTGGGTCAATTTGGTCAAAGGTGCTGCAATAGATGAAAAGCCCTCAACAAATCTCCAGTAGTAGCCTGCTAATACCAAAAGCTCCTAATATCTGAAGGGTTCCCAATTCTTCACCATCTCTATTTTATGGAATCCACCTTTATGCCTTCACTTGACAACATGTGACCCAAGAAAGCTACTGAATTAAACCAGAACTCGCACTTGCTAAATTTGGCATACAGCTGGCGACCTTTGAGAGTCTGAAGTATTACCCTCATATGAGCGACATGCTCTTCCTTGCTCCGAGAGTATATCATGATGTCATTAATGAACACGATCACGAACATGTCCATATATGCCTTGAACACCCTATTCATTATATCCATAAAAGCTATGGGGGCATTGGTTAGTACAAAGGACATAACAAAAAATTTGTAGTGAACATACCGAGTCTTGAGAGCAGTTTTCGGGATGTCACTCTCTTGAACCATGAGCTTGTGATACCCGGACCTGAGATTTATCATGGAGAAATACTTAGAACCTTGAGGCTGATCAAGTAAGTCATCAATCCTAGGTAAAGGATATATGTTCTTGACAATGACCTTGTTCAATTGTCTATCGTCAATACACATCCGAAGAGAACCATCCTTCTTCAAGGCGAATAGAACTGGTGCACCCCATGGAGACTTGCTAGGTTTGATGAAACCCTTATCTAACAAGTCTTTCAATTGTTCCTTCAATTCCTTTAGCTCGGCTGGAGCCATCCTGTTTGGTGGAATTGATATGGGTTGAGTTTTGGGTAGGAGGTCGATCCCAAAATCAATCTCACCCTAGGGAGGAACACCTGGTAGATTGTCTAGAAATACCTTAGGATACTCACACACCACGGGGACTAACTGAATAGTCAGGGTTTCGGACGTAGCATCCTTAACCCTAACTAGGTGGTAAATACAACCCTTAGAAATCATTTTCCTGGCCTTGAGATAAGAGATAAAGCGACCTTCAGGTATGGCTGAACTACCCTTCCATGCTAAGACTTGCTCACCTAGAAAGCGGAACTCCACCGCATGGGTTCTACAATTAACAAAAGCATAGCATGTAAACAACTAATGCATGTCCAGAATAATATCAAAATTAGTCATAGCTAAATCTACTACGTCTGCGAAGGTGATCTTATGCAATACCGTAATAGGACATCCTCTATACACCCGCCTAGCTATAACTAACTCACCAACCAGAGTAGAAACTGAGATTGATTCTGACACAATTTCAGGACTAACTCCCAAGCTATTAGCAATATACGGTGTCACAAAGGACAAGGTAGATCCTCGGTCTAATAAGGCATAAGCATAAAGATTAACAACTTGCAACATACCCGTAACCACATCGGGAGAAGTCTCCTGCTCCTATCGAGAGGCATGTGCATAAAACCTGTTTTGGTGCTGGCCGCCAGCTGAACTAGTCGAAGCACCCTGCTGAGAAGGAAGTGCCACTAGAGTTGCTGAGCTAACGGTTGGGTTACAGGATCCACCACCCCCTGACCTGGCTATCAGACAAGCCCTGAGTCTATGTTCGGTTCTGCCTCACCCGAAACAAGCATCAAAGACCACTAAACACCTCCCTGGGTGATTCTTGCCACAACTTGCACTGGATGGGAAGGTACGCTCTATCCACATGCTACCCTAACTCCTCAAACCAGAGGCCCTACCCCTCTGATCATCTCAGGGCCTTGATGGTGTACTAGCTGATGATGGTGCTGGTGCAATAGACATGTGCTGAGACTACTGGTTATGCCCACCGCTTGGCCACGACTGAGAGAACCTATAGCTGTCAGTCCTGGCCCTCTTGGCCTCTTGCTCCCTCATATGAGCTGCCTCCATCTACTGGGTATATAAGACTATATTGGGGTAGTCCATGTCCTGGTGAAGCATAGTTGTCCTGCAATCCTTGTCTAGATACTCTACCACCCCGTGCACAAACCTACTCACTCACGCCCTCTAGTCAACCCCTAACTCTGGAGCGTATTTTGACAAGCGAGTGAACTCAAGTTAAAACTCCAGCATTGTCATCTTTCCCTACTTAAGATTCACGAACTTGGCTGCCTTCAACTCCCTCATCTCCCGAGGGAAAAATAGATCGAGAAAGGCCATGTGAAACTCATCCCAATCGAAAGGGCTCGCTCCTGCTGCCCTGCTCTCTTTCCATTACTTGTACCAAATATGAGCAACCCCCTTTAGATAATAGGAGGCCAACTCAACACTTTCACAATTTGCCACCCCCATGACCTGGGTGACCTTCAAGATCCCCTCAATGAACTCGTGTAGATCCGCATCAGCCTTCAACCCCGTGAACTCAAGCGGGTTCATCCTCAAGAAATCGCTCACTCTAGTTGCCGCCGCATTCCCATTCTGAGGGTAATGCGCCACTTTCTGGCTATGAACCTTGGCAGCCATGTCTTGTGTCAGCATCTGACTCGCTGCCCTAAACTCAGCATGGGTAGCTGGCTCTGGGCAGGCGCCTCATGAATAGGTGGGGCTTCCTAATGCCCGTCACCATTAACACCCTCGTGGTCATTGCTATTTCCATTTCTTCTAACGTCCACTCTACATGGAGGCATGATTCTGCAAATGTGAATAACACGAAGTAGAAGGATAGAAAGACTTTTCATCGCACAACATAGATCATGAAAGAAGGAAACATTTCCTAAATGTCTAGTAGCCTCTTCGTAGTAAGTGTGGCGTGCTTCACACCCATGAAAAAGACTCTACTTAACGCGGCTTTCAGACACCCTAGGAAACTTCAAACCTGAGGCTCTGAGACCGAGTTTTTCATGACCAGAGAGTAGACCCGGGTAATAAACACGGGACAAGGAGCCCCGAAAGACTCCAAGTCGACCCATGACATGAGCATACATCTAATTCGTTCAAGGAAAGCGGAAGACTTAACATATAATCATGGAAGAAACTAGGTCATAGCATAAGATAGAAAAGCGACACAAAATCAATACATGACAGCTGAGTACTACAACTAGTCTGAAAGTCTCTAATCATAATAGATGGGTTGATGGGACAATATCCCAACTAACCCTACAATACTGCAAACTGAAAAAGACATCAAATTCTGAACATATGGCCCTCAGAACATTAGGACTCACCAAAAAAGTGGCTGATAGTAAACTCTGAATAGACTACTGACGAGGATGACCTGAGAGCCAGGTCCTGTATTATGAAACGATACAACATAGAAAGTACGCGAGTTGGTACGTGGAATGTATCGAGTATGCAAGGTAAGTAAAAACAAACATTTAATTGCATAAAGTTCATGAGAGTAGGACGACATGATCATAATAATGAAACCATAAATGTAATGTAAGGCTCAAGATTTTCAAAATATTCGTAAACAGATCGTAAACATAGACATGAGAGAAAACATTAGAGAACATGACTTGAGCAAAGATTAGTAATCATAAGCATGCATAAATCATGAGGAATAGTTAGAGATTCTTATAACTAACATACCCCATATGAGCACACATGGAGCCCGGCCTATAAACCTAGTTGGGAGGCCGTTTGTATCTTTCCAATGGTAGAACCATGAAAGGCGTGATACGACTCATGAAGGGCCTATTCGGGAAAAAGGGAACTGTCTCAAGTGAGGTCCCAAACAGAACTTACGGTGGCACGTAGTTTTGAGATTCGGGGCGTAACCTGAGCCTCGAACCTACTCGGTGTTAAATACTACTCCTAAAACATGCAAAGTGCTCATAATGTAACATACATGACATACATGGGCTAGTTAAATCATGATAATCATATACATGCTTCGATGTTCGTGAACTAGCCATGAAATCGAACCCGTAAGTCGGCCATAATCATAAATCGTAAAATCATGCTTGACATGTGGGCATTGCCCGATATTTAAACATACTTGAAGTACTCATTTTGGTTGACATCATGATCACAAAACATGGTTAATTGAAAATATGCTTCAAATTCAAAAATTCACATCATACTTGTAAAATCATCATACTCCTATGGATTTCTCATAATTTGGAAACCATAAGTTTGAAACACTAGTACACAATGTAGTGATTAAAATAATGTAAAAATCAGCCCATTAATCAAATCCCATCAATTTAGACATATTTTAAACTTACCTACATCAATTACTATAAGATTCATGCGTTGGGTTAAAACCCCATAAGAATTGAATGGTAGAATTTGCATAGATTAGAGAGAAATAGGGCACGGGTATGGATTAAGCCACCCATTCGAAACCCTAGATATCTGGTTGGAGATAAAATCTACACTCCCTTGGTTGCCCAAGAGGAAAATTAGGGAAGAAAGCCTTGAATCACTCTAGATCACCTCTCAACCACCTTCTATTCCTCTGCATGCATGAATGAGGACTTAGGCTAGTCTTTCCCTTCTTAAACCAACATTTTAAAGGTTAAAACGACTCGTCCCAGGGGCCACAACTCGTGGCCTTGTGTCGTGATGTTCACTGCCAAAAATATATTATGAGACCCCACGTTGGACACCACGAATCGTAGTGAGTGACCACGACTTGTGATCACCATCCATAGCCTTCACTGCCAAATCCTCCTTTCCAAGCATCCAGTCCAGGCCACAGGTAACTTCACGAGTCCTGTGGCCTGGCCACTATTCATGGTCACGCCCGTGGTGTCCCCCCAGAAACGTCCACCTCCCTGCTTGACCATGAGTCACTTCATGACTCGTGGTCCCTTCTCACGGATCACCTAACGACCCGTTCTGTGATCTGGTGAAGAACTCCAGTTTTTCTCCTTTTCAATTCCTAGTCCTAATCTTTGGGCTCCTGGGGTATAACAATATCTCCTCCTTGGAATCATTCGTTCTCGAATGTTGGAAACTCACATCAAAAGTAGAAACATGCAATCATTATATGCAAATACTGATCATTTATGCTGAAAACTAATGGAATAGCTACCTCTGAAAGGAACTACATAGCTGAACTAAATTCACTCATCACATATCTCTACCATAAAATAAAACAAACTTGCGCACATGAACCAAACATGAAAACTGATTAGAGTATTGAGGAAAAACTAGTGCCTCAAATAGAAATTGAGCTGGTAGGGAACAGGTGAGGGTATTTAGTCATCATATCTGCTTCGGCTTCCTACATAGCCCCCTCAACATGTTGATTTGTCCATAACACCTTTACTGATGCTCCTTCTTTGTTCCCTAGCCTCTGAACTTGATGATCCAATATTTCAACTGGAATTTCCTCATAGCTAAGGCTATCTCTCACACCCACACTCTCTACTGGTACAACCAGAGTTGGGTCACCCAAGCACTTTTTCAAGAGCGATACACGAAAGACAGGATGAACTAAAGCTAATTCCCAAGGTAACTCTAAGTCATAAGCATACTTTACACACACGTCTCATAATTTGGTATGAGCCAACATAGCAGGGACTAAGTTTCCCTTTCTTTAAAAATCTCATCACTCCCTTCATGGGAGATACCTTCAGAAACACCCAATCATCGACTTTGAACTCGAGTATCTTTTTCTCACATCCGCATAGGACTTTTGGCGACTTTGACCCATTTTCAACCTGTCTCTTACCAACTGAACCTTCTCCATTGCCTTATGAACCTTGTATGGCCCTATCATTGCTGCCTCAGCAACCTCCAACCATCTGATGGGAATCTACAACTCCATCCATAGAGAGCCTCAAACGGTGCCATTTGGATACTAGAGTGATAGCTGTTATTGTAAGGAAACTGGATTAGGGGCAAGTGATCATCCCAACCACCTCTAAAGTCAATCACGCATTCCCTCAACATGTCCTCGAGGGTCTGAATTGTCCACTTCTCTGTACCATCCATTTGCAGGTGAAATGTCGTTCTGAGTTTAACCTGAGTACCAAGCCCTTTTTAAAAGACCACCGAAATTGAGTACCTCCATCTAAAATGATAGACAAGGGCACCACATGAAATCGAACCAAATCCCAGATGTATAGCTTGACATAATCCTCTGCTGAGTCCGTGGTTTTGACCTGTAGAAAATGAGTAGCTTTGGTCAGCCTATCTACCACCACCCATAGAGAATCATACTGTCGGCGAGTACAAGGTAGGCCTATAATGAAATCCATATTAATCTCTTCCCACTTCCAAGTGGGTATGCTAATATCCTGAAGTACACCTCCCAGCCTTTGATGCTCGACCTTTACTTACTGACAGTTCGGGCACTTGGATGAATTCTGCAATATCCTTCTTCATGCCATTCCACCAATATATTTTCCACAAATCATGATACATCTTGGTGGCACCCGGATGGATAGAATACCTGGATCCGTGGGCCTCATGCAATATCCAGCTCCTCAAATCATCAACATTTGGAACACATAGGCGACCCTAGTACCGAAGCACACCATCTCCCCCTTTGGAGAAGACCTCTACTTTCTGACTTTTAACAACTTCTTTCAACTTTATGAATATCGGGTCCTCATCTTGCCTAGCTTTCACATCAGCTACCAAGAACGATTCTGATCCGTTTTGAACAACAACCCCGCCATTGGTCGAGTCAACTAACCTAACTCCCATCCTTGCGAGTCGATGCACCTCCTTCACTAGTTCCTTCTTCCCTTCATCCACATGAGACACACTCTCCATAGAGAGTCTACTAAGTGTGTCTGCTAGCACATTAGCTGTACCTGGATGGTAAAGAACACTTATGTCGTAGTCCTTTAGTAGCTCCAACCACCTCCTTTTCCAAAGATTGAGATCCTTCCGCATGAACACATAATGTAGGATGTTGGGGTACGTAAACACATCCATGTGGACCCCACACAAATAATGTCGCCATATCTTCAAGGAGAATTCTACTGCGGCCAATTCAAGATCATGGGTTGGGTAATTCTTCTCATGAACTTTCAGCTATCTGGAGGCGTATGCTATAACCTTCCCATGCTGCACCAATACACACCAAAGTCCGATCCTTGAAGCATCATAATACATTATCAATCCGTTAGTACCCTCGGGTAGGGTCAATACCAGTGCTGAAGTGAGTTGAGCCTTCAGCTCTTGGAAGCTTTTTTCACAAGTCTCCGACCATTGGTATTTCACCTTCTTTTGGGTAAATTTGGTCAAAGGTGCTGCAATAGATGAAAAGCCCTCAACAAATCTCCAATAGTAGCCCGCTAATACCAAAAGCTCCTAATATCTGAAGGGTTCCCAATTCTTCACCACCTCTATTTTATGGAATCCACCTTTATACCTTCACTTGACAACACGTGACCCAAGAAAGCTATTGAATTAAACTAGAACTCGCACTTGCTAAATTTGGCATACAACTGGCGATCTTTGAGAGTCTGAAGTACTACCCTCATATGAGCGGCATGCTCTTCCTTGCTCTGAGATTATATCATGATGTCAGTAATGAACACGATCACGAACATGTCCAAATTTCCTTGAACACCCTATTCATTATATCCATAAAAGCTATAGGGGCATTGGTTAGTACAATGGACATAACAAAAAATTTGTAGTGAACATACCGAGTCTTGAGAGCAGTTTTCGGGATGTCACTCTCTTGAACCATGAGCTTGTGATACCCGAACCTGAGATTTATCTTGGAAAAATACTTAGAACCATGAGGCTGATAAAGTAAGTCATCAATCCTAGGTAAAGGATATATGTTCTTGACGATGACCTTTTTCAATTGTCTATAGTCAATACACATCCGAAGAGAACCATCCTTCTTCAAGGCGAATAGAACTGGTGCACCCCATGGAGACTTGCTAGGTTTGATGAAACCCTTATCTAACAAGTCTTTCAATTGTTCCTTCAATTCTTTTAGCTCGGCTGGAGCCATTATGTTTGGAGGAATTGATATGGGCTGAGTTTCGGGTAGGAGGTCGATCCCAAAATCAATCTCCCTCTAGGGAGAAACACCTGGTAGATTGTCTGGAAATATCTCAGGATACTCACACACTATGGGGACTGACTGAATAGTCAGGGTTTCGGACGTAGCATCCTTAACCCTAACTAGGTGGTAAATACAACCCTTAGAAATCAATTTCCTGGCCTTGAGATAAGAGATAAAGCGACCTTCAGGTATGGCTGAACTACCCTTCCATGCTAAGACTTGCTCACCTAGAAAGCGGAACTCCACCGCATGGGTTCTACAATTAATGAAAGCATAGCATTCAAACAAGTAATGCATGTACAGAATAATATCAAAATTAGTCATAGCTAAATCTACTACATCTGCGGAGGTGATCTTATGCAATACCGTAATAGGACATCCTCAATACACCCGCCTAGCTATAACTAACTCACCAACCAGAGTAGAAACTGAGAATGATTCTGACACAATTTCAGGACTAACTCCCAAGCTATTAGCAATATACGGTGTCACAAAGGACAAGGTAGATCCTAGGTCTAATAAGGCATAAGCATAAAGATTGACAACTTGCAACATACCTGTAACCAGATTGGGAGAAGTCTCCTCCTCCTATCGAGAGGCATGTGCATAAAACCTATTCTGGTGCTGGCCGCCAGCTGAACTAGTCGAAGCACCTTGCTGAGAAGGACGTGCCAC
Source organism: Datura wrightii (assembly GCA_035772735.1). NCBI lineage: Eukaryota > Viridiplantae > Streptophyta > Magnoliopsida > Solanales > Solanaceae > Datura > Datura wrightii. The sequence goes on along the minus strand of JASDFA010000010.1, from coordinate 8,422,067 downwards.
TAGAGTTGCTTAGCTAACGGTTGGGGTACGGGCTCCACCACCCCCTGACCTAGCTATAGGACAATCCCTGAGTCTATGTCCAGGTCTTCCACACCTGAAACAAGCATCTAAGCCCACTAAACACCTCCCTGGGTGATTTTTGCCACAACTTGCACAGGATAGGAAGGTACTCTCTATCCACATGCTACCCTGACTCCTCAAACCTAAGGCCCTACCCCTATGATCATCTCAGGGCCTTGATGGTGTACTAACTGATGATGGTGCTGGTGAAACAGACATGTGCTGAGACTGCTGGTGATGCCCATTGCTTGGCCACAACTGAGAGAACCTATAGCTGTCAGTCCTGGCCCTCTTGGCCTCTTGCTCCCTCATATGAGCTCCCTCCATCTATTGGGCATATAAGAATTTATGGGGGTAGTCCATGTTCTGGTGAAGCATAGCTGTCCTACAATCCTTGTCTAGATACTCTACCACCCCGTGCACAAACCTGCTCACTCACGCCCTCTAGTCAACCCCTAACTCTGGAGCGTATTTGGACAAGCGAGTGAAGTCAAGTGAAAACTCCAGCACTGTCATCTTTCCCTGCTTAAGATTCACGAACTCAGCTGCCTTCAACTCCCTCATCTCCCGAGGGAAAAACAGGTTGAGAAAAGCCATGTGAAACTCATCTCAACTGAGAGGGCCCACTCCTGCTGCCCTGCTGTCTTTCCATTTCTTGTACTAAATATGAGCAACCCCCTTTAGCTAATAGGAGGCCAAGTCAATACTTTCACAATTTGCCACCCCATGACCTGGGTGACCTCCTAGATCCCCTCAATGAACTCGTGTAGATCCTCGTCCACCTTCAACCCCATGAACTAAAGAGGGTTCATCCTCAAGAAATTCCTCACTCTAGCTACTGCCGCATTCCTATTCTGAGGGTAATGCGCCACTATCTGGTTATGAACCCTGGCAGCCATGGCTTGTGCTAGCATCTGACTCACCGCCCTAAACTCAGCATGGGTAGCTAGCTCTTGGCATGCTCCTCATGAATAGGTGGGGCTTACCAATGCCCGTCACCATTAACACCTTCATGGTCATTGCTATTTCCATTTCTTCTAACGTCCACTCTACATGGAGGCATGATTCTGCAAACGCGAATAACACGAATAAGAAGGATAGAAAGACTTTTTGTCGCACGACATAGATCATGAAAGAAGGGAACATTTCCCAAACGTCTAGTAGCCTCTTCGTCATAAGTGTGGTGCGCTTCACACCCATGAAAAAGACTCTACTTAACGCGACTTTCAGACACCCTAGGAAACTTCAAACCTAAGGCTCTGATACCAAGTTTTTCATGACCAGAGAGTGGACTCGGGTCATAAACATGGGACAAAGAGCCCCGAAAGACTCCAAGTCGACCCATGGCATGAGCATACATCTAATTCATTCAAGGAAAGCGGAAGACTTAACATATAATCATGGCAGAAACTAGGTCATAGCATAAGATAGAAAAGTGACACAAAATCCATACATGACAGCTGAGTACTAAAAATAGTCTGAAAGTCTCTAATCATAACAGACGGGTTGATGGGATAACATCCCAACTAACCCTACAATACTAAAAACGGAAAGAGACATCAAAGTCTGAACATATGGCCCTCAAAACATGAGGACTCACCAAAAATAGTGCTGATAATAAACTCTAAATAAACTACTGATGAGGAAGACCTGAGAGCCGAGTCCTTTATCATGAAACGATACAACATAGAAACTACGCGAGTCGGTATGTGGAATGTATCGAGTATGTAAGGTCAGTAAAAACAAACATTTAAATGCATAAAGTTCATGAGAGTAGGACGACATGAACATAATAATGAAACCATAAATGTAATGTAAGGCTCAAGATTTTCAAAATATTCGTAAACATATCGTAAACATAGACATGAGAGAAAACATTATAGAACATGACCTGAGCCAAGATTCGTAATCATAAGCATGCATAAATCATGAGGAATAGTGGGAGATTCTTATAACAGACATACCCCATATGAGAACACATGTAGCCCGACCTATAAACCTAGATGGGAGGCCGTTTGTACCTTTCAAATAGTAGAACCATGAAAGGTGTGATACGACTCATGAAGGGCCTATTCGGGAAAAACGGGATAGTCTCAAGGGAGGTACCAAACATGACTTACGGTGGCACGTAGTTTTGAGATTTGGGGCGTAACCTGAGCCTCGAACCTACTCGGTGTTAAATACTACTCCTAAAACATGCAAAGTGCTCATAAAATAACATACATGACATACATGGGCTAGTTAAATCATGATAATCATATACATGCTTCAATGTTCGTGAACTAGTAATGAAATCGAGCCCGTGAGTTGGTCATAATCATAAATCGTAAAATCATGCTTGACATGTGGGCGTTGCCCGATATTTAAACATACTTGAAATACTCAATTTGGTTGAAATCATGATCATAAAACATGGTTAATTGAAAATATGCTTCTAATTCAAAAATTCACAGCATACTTGTAAAATCGTAATACTCCTATGGATTTCTCGTAATTTGGAAACCATAAGTTTGAAACACAGGTACACAATATAATGATTAAAATAATGTAAAAATCAGCCCATTATTCAAATCCCATCAATTTAGACATATTTTAAACATACCTACATCAATTACTAGAAGATTCATGCATTGGGTTAAAACCCCACAAGAATTGAATGGTAGAATTTTCATAGATTAGAGAGAAATTGGGCATGGGTATGGATTAAGCCACCCATTCGAAACCCTACATATCTGGTTGGAGATAAACTCTACACTCCCTTGATTTCCCAAGAGGAAAATTAGGGAAGAAAGCCTTGAATCACTCTAGATCACCTCTCTACCACCTTCTATTCCTCTGCATGCATGAATGAGGACTTAGGCTAGTCTTTCCCTTCTTAAACCCACTTTTCAAAGGATAAAACGACGTAGTTTAGGACCCTAGGACTTAGGAATTATGGAAAAGCCCTTACTTAAATCGCAGAATTTTGGTGGCTGCTAGTCCCCACGAGGGACTAGATGACTCGTCCCCACATAGTTTAATTATGATTTCTTTCATGAATGCTAATTCATTTTTTTATAAACATGAGAGGCTGAAACCTCCACAACTAGGGTTGTGCGAACCATGGTGGAATAAGTAACTAGGGTTTGCACACAGTGATTTAAAATAAATACTTATGTCTGCATTGTTTTCTCTTCATCATTAAATGCTTCTTAACGGAGCGTAATATTAGGACTTGGCCGAATTTTCTACTTGCTTGAACCTAGAGAGGTAAATATTAGGAAAAGAGAAGAACAACAGAGCGTTTAACTTTATGATTCATTGAATAACTTGAGCTGCGGTCACAAAATAGTTAATTTTGAACAAGTTGATAAGGAATTAAAGTAAAAACACTCAAGAGACCTAATTTGCTGATTGAGTGTAGTCATCCAATAGGGACGAATCACTCGTTTGGATGAACCTATGTTATCTTTTCTAAAGGCTAAGTATTGAGATAGATAGCTAGTGTATTCACCCGAAGTTGTTATGAATCCATGGGAATCACTTCCCTAGTTAATTGCATAACTACGACAACAACATCAATTTACAATACAATTACTTGATTACTTCTTTAAAAACCCCTTTTAGGGAATAACTATACTACAAGCATAAATACTAGCATTATTCTACATCCTGACCATATTCCCTATGGGATTGACCCCAACATAGTTGGGTTCTTTATTGATAACGTCCGTATCATACTTTTATAGGGTGTGATTTGAGCGTTATCATTGGTCTAAAAGACGTAACCCCAAATTCATATTGACAATATCGTCCTGAAGGCTGTCTTCGGAATATCACACTCTCTAACCCTGAGCTAATAATAGCCGGATTTGAGATCTATCTTTTAAAAGCAACAACAACCCTAAAGCTAATTGAACAAGTCAGCAATCCTAGGAATGGGATACTTATGCTTGATTATGATCTTGTTCAATTGGCGGTAGTCGATGCACATCCTAAGAGGACCATCTTTCTTTCACAAGAAATGGACTGAGCACCCCAGGGGGAGTTACTAGGCCTGATAAAACCCTTAATCAAGAGATCCTTCAACTGTTCCTTTAAATACTTAAGCTCAGATTGAGCCATCTTGTTAGGAGGGGATATGGGTAGCATATCAGGGAGAAGATCAATCCCAAATTCAATCTCCCGCTTGGAAGGGTCTCTTGGTAGATCATCTAGAAACACCTTTTGATACTCATAAAAAATGGGAATGTCTGGAGAGTTGGGGTTTCATACTCTAAATCCTTAACTCAAACAAAATGATAAATGTAACCCATCTTCTTTGTTTTAAAGTAGGACATAAAACGACCTACAGGCAATGTTGAACTAAATTTCCACTCTAAGACTGCTTCACCCAGAAATCAAAACTCTATTTTTTGGGTTCTACAATTGACTAAAGCATAACAAAACATACTACCAATCCATGGAGAAGATAACATCAAAGTCAGTCTTGTCTAACTCTACTAAGTTAGGTGAGTTAACTCTCTGAAGGATTGTGATAGGAAAATTTATGTATACCCTCCGTGGTAAAACTGACTAACCGACAGAGTAGAAACTGAGAAGGATTTTGGCAGGATTTTAGGGAAAGACACCTAAACTGATAGCTACATAGCGAGTCATGAAGAATAATGTGTCTCTTGAGTCGAGTAATGCATAAACATTAAGATGGAAAACTTATAACTTACCCTTGACCCCATCTGGTGAGCTCTCCTGCTCCTGGCATAAAAAAGTGCATAGAAACGGTTCTGGCGCTCTCTGCCACCAGCACTTGATGATGTGCCCTACAAAGATGGGCGAGCTACTAGAGCTGCTAAGGAAGTGGCTGGAGAACAACCACCACTATTAGCCTGCCTAGCGAAAGGAAAATCCCTGACTCTGTGTTTGGGCTTCCTACACTTGAAGCAAGCATCTAAATCAACTAAGAACTCTCTAGAGTGGTTCCTACAATACTTCTAGAAAGAAGGGAATATGCGTCCTCTAGACATGCTCCCCTGAGTATTATGTCACGACCCGAGCTGAAACCCCGGATTGAGTCACAGAACCTAGAACCATATATGGATCCAACTCAACCCATGACATGAACATGATAACAAAAGATCATTATAAACAAAGCTGATAACGAAATTCTTAAATAGCGGAAGTTTGAATAACAAAATGTCTATGAAATAGTAACATTATATCACTAAAACCAATGCTGAAAATACAAGTCTATGTATAAAAATCTTCTAACATACTAATGTGCTGATGGGAAAACACCCCAATTAGCTCACTAAAAGACTGAAACTGAAAATAACATAAGTCAACTAACTGAAGGTCCTCGAAGGATGATGACTCACCAACAATAGCACTGGGATAAGCTCAGGAGACTAGCTAGCAGCAAGACCGAGTCTGAATGTCTGAAGCTGTATCATAGAATATGTGGTCAATACTTGAAATGTACTGAGTATATAGGGTAAGGAAAATAGGATAAGTAAGAAAAAACTAAAATCATGCGTATCATTAATCATAACATCATAAGATTTTGAGAGTAAAGGCTACATGTTGATATCTGAAAACATGAATAGTCATAAACTGGATCTCATAACTTAATTGAATAACAAAAAGCTAAAATTGAGATTTTAAGTAAACCTGATAACCTGATCATTGGGTCAAACCCGCTAAAATCATAATATCATAACTAATAAACATGCATAACTGAAGTCATGAGGAACAATGGAAGACTCATCATATAACTGACACTATCACGATAGAGCTTACGTGAACCCAACTATTTGTAATACCCTGAAACCCTTAAGATTAGACCCGAGGGTTCAAACAAACAAAACAGAAAATTCTGCACCAGGTCACAAAACGAGTTGTCCAGTGACCCATTAGGAGACTTCACAAGTCGTTAAGTGACTTGTGAAGGGGAGGGGCAGTTGGCTAAGATTTGTGGTCTGGGGGTTGACCAAGAGAGAAGCCATGACTCGTGGTCAGGGCAACAAGTCGTTAAGTTGGTCGTGGTAAGAAGCTGGCTTAGATGTTGAATTTTTTGCAGTGTTCCCAATAACTGGGTCACCACAAGTTGTCAAGAACATCACGAGTCGTGGTGCCCCTCATGGTGACTGGCAGAGTAATATTTTCTAGTTTTGGCGACGAGAGCAGGAATGAGTCGTCGTCCTTGGTAATGACTCGTCTGGTCCCTCGTTAGGACTGGCAGTGTGATTATCCTTGAATTTATTAAGATCTTTTCTATAATTTCTAAGATCCTAGGTCCTATACTACGTTGTTTTAAGCTCAGTTAGAAGTCTTTTAACAGTGCTTAACCTATTCTAAACCTCCCTATTCCATGCATGCAAGATCAAGGAATCCATTGAAGAGAAAGCTAGATGATTCTTTAGGTTCTTCCTCAATTCACTTTGATGTGAAGAGAGGTTGTGAAATTCAAAGTACCCAGGTAATTGGGGTTATGAATGGGAGTATTCCTTCACTCCCATGCCCAAATTCTCTTCTAACTTCATGTGATTCTAAATTGATGAATCTACGGTGTTTAACCATATTTTATGAAATCTCTAACTATCTATGATGGGTAAATTATCTTCATATTTCTAGTGTTGTTTCCAGATTCATGGGCATGTTATATAATTTTTTTCAATTACAATTTATGATTTCAAAGTCTTACAATTATAATGCCCAATTATGAAAGTTCATGAAGAGTTGAGATTATGATCTATGCTTTCAAGTATGATAAAATGTTTATGATGAAAGTATGGTTAAGTTACCCATGTCTATATTTATGTATTGGACTATCAACTTTATTTCAAAGCACGTATGAGTTTTGGGAAAGCCTATATGATCAAGTATGATTCATGATTTACTTCAATTTCATGTTATTAGCTTACCACATAGTTTTGGAATCTAGACTCCCATTATTCAGCTTGTGGTATGGTTTGAGCTAAGGATCTTCATGTTATGATTTTAGATTATGTATATTATGTTATGATTCAGCTTCATCAATAGATGACTATTTAGCTTCATTGGAAAATGATGAAGAGCATATGCATGTTTTTGGTAGTAGTGGCTAGTACCCAGTAGGCTAAGGGTTTAGTCAACCCTGTGCCTGAGAACTACATCCTAACATTGGTATGATCATATTATTTGGGACCTCTCTTGTGAGCTTTCCCTACCCCCGAGGGGCCTTCAGCCTGATATCGATATCATGGTAGCACCCTTAGCCCTAACAAGGCTTTAGGCGGCTCTGCCCACTTGAGTGTTATAGTGGGGACCACGTAAGCTCTATTGTGGTAATGTCGGTTACATGATGAGTTTCCCGTTGTTCTTCATGATTTTCAGTTATGAATGATCATCAGTTATGATAGTATTTTTTCAACAGGTTTTACCCAAATGTTTAGTTTTACTTATGATTATCAGTTTCAGCTTTGGGTTATTCTATAATACCCCAAAAATGCCTAAGATTAGACCAGGGGTCAAAATTAAAGATTGGCCAAAAAGCTTGGAAAATGTCACAGAACATGCAACGTAATGACTCATGGTTTGAAACCACGGGCCGTTGTATGTAGTCGTGGTCTTGGGAGTCCTAGTCGCAGTGGAGACAACGGACAAAGTAAAGACTTGTTGCTTGAAACGATGAGTCATTGTTTGTAGTCGTGGGAGAAGCGGGACATTAGCAGTTGGGATACTACTGATCAAATAACGACTCATGGTGAGAAGTGACGACACGTGGTCACCAGTTGTCATTTAGTTGCTAGAATTTCCAATGCATGTAACGGATCGAGACCACGACTCGTTGGAAGTAACCAAAAGTCATGGTGAGGCTCGTGGTAAGGGATGTTAAGGTTTGTGAAGGGCCTAACAACAGTCGATCTAACGACCCGTCGGAAGTAACAATGACTCATCATGTTGAGTCGTGGCTTGGATCCGAGATCAGGTTTTAGATAGTGTAGATGATGGATCGTACCAAGAGTCGTGGTATCCACCAATGACTCATTGGTACGTCCGTGGGAGCGACCAGTGCAGTTTTTCATGGTGATTTCGTTAAGAGTATATTTGACCTTTCTATGCTTTAAGTCCCTAAACTACGTCGTTTTATGTATTTTTCTAGGCATGATAAGATAGGTTAAGTCCCCTTGCATAAGCCATTTCCATGCATGAAAATTAAGAGAATTCTAGAGAGATCAAGCATATATTCAAGCTTTTCCCTAACAATTTGGGAATTCAAGAACTTCAAACTCTGATCCTACCCAGGTATGTAGGGTTACAAATGAGTGTTTCCATTCATACCTATGCCCATTCTATATTAATATATGAAAATATATAAAAACTCTCATGGGGTTTTAAATTCAATTTTTTGAAAAATCTAATATTTTGTTAATGGGTTATTATGATTTATGATTTACATCATATTTTATGGATTTTGATCGGATTTTACAAGTATTTTACTTATCAAATTATTGATTTCGATTTCTACCAAATTAAGCCTAATTATGCGTGATCTATGATCAATTGATTTATGATCTTCCCTTCAATTGTAGATATTTACAAATCCAGAATGATTTATGATTTGAAATTTACATTTATTGAATTGCCCACCATGATTTGATCATTTTCAAATTATATGTATGATCTATGAGTATGCATGAAACCTATGATCCATGAATTATGTTTTTGGCCGACTCACGGGCCTTATGTCATGGCTAGTTCATGTATGTACAAGTATATTTATGATTATCATGATTTAAATAGCCAATAAATTCATGCATGATATACTTTGAGCACTATATATGTTTTAAGAGTAGTATCGAACATAGAGTAGGTACGGGGCCTAGGTTCTACCTCGGATCTCATAAGCTATGTGCCGCCGTAGGTATGTTGGAACCTCCTATTTTACCGTCCCTGGACCAAATGGCCCTTTTTCGTGGTGATATCATAGTTTCATGGTTCTATCCTTGGCAAGGTACGGACTCCCTCCCGACTAGGGTTACAAGTCAGGCTTCATGTGTGCTCATATGGGGTATGTCAGTTAAGAGAATGTCCCACTATTCCTCATGATGTATGCATGTCTATGATTATGTATATTGGCTCAAGTTATATTCAATACGACTTTTCTCTCATGATTATGATTTCTAATGTAATACAAAAATACGAATATTTTAAAAACCTTGAGCCTTATGTTATGTTGCGATATTTATGATATTGCATGATGTCCTACTCTTGTGATCACTTATGAATTTTATATACATTTTAAATGTCCGTTTTACTTACCTTGCATACTCAGTACATTCCACGTATAGACCGCATACATTCTATGTTGTATCATTTCATGATACAGGACCCGGCTCTCAAAAGAATTTCCTGTTGCTACCATATACCATCTTAGAGTTCACCTTCAGCTTGTTGTTGAGTCCTCATGTTCTGAGGGCCATTTTACTAGACCTTATGTCATTTTATGTTTCAGTACTTGGCCGACATAGTTGGGGGTGTTGTCCCATCAACCCATCTTATGTAGTAGAGGCTTTCAAACAGTATGTAGTATTTAGCTTGCGTGTATGTCTAGAGATTTCCTTATGTTATGTTATGTTATGTTATGTTATGTTATGTTATGTTATGTTTACTTTTTTGCTATGTCTTATGTTCGATCTTCCACTTAAATTGAATGAAGTTAGATGTATGCTTATGCCATGGGCCTACTTGGGGCCTCTCGAGGTTCCTTGTCCCATTTTACGATCCGGTGCTATGTTTGGGTCGTGACAAACTTGGTATCAGAGCCATAGGTTTGAAGTTTCCTAGGGTTTCTGAAAGCCTCTTTAAGTAGAGTCTTTTCAATGGGTGTGAAGCGCGCCACAGTTATGACAAAGACGCTATGAGATGTTTAGGAAATGCTCACTTCTTTCATGATCTATGTTGTGCGATAAAAAGTTTTTCAATCCTTATAATTCATGCTATTCGCGATTGCAATGGCTCTCAGATGAATGAACGGAAGAAGAAATGGGAATGGTGAGGGCCACGAAGATGGCAATGATCATTGGCATCAGCAAGCCCCACTTGTTCAGGAGCCCCAAGCACCAAAGCCAGTTTCCCACGCGGCGTTTCGAGCAGTTATCCAGATGTTGGCTCAGGCCTTGACCGCTCAGGTCAACCAGCAAGCTATTTTGCATATTCAGCAGAATGGAAAAGCGGCAACGACCCGGGTTAGAGATTTCTTGAGGATGAACAGTCCAAGGTCGAGGAGGATCCTCATGATTTCATCGAGGAGGTTTTAAAGATCACCAGGTTATAGGGGTGACAAATGGAGATTTTTTTGATTTGGGCTTCTATCAGCTAAAAAGGGTGGCTCAGATATGGTTCAAATAGTGGAGGGATGCTTGGGCAGTTGGTGCAGGCCATATAGGTTGGGAAGAGTTCTGCGCATCATTCTTGGATCAGTTTTTCCCTTGAGAGATGAGGGAACTTAAGGCGGCTGATATTGTTAACTTGAAGCAGAATAACATGTCTATTTAGGAGTATGCATTTGAGTTCACCCATCTATCCAACTATGTTCCAGAGTTGGTGGCGGACCATAGGGCTCGGGTGAGCTATTTTGTACATGGAGTGGCAGACTACCTTGATAAAGACTGCAGGATCGCCATGTTGCATCGGGATATAGACTTTCCCCGCATTGTGTTGCATGCTCAACATATGGAGTTGGTATATTGGAGGCATAGGGAGGCCAAGAGGGCCAGGACAACGTTAACAATCTCACATAGGTCTATTGCTCCAGCACCATCATTGGCCAGTACGCCGTCTAGATTATGAGGGGATCGGAGGAGCAAGGCTCAAGACTCGAGAGGCCAAGGTAGCATGCAGATGGAGTGCACATTCCCAGCTTGTGCCAAGTGCAGTAAAAATCACTCGTGGAGGTTCCTAGTCGGCTCGGATGCTTGTTTAGGGTGTGGCAAACCCAAACACAGTCTTAGGGATTGCCCTTTAGCCAGGTCAGGGGGCTGTGGAGCTCGTATGCAAGCAGCCAGTTCAGCTGCTCCAGTAGCACATCCCCCTCAATAGGGTTCCTCGGCTAGTTCAACTGGCGGTCAGCACTAAAACAGGTTCTACGCTTTAGCACTCCATCAGGAGTAGGAAGTCCTCCTGGATGTGGTCACTAGTATGTTGCATGTTTTTCATATTGATGTTTATGCTTTGCTAGATCCAGAGGCTACTTAGCCGTTTGTGACTCCTTACATTGCTAGTAGCTTTGGAGTTAGTCCCGAGACTCTATCAAAACCATTTTTAGTTTCTTCTCATGTTGTTGATTCGGTTGTAGCTAGGCGAGTGTATAAAGGATGCCTGGTCATTATGTTGCATAAAGTCACCTTCGCAGACCTTTTCGAGTTAGCCATGACTAATTTTGATATTATTCTTGGAATGGATTGGTTGTAAGCATGTTATACTTCTGTAAATTGTAGAACCCGTGTGGTGGAATTCCATTTTCTGGGGGAATCAGTCTTGGAGTGGAAGGGTAATTCGTCGGTACCAACATGTTGATTCATTTCATATCTTAAGGCTAGAAATATGATTTCCAAGGGTTGCATGTATCATTTAGTTAGGGTTAAACTTGTTGAGTTCGAGACGCCGACTATCCAGTCAGTTTCGATGGTGTGTGGGTATCCAAAGGTCTTTCCTGATGATTTGCTAGGTGTTCCTCCTGAGAGGGAATGAGATTTTGGTATTGATATTCTACTCGATACGCAGCCTATCTCCATTCCTCCATATAGGATGGTTGCAGCCGAGCTAAAGGAATTGAAGGATCAGTTGAAGGACCTTCTAGATAAGGGCTTCATTAGACCGTGCAAGGTCCCATGGGGGGCACCAATTTTGTTTGTTCGGAAGAAGGATGGTTCGCTTCAGATGTGCATTGACTATCGATAATTGAACCAAGTCACCTTTAAGAACAGGTATCCTCTTCTAAGGATCGATGACTTGTTTTACTAGTTTTAGGGTGCCAAGTGTTTCTCAAAGATAGACCTCAGGTCCGGGTATCACCATGTTAGTGTTCGGGAGTGTGATATCCAGAAGACAGCCTTTAGGAAATGGTATGGTCATTATGAGTTTGCAGTTATGTCTTCTGGACTAACAAATACTCCTACAGCTTTTATGGACCTGATGAATAGGGTGTTTAAGCCTTACCTGGACATGTTCGTGATCATGTTCATTGATGACATCCTTATAAACTCTCGGAGCGAGAAGGAGCATGCCGCTCATTTGAGAGTAGTGGTTCAGACTCTCAAGGATCTTCAATTGTATGTGAAGCTCAGCAAGTGCGAATTTTGATTGAACTCGGTAGCATTCTTGGGTCACGTGGTATCAAGCGAAGGCATAAAAATGGATTCTCAGAAAATTGAAGCAGTGAAGAATTGGCCTAGACCAGTGAATCCTTCAGATATTCAAAGTTTCTTTGGCCTAGCTAGCTACTAACGGAGGTTTGTTGAGGGTTTCTCGTCAATTGAAGCACCTTTGACAAAATTGTCTTAGAAAAAAGGCGAAGTATCAATGGTCGGAGGCTTGTGAGAAGAGCTTCCAAGAATTGAAGACTCGACTTACTACCACAACGGAGTTGACCCTACCTGAGGGTACGGACGGTTTTGTGGTGTATTGTGATGCTTCAAGAATCGGACTCGGGTGTGTATTGATGTAGCAAGGGAAGGTGATAGCATATGCCTCTAGACAGTTGATGATCCATGAGAATAATTACCCGACCCATGATCTAGAGTTGGCTGCTGTGGTATTCATATTGAAGATATGGAGACACTACTTGTATGGGGTCCATGTGGATGTGTTTACGCACCACAAAAGCTTACAATATGTGTTCACACAGAAAGATCTCAACCTACGACAAAGGAGGTGGTTAGAGATACTCAAGGACTATGATATGAGTGTTCTTTACCACCTGGATAAGGCTAATATGGTGGCGGACGCACTTAACAGGCTCTCAATGGAAAGTGTATCCCATGTAGATGAAGGAAAGAAAGAGATTGTGAAGGATGTACATCGGCTCGCAAGGTGGGATTAGATTAGTTGACTCCACCGATGGTAGTGTCATTGTTCAAAGCGGATTAAAATCGTCTTTGGTGGTTGATGTGAAATCTAGACAAGATGAGGACCTGATTTTGGTAAAGGAAGTTGTTCGATGTCAGAAGGTGGAGGTCTTCTCCCAAGGGAGAGATGGTGTGCTTCGGTACCAGTATCGCCTATGTATTCCAGATGTTGATGATTTGAGGAGCCGGATATTGCGTGAGGACCATGGATCTAGGTATTCTATCCATCCGAGTGCCACCAAGATGTGTCGTGATTTACAAGAAATCTATTGGTGGGATGGCATGAAAAAGGATATTGTGGCATTCGTACCCAAGTGCCCGAACTGTCAGCAAGTAAATGTTGAACATCAAAGGCTTGGAGGGGTACTTCAGGATATCAGTATTGCCACATTGAAGTGGGAATATATTAATATGGATTTCATTATAGGCCTACCTCATACTTGCCGATAGTATAATTCTCTATGGGTGGTGGTAGATAGGCTGACTAAAGCTGCTTATTTTCTACACGTCAAAACCACGAGTTGGTTCGACTGCATAGAGTAACCTTGTCCAGTATTTCAGAATGAGGTACCCAATTTATCTCCCAGTTTTGGCGGTCTTTTTAGAAAAGACTTGGGACTCAGGTTAAGCTCAGCACAACATTTCATTCGTAAATGGATGGTCAAGCGGAACGGACAATAGACTCTCGAGGACATGCTGAGAGCATGTGTGATGGACTTTAAAAGTAGTTGGGATGATCACTTTCCCCTGATTGAGTTGTCTTACAATAACAACTATCACTCCAGCTTTCAGATGACACCGTCCGAGGCTCTCTATGGGCGGAGGTGTAGATTGTCCATCGAATGGTTTGAGGTTAGTGAGGCAGCTAGGGTAGGGCCATATTCGGTTCATAAGGCTATGGTGATGGTTTAATTGACAAGGGACAGGCTAAAAATAGCTTAGAGTCGTCAAAAGTTTGAGGAGGAGAGAGTTGGAGTTCGAGGTGGATGATTGGGTATTTCTGAAGATATCTCCCATGAAGGGAGTGATGCAGTTTTGGAAGAAAGGAAAACTAAGTCCCTGCTATGTTGGTCCCTACCGAATTATGAAGAGAGTTGGTAAGGTGGCGTATGAGTTGGGACTGCCCTTAGAGTCGTCTTCCGTACATCCTGTGTTTCATGTATTTCTTTTAAGAAATGTTTGGGAGATCCAGCTCTAGTAGTCCCGGTGGACAGCATGGGTGTAAAAAATAACCTTAGCTATGAGGAGGTTCTGGTGGAAATATTAGATCGCCAGGTTCGGAAGCTAAGGAACAAGGAAGTAGCTTTAGTGAAAGTATTATGGAGAAATCAGCATGTCGAAGGAGCTAAGTGGGAAGACGAAGCGGATATGATGGCTAAATACCCACACTTATTCTCCACCATCTCAGTTTCGATTTGAGGTATCAGTTTTTCCCCATAACTCTATTTAGTTTTGATGTTCAAATTACGTGTTCAAGTTTCTTTTATGTAATATGGATGTGTATGTGAAGCATGAAATCAATTCAGCTATGTGATATAAATAGGAGATAGTCATTTCATTAATATCAACTTAAATGATCAGTATTTGGGTGTAAGGATTGCATGCCTTTGTTTATTGCTTCTTTCCAATATTCGAGGACAAATGTTCCTAAGGAAGATATATTTTAATACCCCGAAAATGCCTAAGATTAGACCCGGGGTTAAAATTGAAGATTGGCCAAAACTTTAGGAAAATGTCATAAAATGGGTGACGTAATGACCCCTGGTTTGAAACCACGGGTCATCATATGCGGTCGTGGTCTTGGGAGTCCTGGTGGCAGTGGAGACAACGAACGAAGTAACCACTCGTTGCTTGAAACAACGAGTCGTTGTCTGCAGTCATGGGAGAAGTTGGACCTTAGCAGTTGGGGATACATCAGGTCATCCAACAACTGTGGTGAGAAGTGATGACCCATGGTCACCAGTCATTGTTTGGTTGCTAGAATTTCCAGTGCATGTAATGGACCAAGACCACGACTCGTTGGAAGTAACCACGAGTTGTGATGAGGCTCGTGGTAAGGGATGTTTAGGTTTGTGAAGGGGCTAACAACGGTCGATCTAACGACCCGTGGGAGGTCACAACGACTCGTCCTATTGAGTCGTGGCTGGTATCTGAGATTATGTTTTAGACAATGCAGACGATAGATTGTACCACGAGTCGTGGTATCCACCAACGACTCGTTGGTACTTCCGTGGGAGCAACCAGTGCAGGTTTTCAAGGTGATTTCATTAAGGGTATTTTCAACGTTTCTATGCTCTGAGACCCTAAACTACCTTGTTTTTATGTATTTTTCTAGGCATGATAAGATAGGTTAAGTCCACTTTCCTAAGTCATTTCCATGCATGAAAATTAAGAGAATTCTAGAGAGATAAAGCATAGATTCAAGCTTTTCCCTATCAATTCATCCTTGGGAATTCTAGAACTTTGAACTCTGATCCTACCCAGGTATGTAGGGTTATGAATGGGTATTTTCGTTCACACCCATGCCCATTCTCTATTAATTTATGAAAATCTATTAAAAATCTCATGGGGTTTTGAATTCAACTTTGTGAAAAATCTAATGTTTCGTTAATGGGTTATTATGGTTTATGATTTACATCATATTTTATGGATTTTGATCAGATTTTACAATTATTTTACTTATCAAATTATTGATTTCGATTTCTACCAAATAAAGCCTAATTATGCGCGATCTATGATGAATCGATTTATGATCTTCTCTCCAATTTTGGATATTTACAAATCCATAATTATTTATGATTTGAAATATAGATTTATTAAATTACCCACCATGATTTGATAATTTTCAAATTATATGTATGATCTATGAGTATGCATGAAAGTTATGATCCATGAATTATGTTTTTGGTTGACTCACGGGCCTTATGTCATGGCTAGTTCACATATATACATGTATGTTTATGATTATCATGATTTAACTAGCCCATGAATTCATGCATGATATACTATGAGCGCTATATATGTTTTGGAGTAGTATCGAACACTAAGTAGGTTCGGGGCCTAGGTTCTGACTCGGATCTCATAAACTACGTGCCACCGTAGGTATGTTGGCACCTCCTATTTGATTGTACCCGGCCCAAATGTCCCTTTTTCATGGTGATATCACACTTTCATGATTCTACCCTTGCAAGGTACGGACACCCTCCCGACTAGGGTTACAAGTCGAGCTTCATGTGTGCTCATATAGGGTATGTTGGTTAAGAGAATCTCCCACTATTCCTCATGATTTATGCATATGTATGATTATGTATATTGGCTCAAGTTATGTTCAATACGACTTTTCTCTCATGATTATGATTTCTAATGTAA
Organism: Datura wrightii; assembly: GCA_035772735.1. Classification (NCBI taxonomy): domain Eukaryota; kingdom Viridiplantae; phylum Streptophyta; class Magnoliopsida; order Solanales; family Solanaceae; genus Datura; species Datura wrightii. Next base: position 8,405,553 of record JASDFA010000010.1, on the reverse strand, counting down.
TACAAAAATACGAATATTTTAAAAACCTTGAGCCTTATGTTATGTTGCGATATTTATGATATTGCATGATGTCCTACTCTTGTGATCACTTATGAATTTTATATACATTTTAAATGTCCTTTTTACTTACCTTGCATACTCGGTACATTGCACATACTGACCGCATACATTCTATGCTGTATCATTTCATGATACAGGACCCGACTCTCAAAAGGATTTCCTGTTGCTACCATATACCATCTTAGAGTTCACCTTCAGCTTGTTGGTGAGTCCTCATGTTTCGAGGGCCATTTGACTAGACCTTATATCACTTTATGTTTCAGTAATTGGCCGGGTTATTTGGGCATGTTGTCTCATCAACCCATCTTATGTAGTAGAGGCTTTCAGACAGTATGTAGCACTCAACTTGTGTGTATGTCTAGAGATTTCCTTATGTTATGATATGTCATGTTATGTTATGTTTACATTTCTGCTATGTCTTATGTTCGGTCTTCTACTTAAAGTGAATGAAGTTAGATGTATGCTTATTCCATGGGTCGACTTGGGGCCTCTCGGGGTTCCTTGTCCCGTATTACGATCCAAGGCTACGTTCGGGTCATGACACATCTAAATCAGTTATGATATTTAGTCATGTTTAAATCCTGTTTTAGGATAATAACATGCAACCTTACTCTCAGAATCTTATTTTGAATATGTATTATGATATGTGTGATTTCAATTTTACTTACTTAGTAGTTCTACTTACCTTGTATGCTCAGTACATTCCAAGTACTGACCGCATACTCTATGTTGTATCGTTTCATGATACAGTCTCAGACATCCAGGTTCATTCACCCCACCCCCCAGCCAAATTCTTAGATATAGCATTTCTCAGCCTATTTGTGAGTCCTTATCCTTTGAGGACATTCTTATCAGCTTGTTATCAGTACTTTCAATTTCAGCTTGTTAGTGTGTTAGTTATGGTCTTGTCCCATCAACCCGTCAAGTTATAGGTGCTTATCATGAATAGCATGTATTCAGCTTCAGATCAGTATCATGCTTTCCATTGTTAAGATGTTATTGGATTTTCAGACATCCGCTATTTTTTAATGTTAGACCTCCCCCATTTATTTATTCTAGTTATCATGTTCATGCCATGGGTTTACTTGGAGCCTCTCGGGTTTCCTTGTCCCGTATGTCTATTTGGGCCTATGTTCAGGTCATGACAAACATGATATCAGAGCATTAGGTTTTAAAGTGTCCCAAGGTGTCTGAAATCCGCGTTAAGTAGAGTCTTTTCCATTGGTCTGGAGCGCAACACACTTATGACGAAGAGGCTATGAAATGTTTTAGGAAATTTCGCTTCTTTCATGATCTATGTCATGAGATGAAATATCTCTCTATCCTTCTAACTCGTGCTATATGCGTTTGTAGAATCATCCCTCATCGTCGTGCCAATGGGAGAAGAAATGGTAATGGGAATGGCCAAGAGAATGCAATGGGGATGAGCACCAGCAGGCCCCACTAACCCCCGCAGATCGTGTGCCCGAGTAGGTTGCCCATACAGCCATCCAGATGTTGGCACATGCATTGACCGCCTAGGTCAACCAGTAGGTGGTAGCGCATGTTCCCTAGAATAGGAATGCAACAGCAGCAAGAGTCAGGGATTGTCTTAGGATGAAACCTCAAGTGTTTCTTGGATCAAAGGTGAATGAGGATCTACATGAGTTTATTGATGAAATTCAGAGGATCACCCAGATCATGGGGGTGACGAGGGAGGAGTGCACAGACTTAGCCTCTTATCAGTTGAAAGGGGTTGCACATATCTAGTTCAGACAGTGGAAGGATGGCAAAGTACTTGGAGTGGGCCACATTGGTTGGGATGAGTTTCATACCGCGTTCTTGGATCGACTCTTTCCCGCGGAGATGAGGGAAATCAAAGCAGTTGAGTTTGTGAACCTGGGGAAGAACAACTTGATAGTCTAGGAGTATGCATTAGAGTTCACCCGCCTATCCAAATATGCACCTGAGATGGTGGCATATCAGAAGGCTCGAGTGAGCTGCTTTGAGCATAGGATAGAAGATTATTTGGTCAAGGATTGCCGGAGCATGATACTTTATCAGGATATTTATTTCTCATGGATAGTTCTGTATGCCGGCAGATAGAGGAGGTATAGGTGAGTGAGAGGGAGAGATAGGCCAAGAGGGCCAGGACTAATAGCTTTGGGTTCTCCCAGCAAAGACCTGGTGGTAGGCATCGTCTGCAGTCCCACCAGAGATCATTAGCCCCAGTATCGTCAGCAGCGAGTGTGCCATCCATATCTAGGCGTAACCAAAGGGGACGAGCCTTAGGCTCTCAAGGTCAGGGGAGCAGGCCCATATAGCCCAGCATTCCAGGGTGTGACAGGTGTTGCAGGAGGCACACTGGTCAGTGCGTAGCAACTTCAGGTGCTTGTCTCGGGTGTGGGAAGCCCGGACATATGTTCAGAGATTTCCCAACAGCTAGACAAAGCCATGGTGGATGCCAAGACCCAACTACTAGTTTAGTAGTCCCACCAGCACACTCAACTCAGCAGGGTGCATCCACTAGTGTAGGTGGTGTTCTGCACCAGAACAGGTTCTATGCCTTCGCATGAATTCAGGAGAAGGGGGTCACCCCAGACGTAGTCACTGGTATGTTACGAGTATTCCACGTTGATGCATATGCTTTGTTAGATCCAGGGGATACTTTATCTTTTGTGACGCCCTATGTTGTTAGTAGTTTCGGAGTCAGTCCTGAAATCCTATCAGAACCCTTCTCAGTCTCTACTCCAGTCGGTGATTCAGTTATAATTCAACAAGTATATAGAAATTGCCCTATCACGGTCCTTCAAAAAGTCAACTTAGCATATTTAGTAGAGCTAGCCATGACAGATTTTGATGTTATATTTGGCATGGATTGGCTACATGCATTTTATGCCTTAGTAAATTATAGAACCCATGCGGTAGAGTTTTGATTTTCGAGTGAGCTAGTCCTAGAATGGAAGGGTAGTTCAACTATGCCTGTAGGTCACTTCATTTCCTACCTTAAGGACAGAAAGATGATCTCTAAAGGTTTCATGTACCATCTAGTTAGGGTTGAGGATTCTACATCCGAAACCCCGACTATCTAGTTAGTTCTTATAGTGTGTGAATATCTAAGAAGAGTTTCTAGATGATTTATCAAGAATTCTTCCCAAGCGGGAGATTGATTTTGGTATTGACCTTTTTCCCAATATGCAACCTATATCTATTCCTCCTTACAGAATGGCTTTAGCTGAGCTAAAAGAGTTGAAGGAGCAGTTGAAAGATCTCATAGACAAGGGTTTCATTAGACCTAGCAAGTCCCCTTGGGGTGCACCAGTACTCTTTGATCGAAAGAAGGATGGTTCTCTTTGTATGTGCATTGATTATCGCCAGTTGAACAAGGTCACAGTCAAGAATAGGTATCCCCTCCCCAGAATTAATGACTTGTTTGACCAGCTTCAGGGTGCCAAGTGTTTTTCAAAGATAGACCTCAAATCTGGATATCATCAGCTCAGGAAAAGACAGCTTTCATGACTAGGTATGGTCACTAAGAGTTTTTAGTTATGTCTTTTGGACTTACAAATGCTCTTAAAGCTTTTATGGATTAGATAATAGGGTGTTCAAGCAATATCTGGAAATGTTCATGATTGTGTTCATAGATGACAATTTCATATACTCTCGGAGTGAAGAGGAGCATGCCGCTCATTTGAGGATGGAACTACAAACTCTTAAGGATCGCCAGATGTATGCTAAATTTAGCAAGTGTGAGTTTTGGTTAAACTCAGTAGCATTTTTGGGTCATGTGGTGTCAAGTGAGGGTGTACAGGTGGACTCTCAAAAGATAGAAGTTGTGAAGAATTGGCCTAGACTAGGAAGTCCTTCAGATATCAGGAGTTTCTTGGGCTTTGCTGGTTATTACAGAAGATTCTTGGAATGATTTGCATCCATTGTAGCACCGTTGACTAAGTTGACCTAGAAGAAAGTGAATTTTCAATGGTTAGAGTCCTGTGAGAAGAGCTTTCAAGAGTTGAAGACCCGACTCACCTCAACACCACTATTGACTCTACCTGAGGGTACCGATGGATTTATGGTATATTGTGATGCCTCGAGGATCGGCCTTGATAGTGTATTAATGCATCACTGTAACGTTATAGCCTTTGCTTCCAGGCAGCTAAAGGTCCATGAAAAGAACTATCCAACTCATGACCTCGAGTTGGTAGCGGTAGTATTTTCCTTGAAGATTTAGAGACACTATCTATACGTGGTCCATGTGGATGTGTTTACGGACCATAAAAGTCTATAGTACATGTTCACCCAGAAGGATCTAAATCTACATTAAAGAAGGTGGTTGGAGAAGCTTAACAATTATGATATGAGTGTGCTTTATCATCCTGGGAAGGCATGTGGTTAGTAGGCTTTCCATGGAGAGTGTGTCCTATGTAGATGAGGAGAGAAAAGAGTTAGTGTAGGATGTGCATCATCTTGCACGACTAGGAGTTCATCTTGTTAACTCGACATATGGTGGTGTCATTATTCAGAATGGATCAGAATCTTCCTTGGTGACCTAAGTCAAGGCTAGGCAAGACAAGGATCCTATTATGGTAAAGCTGAAGGTGGCAGTTCAGAATCAGAAGGTAGAGGTTTTCTCCCAAGGGGGAGATGGTGTACTACAATATCAAGGTCGTTTATATGTACCGAGTGTTGATGAATTGAGGTAGCGGATGTTGCATGAGGCTCATGGTTCCAGGTATTCTATACATCCAGGTGCCACCAAGATGTACCGTGACCTATGGGAAGTCTATTAGTGGAGTGGCATGTAGAAGGACATAGCAGAGTTTGTAGCTAAGTGTCTGAATTGTCAACAAGTGAAGGTTGAGCATCAAAGTCCTGGAGGTGTGCTTCAAGACATTAGTATCCCTACTTGGAAGTGGGAGGAAATCAACATGGACTTCATCATAGGGTTTCCTCGTACTTGTCGACAGTATGGTTCTATTTGGGTGGTTGTAGAGAGGTTAACTAAAGTAGTCCATTTTCTACCAGTCAAAACTACCAATTCAGTGGAGGATTATGCTAAGTTGTATATACAGGAGTTAGTTCAGTTGCATGGATTTCCCTTGTCCATAATATCATATAGAGGTACTCAGTTTACCTTCCAGTTTTGGAGATTATTCCGGAAGGAACTTGGTACTCCGGTCAAGATTAGTACAACATTTCACCCGCAAACAGATGGTATGGATGAATGGACCATTCAGACTCTTGAGGACATATTGAGAGCATGTGTGATTGATTTCAAGGGTAGTTGGGATAATCATTTACCTCTCATCAAGTTTGCATATAACAACAACTACCCTTCTAGCATTCAGATGGCTCCATTTGAGGCTCTTTATGGGCGGAGATGTAGATCGCCTATTGATTGGTTTGAAGTCGGTGAAGCTAAGTTGATAGGACAAGATTAAGTCCATGAGGCTATGCAGAAAATTCAGCTTATAAGAGAAAGGTTGAAAATAGCTCAGAGTCATTAAAAGTCCTACGTGGATGTGAGGAGGAGAGAGCTTGAGTTCGAAGTTAATGGTTGGGTGATTTTGAAGGTGTCTCCCATGAAGGGAGAGATGAGGTTCAAAAAGAATGGAAAACTCAGTCCCCATTATGTTGGTCCGTACTGTATTATGAGACATTTTAGCAAGGTGGCTTATGAGTTGGACTTGCCCTCAGAATTGGCTTCAGTGCATCTAGTTTTCCATGTGTCGCTTTTAAAAAAGTGCATGGGTGAACCAACTTTGGTTGTCCCAATGGAGAGCGTAGGTGTGAAGGATGGGCTCATCTACGAATAGGTTCCGGTTGAAATGCTTGATCGTCAGGTTCGGAAGTTAAGAAACAAAGAAGTAGCTTTAGTAAAGGTTTTGTGGAGGAATCAACATGTTGATGGAGCTATGTGGTAAGCTAAAGCATATATGATGGCTAAATACCGGAATCTATTCCCTTCTGGTTCATTTCTAGCTTGAGGTATCAGTTTCCTCCTAAAGTACTCTATTCAGTTTCATGTTCAGTTCCTGTGTCCCAATTCTTTCATGTTAATGTGTGTATGTGTGATTCATGAATTCAGTTCAATCATGTATTTCAGTTTGGATTCAGTCACTCCATTAGTTTTCAGCTTCAGATGTTCATTATTTGAGATGTCGATTCTATTCCCCATCTTTTCAACATCTTTATTCACATTCGAGGATGAATGATCCCAAGGGGGAGATATTGTAATATCCCAAAAACCTTAATATCAGACCCGAGGGTTCAAACAAAGAAAATAGGAAATCTGCAGCAGGTCACAGAAGGAGTTGTCCAGTGACCCGTCAGGAACTTCACCGAGTTGTTAAGTGACTCATGAAGTGGAGGGAGACTTGGCTAAGATTCATGGTCTGGGGGTTGAGCATGAGAGAAGCCACGATCGTGGTCAGGGTAACAAGTCGTTATGTTGGTCGTGGTCAAAAGCTGACTTGAATGTTGAATTTTGGGCGGTTTTTCCAACGATTGGGTCACCACGAGTTGCTAGGAACACCAAGAGTTATGGTGCCCCTCGTGGTGACTAGAAGAGTAATGTTTTCCAGTGTTGGTGACAGGAGCAGGAAGGGGTCATCGTCCTTGGTAATGACTCATCCAGTCCCTTGTTGGGACTGGCAGTGTGACTTTCCTACAAATTTATTAAGGGCTTTTTCATAATTCCTAAGCTCCTAAGTTTTAAACTATGTCATTTTAAGATCAAGGAGTCCATTGAAGAGCAAGCTATAGGATTCTTTAGGTTCTTCCTCAATTCACTTGGATTATTAAGAGAGGTTGGGAAATCAAAATACCCAGGTATGTGGGGTTATGAATGGGAGTATTCCTTTACTCCCATGCCCAAATTATCTTTTAACTTCATGTGATTCTAAGTTACTGAATCTATGGGGTTTTAACCCAATTTGTGAAATCTCTAAATATCTATCATTGGTAAATTCTCTTCATGTTTCTAATGTTTTTTGCAGATTCATTGAATGTTTTATGATGTTTTCAATTATAATTTATGATTTCAAAGACCTACAATTATAATTCCCAATTATGAAAGTTCATTAAGAGTTGAGATTATGATCTATGCTTCCAAGTATGATGAAATGTTAATCATGAAACTATGGTTTCTAATTACCCATGTCTATATTCATGTATTTGACTATTGAATCTATTTCAAAGCATGTATAAGTTTTGGGCAAGCCCATATGATCAAATATGATTCATGATTTACTTCAATTTGATGTTATTAGCGTACCATATGTTTTTGGAGTCTAGACTACCACTTTTCAACTTATGGTATGGTTTGAGCCAAGGCCCTTCATGTTATGTTTTCAGATTATGTATATTATGTTATGATTCAGCTTCATCAAAAGATGATGCTTCAGCTTCATTGAAAAATGATGGAAAGAATATGCATGCTTTTGGGATTAGTGTTTAGCACCGAGTAGGATAAGGTTCAGTCCACCCTGTTCCTCAGAATTATGTGCCAACATAGGTATGATAAGATTATTTGTACCTCCCTTCTGAGCTTTCCCTACCCCCGAGGGGCCTTCATCTTGATATCGATATCATAGTAGCACCCTTAGCCCAGGCAAGGCTTTGGACGGCTCTGCCCACTTGAGTGTAATAGTGGGGACCACGTAAGCTCTATCGTGGTAATGTTGGTTATATGACGAGCCTCCATTGTTCCTCATGATTTTCAATAATGCCTGATCATCAGTTATGATAGTATTTTTTCAACAGGTTTGACCCAAATGTTCAATTTTTCTTATGATTATCAGTTTCATCTTTGGGTTATTCGAATCAGTTATGATATTCAGTCATGTTTAAATCATATTTTCAGATAATAGCATGCAACCTTACTCTTAGAATCTTATCTTGAATATGTTTTATGATATGCGTGATGTCAGTTTTACTTACTTAGCAGTTTTACTTACCTTACATGCTTAGTACATTCAATGTACTGACCACATACTCTATGCTGTATCATTTCATGTTATAGGCTCGGACGTCCAGATTCAGTCCCACCGCTAGCCAGATTCTTAGAGTTGGCATTTGTCATCCTATTGGTGAGTCCTCATCCTTCAAGGACCTTCTTATTAGCTTGTTATCAGTACTTTCAGTTTCAGCTTGTTAGTGAGTTAATTGGGGTCTTGTCCCATCAACTCGTCAGGTTATAGAGGCTTATCGGACATAACATGTATTCATCTTCGAATCAGTATCATGTTTTCCGTTGTTAATGATGTCATTAGATTTTCAAAATTCCGCTATTTTTTAATGTTAGACCTTCCGCATTTATTTATGTTGATTCTATTTATCTTGTTCATGCCATGGGTCGACTTGGAGCCTCTCGGAGCTCCTTGTCCCATGACTCTATCCGGGCTTATGTTCGGGTCATGACACTATTACACTCAAGTTGGCAGAGCTATCAAAAGTCTTACCAGGTCTAAGTGCGCTACCATGATATTGATATCAAGCTGAAGGCCCAATCGGGGCAGGGAAGCTCACAAGGGAGTTGCCAAAGTAACTATATACTCCTACGTTGGCACATAATTTGGAGACCCTGGATTTTCTAAACCCCTAGACTACTCGGTGCTAGACACTGCTCCCAAAAACATGCAAAATGCCCTCCATCATTTTTCAACAAAGCTGAAACCATCATTTTTAATGAAGTTGATAATGAAATCACATGCATAATCAGAAATTTGAATATGGGGAGTCCTGGCTCCAAACATACCATAAGCTGAATGGGGAGTATAGACTCCAAAACTATATGGTAAGATGATTTATAAAACTGAACTAAATCATGAAAACATGCTCAAACTGAGTGGAATTACCCAAAAACTGAATATCATGCATGCTTGAAATAGACTTCACTAGTAAAAATCATAGATTCATATATGGGTAATTTGTAAGCATGCATATATGCTAGATGCTTCACCAATCCTGAAATCATCAATCATAAACTAGACTTTTTATGAACTCTCATGATTGGGCATAATGTTTTAAAACTCGAAATAATGAATTTTTAATCAATTAGTACAGAAAATCTGCCCATGAATCTTAAAACATGCTTTGAAACATGAAGGGAATTGACCCATAAATTAATCATAGAGAATTTCATAAGTTTGGGTTAAAACCCCATATGATCATACACTTGAATTAATACTAGAATTCATCAACTTAAAGAGGAATATGGGCATGAAAGTGAAAGAAAACTCTCATTCATTGCCCTACATATCTGGGTAAGCTTAATCTACACCCTTCCTTCAAAGCCCAAGAGATTTGGGGAAGCGCTTGAAGAATTCTATGCTTGAACTCCTATGGAATCTTCTAAACTTGCATGCAATGGAAGAGAATGGGTTTGAATAGGCAAAACTCTCTTAAAACCCTCCTAATAGAGCTTAAAACGACGTAGTCAAGGGCTTAGGAGCTTAGGAATTATGAAAACACTCCTACTAATTTCACAGTAAAAATAACACTGTCAATCCCAATGAGGGACATCACGAGTCATTAGGAGGAGTAATGACTCATGGCCCTTACTCGTTATCTTCACTAGAATTCTAATATCCAACTTAGTCATCCTAACCACGACCCACTCGACTAGTCGTGAAGAGGCACCACGACTCATTGTACCATCCGTGGTGACCCCCTAACCACGACTCTTTACTAACCTAACTTCTCATCACGAGCCACATCACGATTCATTGGGTGACCTAACGAGTCACCTGATGAGTCTTTATGTGGCTTGTGCAGATTTCTTCCTACTTCTTCTGCCTAACCCTCAGATCTAATCTTAGGGACTATTGGGGTATTATAATTGTCACGCCCCTACTTGGGAGGCATGACTGGCACCTGGTGCCCTACTAGGATCTGAACTGTTGAGCTACTAAGCCTAAGCACCTCTGATGCAAGGTTGGCTCTAACTCTAGAATCAAGAAAACAACAGGCTATATAGCGGCTGTAAATACAACCCCCAACCGACAAGGCCTATAGCCACATGTGAAAATAAATAGCTAAATAGGGCCTCACATGGCCAACACACATAATCTAAATCACACACGGCCCCACGCAGCCGATACATCTAACCATAGGGAAAAGATACAATCTGCAAGCTTCTAGGAGTAATAAGATGGTTGGGACAGGGCCCCGACCTACTCATACTGAAAAAACAAAAGAAGTAAAACTCTGTCACACAAGCTCAAGAAGAAAGGAGCTGATGGCTCTGTGCGGCTTACTAAAACTACAAGGAGTCTGCTCCTCGTCTATCTATACTTGCAAGCAAGTAATGCAGCGCCCCGAGAAGGGCGTCAGTACAATATGTACTGAGTATGTAAAGCAATAGCTGTAAATGACTGAAAGTAAGGAATAAAGCTTACCATAGATGAAGTAAAGGAAACGGACTGAAGCTGGCTGAAGTAGTAAAATAAGACTAAACGTAACTATAATAAGAATGGTAGGGGTCATACCTGACAAACAGAATGTCTTACTGTCTAACTATCAGTAACTAAAGCAACATAACATAAACCTTACCTGGCCCGCATAAGCCAGAAGGTGCAATCAATACATAAAAACCCACATGTGCCCCCGTTAGCCCTAGTGAGTACGCCTCAATCTATTTACCCCTATCCAGGTCATACCCCACCACCTACTAACTATGAGCATCCTCCCAGTCCCTTGGATATGCCGCTTGGGCCCGCTGGGCCCCTGACTATAGTTGTTCCTGAGTTTGGAGGACTCCTGAAATCTACACCCCCGGCACAAGCGCTCGACGGGGGTGTGTATAGGCCAACCACGACAAAATATAAGGAGTTGGTTCCCCATCTTCGTCCCTTGAGGACGGCATGCCGCTCCGTAGAGTGACGTATCCTCACCCTCTGGCCGATGAGTTGACACATCTATTAACCCTGGGGCGATCACGGAAGCTATACAGGTAATCCAGCCTAAACAATGAAAATACAGGTCTCAACTGATAACACTAACTACACACAATCACGTACTCCTGACACACTTTACTGAGAGTCATACTAGATTACTATACTGGAGAAACTGACAAATAAATCTATCTATATAGCGAGAGAGTATCTGGCCTTCTGGGCCTCATGCTAATGCTACTCGCCTCTGGGATAATCTGTATGATTGTCTACAAGCACACTATGTGCACATATTTGATCAGAGGATCCTGATAGTGATCATGATCTCTAATAATCTAGGCTGAATAGATTGAGGTATGAAGTAGTCTAACAATAATCTTAATGTCCTACTCGGACATCTGTAGCTTGATACCCCGCAAGTGTACGGGTCGTACAAGTAATATACTGGCCCCTTTTAAGAGCCTGAATGTCGAACCCACAGGGACTGGTTCAGCAAATTATCAAGTTCAAGTGTTAGTTAATAAGTCGGTTTTAGAAGTTTTCGATAAATTATATTTAAATCTTAGTGTTGACACGAAATAATCTGGAAGCAATACAAAACAAAACTAGAGTTAAGGCCGGATAATCAAGCAATGCTACAACTCATAATGGGTTAAGTATGAAATTATCAACTGTTGTCTCACATAATTGGAATTGCATGTTCATGGTCTTCCAAACCTCTAAACACGACAAACTAGCCTCACTACTACATCATTGAGCGAGGATGTCATTTCTAGTTCATGGGCAATTCACTATGTTGATGTGGTTTATGACGTTTATGCCCTTGATTGGGGACTTCCGTACCTCCAACCATTTAACCAAATTTAGCTTCACAACTACTCCTAGAAGTGGTGGAGTGCAATTCTAAGTTGGAGTCTTGCTCATCCCATTTTAGTATCCAAGAAAGGTAAATTAGGTATATTCCTATCCCAACCACAAATCTTATCAAAAGACAAGAACTTGCTTCCTACATTTTTATGTTCTTGCCTAGGTTTGCTGTTCCAAGCTTCCACCCAAGCTTAACCCACTTGTTTTTATGGTGATCAAGCATAAAAACAACAATAATAAAGATTGTAAGACAAAACAATAGCTAATAACTCAACCCAAAAAGAATCTAAGCAAATACAATCATATCCATGGCCTCAACCCTAGATGGAGGGTTCTAGCCACCCATGTTTGTACAAATACTCACAACCATGTTTAGAGTAGTTTACTTACAAGTATAGATGAAAAGAAATGAATAAAATATGAACTGAAGAGGAGTTCTCCAAGTCTCCTTCGCGCCTCCCTTAGGTTTTTCTAGAAAATCGCGTGTTCTGATTTTTAGGGTTAAGGGTTCTATTTATAGTAAATTGGGATTTGCAGATTTTTGGGCTGTCATGGAATGGCTCCGTGTCATGGGGCTGAACACCCTATTTGACCTCCGTGACACGGAAGCATCGCGGAAGCATTCTGGAAATTGTATAATAGTCGGATTTTTCACTGAAGCTTGCCGCGATGGCAGCGTGGCACGGCTCTGTTGCACAGGCATTCTGTTTTGCTGCCCTCTTCTAGCCAACTATTGTAGTTTTGCTTCCAAATCAATTCCTTATCTTCAACCATAATTATTTTGTCCTTCAAATGCATTTTACACCTACAAAACAAGGACTAATCATGTTGGTTAGTACATACCCAAATTTACATCAAATCATATGAGAATGTTTATACATAAGTAGATACACAAGACTAAAATAAGTTATAAAGTAGCACTTGGGCACACAATTATGCCCAGGATCACAACCCCAAACTTAAATCCTTGTTCATCCTCGAACAAACCTTTTACATCTCATGCATATGAAGACTCATACATATCTAATTCATCAAGACAATTGAAGCTACAACTATAATGACTATGTACGATAGCAAGTTACAAATAGAGCATGCAAGATTTAACCATTAAAATCAAATTTAACTATGTTAAGACTTCCTAACCTCAAGATTTGACTCTCAATCTTAGAAAACTCTTGCAAATCAACTGATCAAGAAATCCAACATGAATTATATCCTTCATTTAGCATGTGCCCTCACAACAAGAGAGTTACCCATTTTCACTCGCAATTTTTAAATCATATTGTGCATGGGTATAAAAATAGAATTCGCGCTCACTCTCACAAAGAATTCACATGCATCATGTAGTGAACCATAAGCTTGCCCTTAGAGTTTTACTCCACTAATTTAAGGATGTTTGAAAATAAGATCAGGTAGGACTTTTTAGGTTGTAATATAGGCTAAGGGTAGGTAGGTATTCTTTAAAAATTATGACATTCTTCCCCAAGCGCTTTTACTACATCACATTTTCATTATGACACATCTTCTCTAACTTTCCCTTCCTTCTTTTTACTCTTGAATTTCCCTTCTTCTTGTTCCCATTTCTTTAAGCAAACTCAGCTTATTAGTAAGGAGTACTTAGACAACTTTTTCCATTCATTTATTTTCTTACTCCCTACCAATACTCAAGCATTTTCAAACAAGAGCACCTTTGACCTTTCTTAACTTCCGCAACTGCTATGTTTCCTTCTTTCTCCTGATTCTCTCTCCTTCACTCATTTGGATTTTCACTTAAGCGCTTAGGAGTTTTGGATCAAATTCAAGGCTAATGAAAGAAAAAGGATTAAGCTATTGTTGTAGCTATCAAAGAATAGGCTTAAGGCTCAATGGGGCTGACTAGTATTCAATATTCAAGGTAGGAAAGGCTATGATTAAAAATTTGGCTCATTCGAAGAAATGCCCTAAATCATCTCCTACACTCTACATCATTCATTGCATTTTATATACATACCAGGAAAGTTCTAGACACTCCACAATAGCATGGAATCGAAAACCTTACACTCACAGCACATGCTCAATTCAAGACACATCCAATAGACTCTTAACTCAGCTAATCACAAGAATTCAAAATTAAGCTTTCAGCACATAGAGTCAAATTCAAGAGCCTAGATGTCTCAATAAAGTTATATACTTCTTACATGCTTCAACACTAACCACACTTTCATATTACAATCATGTATAGCACATAACAAGAGCATCAAACCATCAATTAACTACGGGTTCAAAAAGAAATTTTTTTTTATTCTTCTTCGGTTCAAGACCCCCCGTCGGAAAAGAACCGGCAAGAAAAACCAACGGGTGGGTGAATCATGCTCAAATCAAAAATGTTCTTTAACCAATACTTATCAAGCACTAAATTCACCCAAAATCATTAAGCACAAAATTTTGAAATTTCCCTCACCCCACACTTGAATCATGCTATGTCCTCATAGCATCAAATTAAAATTTAAAGAGGGAGAGAAATACTCCCTGAGGCCTTTAGGCCTAGCTAACAACATGTTTTCCTTTCTTTGAACACGTGGGTATTCAACCCCACACTTTTCCTCCTTCATGCTTCTTAGCTTCCTCCTCCAAGGGTACTAAGACTTCCCCTCCATCTGTTCTTAAATCTCCACTGAAAACAACAACAAGATGAAAATAAACAAAACCACACAAATGCAAGAAATTAAAATGGTACATTTGATACCCTTGGGTTTCCTCCCAAGCAACGCCTAATTTTATATCGCGGCACAACGCATTAAGTTTCACCACTTTTCCCTCCACTTTAAGGATATGAATCTCACCCCTAATTTCTTCTCTAATTTTCTCTTATGCTCCTGGGGTGGTGGTGAAATATTTAAAGGACCAAGCCGTAAATGTTGCCTCTTGCATTTATTGGCCCTTACGTAACTGAAGTCATTTTTGCTCTCAGAATCAGCAAATTTCAGAATATATGGTGCTTGTTCCTCCTCTAGCTCTTTCTCTACGATCTTGGAAGACTCTATTTCTAGGTTGTCAACCAAACTTACTGTCGAGAAATGCTTCGAGTGTGGAACAATACACCTCAACTTTGAAACTGCATTGTGCTTGACTTCCCTACTTGTGTACACCTTCTCTACATCAACATCTAATTCCCCATGAATGTCAAATGGGTGGGACTCTAACTCTTCTTCCATAAATGGATTGGCCATATGTGTGAAACCATCACGGGGACTCTAAAGAGCTTCTAATTGTTGGGCTTCTTCAAAGAATTCACCCTTGTCTTCTTCTTGTAGTTTCTCTTGAGTATTGCATAAGAATGTTACTTGCTAATCACCGCAAGCTTTAGCCTCAGTTATCATCTCAGTGACCTTGGCGCTTATCATTTCTAGGGCCTCTCCATTTTCCTTGGTCTGAACTCTAAATACTTCCATCTCCTCCTTCATTGCTTTTGTTTGCTCAAGGACCTATTTTATCATGTTTTCTAACCGAGCTTGGCGTTCTAACTCCTCCTTTTCACCCTTCCTATATTCATCAAAAACAACAGAAGGATCATAGTAGGGGCTTGGGGAGGGGAGTATGCATTTGGACAGCCATCCCAATGGCCATTTTGACCACCACATATATTGCAAGTATTACAATGTTGCCACAAGTGAGGTCCTCCACAATTCAGACAACACTCACCAAAATAAGAGTATCCACCATTTAACCCATTTGTATTCCATGATGTCATTTTAAGAAGGCTATCAGATTAAAAAAAAAATTAAAATAAATTTAAAACAAAAAAAATTTAACATTAAAAATAATATATAGATACTAACACAAAACAAGAAACTTTTTTATTATTATTATTTTATAAGAATGTAAACTAACACAAGAAAATGTTTTTAATTCACTAATTAAGCCAGTCCCCAGCAACGGCGCCAAAAACTTGATGCCCGCAAGTGTATGGGTTGTACAAGTAATATAGTGACCCTTTTTAAGAGCCGGAATGTCGAACCCACAGGGACTGGTTCAGCAAATTATCAAGTTCAAGTGTTAGTTAAGAAGTCGGTTTTAGAAGTTTTTGATAAATTATAATTAAATCTTAGTGGTGACACGAAATAATCTAGAAGCAATACAAAACAAAACTAGAGTTAAGGCCGAATAATCATGTAATGCTACAATTCATAATGGGTTAAGTATGAAATTATCAATTGTTGTCTCACATAATTGGAATTGCATGTTCATGGTCTTCCGAACCTCTAAACATGACAAACTAGCCTCACTACTACATCATTGAGCGAGGATGTCATTTCTACTTCGTGGGCAATTCACTACGTGGACGTGGTTTATGGGGTTTATGCCCTTCATTGGGGACTTCCGTACCTTCAACCATTTAACCAAACTTAGCTTCACAACTACTCTTAGAAGTGGTGGAGTACAATTCTAAGTTGGAGTCTTGCTCATCCCATTTTAGTATCCAAGCAAGGTAAATTAGGTATATTCCTATCCCAACCACAAATCTTATCAAAAGACAAGAACTTGCTTCCTACATTTTTATGTTCTTGCCTAGGTTTGTTGTTCCAAGCTTCCACCAAAGATTAACCCACTTTTTTTCATGGTGATCAAGCATAAAAACAGCAATAATAAAGATTGTAAGACAAAACGACAACTAACAACTCAACCCAAAAAGAATCTAAGCAAATACAATCATATCCATGGCCTCAACCCTAGATGGAGGGTTCTAGCCACCCATGTTTGTACAAATACTCACAACCATGTAGTTTACTTACACGTATAGATGAAAAGAAATGAAGAAAAGATGAACTGAAGAGGAGTTCTCCAAGTCTCCTTCGCGCCTCCCTACGGTTTTTCTAGAAAATTGCGTGTTCTGATTTTTAGGGTTAAGGGTTCTATTTATAGTAAATTGGGATTTATTGATTTTTGGCCTGTGGTAGAATGGCTCCGTGTCACGGAGCTGAACGCCCTAATTGACCTCCATGACACAGAGGCATCGCGGAAGCATTCTGGAAATTGTATAAAGGTCAGATTTTTCACTGAAGCTTGTCGCGATGGCAGCGTGGCACGACTCTGTCACGCAGGCATTTTATTTTGCTGCCCTCTTCAGCCAACTTTTGTAGTTTTGCTTCCAAATCCATTCCTTATCTTCACCCATCATTATTTAATCCTTCAAATGTATTTTACACCTACAAAACGAGGACTAATCATGTTGGTTAGTACATACCCAAATTGACATTAAATCATACGAGAATATTTATACATAAGTAGATAAACAAGACTAAAATAAGTTATAAAGTAGCACTTGGGCACGCAATTATGCCCAAGATCATAGCTCATGCATAACTATGGAGTTGCGGACATCTAACTACTTCGTTCTTCTAATTAAACAACTATAGAGCTGGGCTTGGTCGAACTTTCTTCTAGGCTATTGGTCCCTTATTCTTCATAGGGAGCTTTCCAATCTCCTTAAACTGTGGTTAACACTGTACTAGCTGAGTACTATTGACTCCTTAAGCCTTGTCTGAATCCACCCAGATCTATGTTACTATTCTAAGCACTATATTACTGTTCTGGGAAATTCTCAATCTTATAGGAAATTCTATATAGCCTGGCCCTCTCCTGGGACTCTATACCTGAATACCTTACGACAATCGGCTAGGGTACTAGACCCCTCCTTGGGGTACCCACGGGTTTATCTGACTTGGATGACTAGGCTGGCTTGCTGGGCATTCTACATGATAGCTGTTAAATCAACTAAGACTGACAATCACTGATAAGGATAAAGGGACGACGTACGATCACTCAATACACTAGAGAACCCTAGTGTCGCTAACCCTGGAATATACCTATTTTGTCTCTATTTCTGGTTCTGGAATGTGTGATAACGTTAATGACCTCTAAGGATGCTTTCCTGCTAATATAGGCGCCAACTGGTCATCAGACCGCCTAACTGCACCCATACTATTTAAGCAATTGATTTAGGCTACTAACTCTTACGAGCCTCTAAAGTCTAGGTCTGGCAACAAACATATAAGTCTACCATCCGAAAAAGCTGAGAATAAAAGAGTTCCTATAGAATCATACGTGAATCACATTTAACCTGCTCCCCTTTTAACGAGGGGTCCTGCAGTACGATCTGTATATGAGTTCAAACAGCTATCTAGAATTTATGTAACTGTAATCCCTATCAGCAAATAATCGCCACATATTTGATATTTATATACATAGATCAATAACAACTAATTACAACCTATCGAATTACAATCTAATGGTAGAAACCATCTGCAGCATCTGAGATTGTTACTTCTATTCTAGGACATAAGTCGTAACATTGTATGACTAGGATACTTGCCGAGAGTTAAGCCTTACATACCTTGATCATTTTTTACCGATTAGCTGGCCAGTTTCGACTCGTTTCGACTCGTATTCAACTGCCTTCCTCAACTGAAATCATGTTACTGGAAAGATAGGATAAGTTTTATCACTAAATTCGGCAAAAGGAAAACTTTCCTCGTTATTTCTCGAAGATCCAGAAGGGAGAAATACTTACTTTAAGCCTGGGATCATATTGACACTAGTTTGGATCAATTCCAACAACTTTGGCTCTGCGGGATGACGATTTGCCGGGCGAATTTCACGAAACTAACTCCGTAGAAATACTCCCTGCAGGCTTATACTTCAATACCCGAAGTTAATTTGAATTTGGACGGCGTTTTACGGCATAAATGGATGAAAATTATATATTCCCTTTGTCCTATCCTCTGTTTTGATTGAAATAAATGTGAGAAATGGCATAATGTTAAAGGGTGAGCCTATATATACTTGCAGCAAAATACATGGCAACGTGGCACGTTGGCCAACCCGCCATTTTGGCTCCATGCCACGTTGGCTAACACGGAGGTCCTAGCTCCGTGCCACTTTGCCCCTCTGGGCAGCGCGGTTCGGCCTCCTCTTGCAAAATTCCAACTTGGCACTCGTTCGACCCTTCCCTGGGCCCCTTTCCTCATACGTGTGGCAATCTAAAACTCTCAACCAACATATGAATAGGCCATCTAAGTGCTAGAAACTTACAGGCTATAACAATAATATCTCCCTATTGGGAGCATTTATCCTTGAATGTGGGTAACATATTAAATAGTTGGGGAAAGGAACTAAAATCTCAAATACTGAATATCTGAAGCTGAAAAATAATGGAGTGATTGATTCGAGACTGAAATACATGAATGAACTGAATTCATGAATCACACATACATGCACTGACTTAAAAGGAACTAGGAGACATGAACTAAACATGGAACTAAATAAAATACTAAGGAGAAAATTGATACCTAAAGTTGGAATTGAGCCAGAAGGAAAAAGATGTGGGTATTTACCCATCATATCTGCCTCGGCTTCCTACATAGCTCTCTCAACAAGCTTATTCCTCCACAGAACCTTTACTGAATCTACTTCCTTGTTTCTCAACTTCTAAACTAATGATCAAGGATCTCAACTGGAACCTCCTCATAGCTTAGTTTATACTTTACACCTACGCTCTCCACCAGAACAACCAAAGTCGGGTCACTAATGCACTTCTTTAACAATGAGAAATGGAATACTAGATGTATCGAAGCCTACTCCGCTGGTAGCTCTAACTCATAGAACAATTTGCCAATATGCCTCACAATCCAGTACGGACCAACATATCAGGGACTAAGCTTCCCTTTCTTTCCAAAACATATCACCCCCTTCATGGGAGATACCTCCAAGAACACCCAATCATCAACTTCAAACATAAGCTCTATTCGCCTAACATCGGTATATGACTTTTGACGACTCTGGGCTATTTTCAGCCTTTCTCTAATAAGCTAAACTTTCTCCATAGCCACATGAACTGAATCTGGCCCTATCAATGTAGCTTCACCTACCTCAAATCAACCAATAGGTGATCTACATGTTCAGCCATAAAGAGCCTCAAACAGAGCCATCTGAATACTAACATGGTAATTGTTATTGTAATCACACTCGATAAGAGGTAAATGATCATCCCAACTACCTTTGAAGTCAATCACACATGCTCTCAACATATCCTTAAGAGTCTGAATGGTCCACTCAGCCTGACCATCTATTTGCAGGTGAAAAATTATGCTAAGCTTGACCTGAGTACCCAACTCCCTTCTGAAATGACTTCCAAAATTGTGAGGTGAACTGAGTACCTCTATTTGATATGATAGACAAGGGAACTCCATGCAACCGAACTAACTTTGGAATGTACAATTTAGCATATTCCTTAATTGATTCGGTGGTTTTGACCATTAAGAAATAAGCTGTTTTAGTCAACCTGTCTACAATCACCTAAATAGATTCCACTTCCAATCGAGAATACTTATGTCTTGTAGCACAACTTCAGGTCTTTGATGCTCAACTTTCACTTGTTGATAGTTCGGACACTTAGCCACAAACTATGCTATGTCCTTCTGCTTGCCTGATATGTCGTGATTTTACGGCACTTTAGACGCTTAAAACCAAGAAACTATGCACATTTTGGGTATGTTTTATAGGTATGATGTTTTTTGTGTTTAATGTTGCAGGAAACAGGTTCGGAAGTGAACTGGGAAAATTAATTCTTAAAACAACTGAACATGTGATTGCCAGGCACTTCACGAGTCGTTAGCACTTAGCACGACTCTTGCTAAAGTTGTGGGCAAAGGTTGAGTTTAGAAGTTGCAAGACCAGTGTACTTGATGGGTTAAGGGAAAGACTGGTTACATCTGCTAATGAGTTGTGAAGTCAGTCATGAAAACTGGGAGAGAAATTATTAAAGAAGTAACAAGTTGTAATACCCCAGAAGGGCCTAAGAATAGACCCAGGAGTTAAAGTTGGAAACTATAGAAACACCTAGAATTTTGCACTAGGATGACTCGAGGTACAGATCATGGTGAGGATCTATGACTCGTTACACGAATCATGATGAATTTCGGGAGCCTGAGGTCATATCACAGGTGGTCCTACAAACCGTGATGAGTAGGTGTGTCTCGTGGTGAAATTCTCAGTGGTTCTAGAGTGAGTCGTCACGAGTAATGGTACGACTCGTAGGATGTGGCAACAAGTCGTGATGAGGAGTCGTGGTTAGGTCATCTTTTGATGGGTGGATGGTACCACGACTGACAGCATGACCCGTAGGATGGTACAACGAGTCATGATATGCGAGTTGTAGCCAGATTTAGAAGATTGAAAAGTGGTGAGGTGAACATGGGTCGTGGCTTCGTGGTACGACTCGTGGTCGGGGCCGGGAAATTTCATTAAGGGCAAATTTGACTTTTCTATGCTTTTGGACCCTAGAGCACATCATTTTGAGTTCGGGACATGGTCTTTTAAGGAGGAAAAACTCATGCTAGGTATCATTTGGCATTTGCAAGAACTAGAGAAGGGAGTAGGAGGAGATTCAGGGGTTCTTCTTTAATTCTTCAAGTTTCCACCTAGGGTTTTTCAAGGGAGTTAAGAAGTAAGTAATTCCAGGTAATGGGTTCTTAAATGGGTATTTTAGTCCCTTCCCATGCCCAATTTCTCCCTAATTCTATGTTTGAAGCCACCAAAACTTTATGGGTCTTAATCAAATTGCATTATTCTTTAAAAATTAGAATGAGCTTGTTGTAGTATGCTTAACTTATGAATTTCAAATTATTTGGGCTGATTTCAATAGTTTATTCAATATTTCATGATCTAACCTCTAAAACTATAGATTCCCAGTTATGAGAAAATTTTTAGTAAAGTTCATGATCATGATGATCCCGCAAGCATAATACGAATTTTTCTTAAATTTTAAGCATGTCTTCAAGTCTTTAACTACTCATGTTATTATGATGATGTTTCCTATAAATTTAAGCTTTTCATGTATGATTGAAACTATGGGCAATGCCCACATGTCACTTATGATTTATGAACTATGATTTTGACCGATTCACGGGCCCTATTCCATGGCTGGTATTACAAATTCTGAAGCATGTTATGATTCTCACGATTTAACTATCCATGCATGTCATGTATGAATTTCTATGAGCACGTTGCATGTTTTGGGAGTAGTACATAACACCGAGTAGGTTCGGGTCCTAGGTAACGCCCCGAATCTCAGAACTATGTGCCACTATAGGTTATGTTTGGGGCCTCCTCATTGACTGTTCCCTATGCCCTATGGGGCCTTCATGAGTGATATCATGCCTTTGATGGTTCATACCCTTGGCAAGGCATGAACGACCTCCCGACTAGGTTTACAAGTCAAGCTCCATGTTTGCTCATATGGGGTATGTCGGTTGTAGAAATCTCCCATTATTCCTCATGGTTTTAATGCATATATGATTATGTTCTTTTGGCTTAGTTATGTTTTATGAAATGCTTTCCTCACATGTTGTGACTATGATAGGTTTACGAATATTTTTGAAATCTTTAGCCTTATAATATACTTACGATTTCAGTCTTATGATCATGATATCCCCACTCCTACAACTTTTATGTTTTTAAGTATTCTTTTGCATATCTTACATACTCAGTACCTTCCAAGTACTGTCCCACATATTCTTAGGATCTGATTCGCAGGTTCAGCATCGTTCCTAGCTTGCTCTAAGTTCTGCTCTCTGCTTTCAGTGGGGAGTCCTCATGATTCAAGGGCTTCATGTTCGTACCTTGTTTATCTTTTGTTTTCAGAATGTTGGGGTTAGTTGGGGTCTTGTCCCTTCAACTCGTCTATTATGATTAGAGGCTTCAGACTTAATTGTAGTATTCCGCTATTTATGCTTGGATTATGTATTACCGTTTCTTATATTTTATGTAACGTTTCATTTAAATTCACAATTTTTAAGTTAAGTCTTCCGCCTTATGTGTATGAATTAGATATATGCTCATGCCATGGGTTGATTTGGAGTCTTTCGGGGCTCCCTGTCCCGTGTCTACGATCCGAATGTACTCTCGGGTCGTGAAAAACTTGGTATCAGAGCAATAGGTTCAGATGTGTCCTAGGGAGTCTGAAAGCCGCGTTAGGTAGAGTCTTTTTCATGGGTGTGAAGCACACCAAGCTTATGAAGAAGAGGCTACTAAATGTTTTAGGAAATATTCCCTTCTTTCATGATCTATGTCGTGCGGTAAAAATCTCTCTATCCTTCTAATTTGTGCTATTCGCTATTGCAGAAAATTATGGCTCCCAAAAGGATAAATAGAAGGAGGAATAGAAATGATGAAGGCCATGGGGGTGGCAATGATAATGGACGTCAGCAAACTCCTTCTCCGTGAGCCCCAGGTGATGGAGCCAGCTACCCACGCCGAGTTTCGGGAGGCTATTCAAACATTGGCGCAGGCCTTGACTACTCAGGTCAACCAGCTGGCTGTTGTGCATGTTCCATTGAACGGCAATGCAGCGGCAGCCCGGATCAGGGACTTTTTAAGGATGAACCCTCCCGAGTTCACAGGGGAAAAGGTGGACGAAGATCCACACGAGTTCATTGAAAGGATCTTGAAGGTCACTCGGGTGATGGGGGTGACGAATGAGGAGTGCATTGACTTGTCCTCTTATCAGCTGAAGGAGGTTGCTTATATTTGGTTCAAGCAATGGATGGACAGCAGGGCAGTGGGAGTGGTCCCTATCAGCTGGGATGAGTCTACATGGCCTTCCTCGATAGGTTCTTCCCTCGGGAGATGAGGGAATTAAAAGCATCTGAGTTTGTTAACCTCAAACAGGGAAAGATGATGGTGCTAGAATATTCACTTGAGTTCACTCGCCTGTCAAAGTATGCCCTGGAGTTAGTGATCGACCAGAGGGCCTGGGTTAGCAGATTCGTGCAGGGAGCAGCCGAGTATCTAGACAAGGATTGCAGAATAGCCATACTTCATCAGGATATGGACTACCCACAGATAGTCCTCTAGGCCCAGCAAATGGAGACAGCTCATATGAGGCAGAGAGAGGCCAAGAGGGCTAGAACTAATAGCCACAAGTTCTCCCAGCCGAGGCTAGGGGGTGGGCCTCACCAGCAGTCCCAATACAGGTCCATTACATCAACACCATATTCATCTAGTACCCCATCCAGGCCTCGAGACGATTAGAGGAGCAGGGCCTCAGGTTGGAGGGGTCAGAATAGAATATGCACAGAGCGCACTTTCCCATCTTGTTCTAATTGTGGCAAGAATCACCTACGCAAATGTTTGGTGGGCTCAGATGCTTGTTTCAGGTATGGAAAACCCGGACACAGACTCAGGGATTGCCCCGCAGCTAGGTCAGGGGGTGGTGGAGCCCACACTTCAGAAGCTAGTTCATCAGTTCCGGTGGCACGTCAGACTCAGAAGGGTGCTTCGACTGGTTCAGCAGGCGGCCAGCGCTAGAATCAGTTTTATGCACTTGGCTCTCGACAGGAGCAGGAGACTTCTCCCGATCTGGTTACGGGTATGTTGCGAGTCTTTCATATTGATTCTTATGGTTTGTTAGATTTGGGAGCTACACTTTCTTTTGTGACACCGTACATTGCTTGTCACTTTGGAGTCAGTCCTGAAATGTTGTTAGAATCATTTTTTGTATATACTCCAGTTGGTCATTTAGTCATAGTGAGGCGGGTATATAGAGGTTGCCCCATTACAGTATTGCATAAGGTTACCTCCGCAGACTTAGTAGAATTGTCTATGACTAATTTTGACATCATCTTGGGCATGGATTCGTTGTTTGCATGTTATGCATCGGTTAACTGTAGAACACAAGCCATGGAGTTTCGATTTCCAGGTGAACCGATTTTAGAATGGGGGGGTGGTTCACCGGTGCTTGTAGGTCGCTTTATCTCCTATCTCAAGGCTAGGAAAATGATTTCCAAGGGTTGTATTTACCATTTGGTTAGGGTTAAGGATGTCACTTCTGAGACCCCGTGATCTTGGGCAAATTTATATGCCCAAGTGATACTCAAATGTGTCATTTTAGCCTTGTTTATCTATCAATGTTTATACATTCTCATGTGATTAGTAATAAAATGTGAATTTATACTAACCAACATGATTAACATTGTTTTGCAGGTAAAATGTAATTTTGGGAAGCTAAAATGCGTGTTGGAAGAGATCGGGGTTGGACTCGGATGTGAGCAAAGAATAAGGCATTGGAAGGCACAAAATAAAGAGTCTCCGCGATGGAGCCATGTCACGCTGCCATCTTGAAGGGCTTCTGCCTGGATAGCGAATTTTTGGCCAATTTCCAGTGAGGGTTTGCGTTGGGTCCGTGGCACGGTGGCCTAGCTCCGCATTGCACGCCGTGCCACGTTGGGCCTTATTACCTGGACCCCCAATTTCCACTGAGGGTCCGCGTCGGTGGCGTGTCACGGAGGTAGTGCTCCGCGATGCACTCCGTGACACGTTGCTTGTTATTCCGGGAAAAATTCCCACTAGTATAAATAGAACACTTAGGTTCATTTTTCAATATTCTGACTTGGTGGAGCAAGAACGTGGGTTACAGGAAGTTGAGGGGACAAAATTATCAGGGTTTTTCTCTCTTTCCTTCTCCTTGAATTCAATTGCTTGTATGTTTAACACTCATTTAACGATGTTTAATCCACAAATGAGTGGCTAATTCCTCTTCTTGCTGAGGTTAAGAATAATTGTATTGAAATGTGATTGTTGATTAAATTGGTTTTTCATCTTTTCTTCCATGGTTGTTCTATTGATTCTTGTTCTTACTGCATTAATATGGGGCCTACGTTAATGTACATCTAAAAAGTCCGGTTTCACTCGAGAGAGCAAGAAATTGGAAAGTTGTGAATTAATAGGATATGATCTTTTCTTAGTTTGGGAAAATTGAGAATTGATTTACCTTCAGGATAGAAATATACCTGAAAGTCGTATTAGTCAATTTAGGAACCGGATTTGTATTGCTAGAACATGAATTTCGTTTAATCACAGAAATGTAGGTGGACGGTTCATGATTCTTAAGTTGGGTTAAATACGAGAGTTTTAATCCATTGGCAGTAGTTCTTGACTAGCAACAAGATTAAAGGTTAACCAAATTATATCGATAATTAATTTCATTGCATGTTCATTTAACCTCATCATGCTCACATTTATAGTTCAGACTCACATTAGATAATCGTTTTAGACTTAGCATAAAAATTAGAACCCAAAAATATCAAACTCTTGGTTACACTGTTGTCTTCATTGTTAAAATTAAAATATAGTAACACTTGAGTAGTTCGTTACCTTATCCCAGTCCCTGTGGGATCGATACTTGGCTTACTTAAGCCACTTTACTACTTGTTCGACCACGTGCACTTGCGTGTAGTTTTATACCCAAAGCAAAACCACAACAAGTTTTTGGCGCCGTTGCTGGGGACTGGCAATTGATGAATTTGTCTTAAGTGTTAATTTACTATATTTTTATTTTCTTAGTGTTGACAACTTGGTCTTAGCATGTACTTTGCAGATTTAATCTCTTTTGAACACTGGCAAGAGACAAGGAGCTGGTGGACTCGTACTGGTGATCAATGTGATTGATCGAGTTGATGATGCGCGGATAAAGGATTCATGAGAGTTATCGGGAAAACCACTGGAATGATGTAAGCACTACTGGAGGGAGGACGGTGGTCGAGAGAAAACGTCCATCACCCTCGAGGACAACTGAGCTGAATGACGTCGAGCCGCGACGGTAAACCAGGCGCTGCACGGGAGGCAACCCGTGAAATTTTTCATTGTAAATTGTGAATAGATTTTTCTTTTTTTATTTTCTTGATTAACAACAAAATTTTTAGTTTTCATTTTTGTTTTTATTTTTATTTTGAGTGAAACCTATAATTATAACCAATTTCTTGCAGTAAGATGAATTTCAGGTCGAACGGAGGAAAAATATGCAAGGAATCGCAAAGGAAAATTCGAGGTATGAAAATCAAGAAAAAATGGCAAAACAGTGAGCTAGGGCGATAACTCCGTGTCACGGAGGAGGGCCTCCGTGTTACCCTCCATCACACGTTGAAGTGTAAATACAGAATTTTAAAAGAATTCCAAAACACCCTCGCGACAGCTCCGTGTCACGGAGGCAGTGCTCCGCGATGCACTCCGTGACACGTTGCTGTGTATATCGCGACGGGTCACACTGGGTCGCCGGGTGACCCGCACGAATTTCCCATTTTTAAACCCCGAATCCCCCTCAATTTTCCTTATTTCTCACACACTCCGCGACCAATCCCCCTAAAACCCCTGCCCCTTTAACGTGACACGAAATAGGCCAAGGATTTCATTGAGTTTTCTTCAATTCTTCAAATTCAAGGTATGTTCTTCAATTCCATATCATTTATCGTTGATTTTCTTCCATATTGAACATGTGATATTAGATAAACTTGCCCTAAGTAGAAATTAAGCGTAAATTCAATTGAATTACTGGTTGTGCTGTTATGTATGTTCTAATCTGTTGCTATGCCTGTGAGAAATTTTTGTGACCCTGTGATTTGTGATTGTTAAGTTGTTGTCCTGTATTGTAATTATATGTGAAACTGTTGTGTGTTGCTGAATGTTTCTATGCTGATATTTTACATATTTTTGTTTATCGAAATGATAGATATTTTTAAATTTTTTTCAATTCTTGGGTTTCTCGGCGTTTGTTTTCGGTTCTTTTACCGAGAATGGTCCCATTGAACCGAAGTCTTTGTTAGTGACCGTTCCCTATGATGTATGGATGATGACCGTCTTAAGGGAAATGTAGTCGTTAGGAGTAGATTCTTTTTCATTTATATTTTTTTTAGTTGTTTTTCTTTTGTGGGTTGCATCCCAAAACTTGTAGTTACTTTATGGTTGCGGAATTCTGGTTGTGTGTTGTACATGATATTTGAAATGCAAAGGTGATTCATATGAAAGCATGCAACTTTGTAAATATGTTGAGATACCTAGGCCATAGAGTCGATTCAGTGTGATTAAGGCTTAATTTTAAATTCGTGTAATTAGTTGATTGAAGAATCTATGAATACGTCTTGAATTGAGCATGTGCAATAAGTGTGAAGTGAGGTCTTTTTATTCCATGCTATTGTGAAGTGTCTAGAACTTGGCTGGTGTGTGTACAAAATGAAATGAAGGAGGTATATTGTAGGAAAGGATGTAGGAATTTCTTTGTCTTTAACCGAAAGTTTCTATTTTTCATTATCGTACCCACCTTGATTGTATACCCTAGTCAGCCCGTTGAGCCTTTAGCCTATTATTTTTTTCTTTTGTCAAAAAGTGTAAACCGAGCTTAATCCCTTCTTTTCATTAGCCGTAAAGTCGATCCAAAACTCTTAAGCGCTTAAGAAGAGAAAATAATTTTCCCAAAGTGTCAAAGAGTGAGAGTGGTGAAAAGAAAAGAAAAGTAGAGTGATAAAGGGAAAGAAAACGTTGAAGGTGCACTTGTTATAAATAAACTATAATTAAGGTGTACGAATAATCTTTGTTGTTGTGTCAAGTGTGCTTAATAAGATAGGCCAAACTAAAGAAAAACTTCAAGAATGGGAGGATGAAGAAAGAAACACTGCCCATGAGTTTGATGGGATGTATGGAAAAGGTGCTTAAGGATGCTAGTGGCTATTATTGGCTAGCCAATATTTACTAGTTCCATAGCTTACATTACAACCCGCTAAAGTCCTACGTGATCTTACATCATACTTCTTTATATTAGTGGAGTAATACACTAAAGGCAAGCTTATGGGTCGTGACACGATGCATGTGAATTCTTTTGGGAGAGAGAGCGAAATTGTGTTTATATGCCCCTGCTTGAAATTTTGTGAGTTCATATGATCAAAAAGGGGAAAATTCTCTTGTGTTGTGAGGGCACATGCTTGATGAGAGATTAATTTTCGTGTCGGATGTCTTGATCAGCTAATTTGCATGAGTTTGCCAATATCGAGAGTGGATTCTTAAGTCTAGGAGGTCTTGATGTATTGAAGGTCATTGCATTGATTGGACCATGCGTGTTTTCTTGATGATTTGCTGTATTGAATAATCGGTATGACCATAGCCTAAATTGTCGAACCAAAGTAGCGAGGTTTGGGTGTAAATTGCATGAGGTGTAAGATTGTTGTTCGAGGATGAACAACGATTTAAGTGTGGGGTAAGTGATCTTGGGCAAATTTATATGCCCAAGTGATACTCAAATGTGTCATTTTAGCCTTGTTTATCTATCAATGTTTATACATTCTCATGTGATTGGTAATAAAATGTGAATTTATACTAACCAACATGATTAGCATTGTTTTGCAAGTAAAATGTAATATTGGGAAGCTAAAATGCGTGTTGGAAGAGATCGGGGTTGGACTCGGATGTGAGCAAAGGATAAGGCATTGGAAGGTACAAAATAAAGAGGCTCTGCGATGGAGCCGTGTCACGCTGCCATCGCGGAGGCCTTGTGCCTGGATAGGGAATTTTTGGCCAATTTCCAGTGAGGGTTCGCGTTGGGTCCATGGCACGGTGGCCTAGCTCCGCGTTGCACGCGTGCCACGTTGTGCCTTATTACCTAGACCCCCAATTTCCAGTGAGGGTCCGCATCGGTGGCCTGTCACGGAGGCAGTGCTCTGCGATGCACTCCGTGACACGTTGCTTGTTATTCCGGGAAAAATTCCCACTAGTATAAATAGAACACTTAGGTTCATTTTTCAATATTCTGATTTGGTGGAGCAAGAACGTGGGTTACAGGCAGTTGAGGGGATGAAATTATCAGGGTTTTTCTCTCTTTCCTTCTCCTTGAATTCAATTGCTTGTATGTTTAACACTCATTTAACGATGTTTAATCCACAAATGAGTGGCTAATTCCTCTTCTTGCTGAGGTTAAGAATAATTGTATTGAAATGTGATTGTTGATTAAATTGGTTTTTCATCTTTTCTTCCATGGTTGTTCTATTGATTCTTGTTCTTACTGCATTAATGTGTGGCCTACGTTAATGTACATTTAAAAAGTCCGGTTTCACTCGAGAGAGCAAGAAATTGGAAAGTTGTGAAATAATAGGGTATGATCTTTTCTTAGTTTGGGAAAATTGAGAATTGATTTACCTTCAGGATAGAAATATACCTGAAAGTCGTATTAGTCAATTTAGAAACCGGACTTGTATTGCTAGAACATGAATTTCGTTTAATCACAGAAATGTAGGTGGACGGTTCATGATTCTTAAGTTGGGTTAAATACGAGAGTTTTAATCCATTGGCAGTAGTTCTTGACTAGCAACAAGATTAAAGGTTAACCAAATTATATCGATAATTAATTTCATTGCATGTTCATTTAACCTCATCATGCTCACATTTATAGTTCAGACTCACATTAGATAATCGTTTTAGACTTAGCATAAAAATTAGAACCCAAAAATATCAAACTCTTGGTTACACTGTTGTCTTCATTGTTAAAATTAAAATATAGTAACACTTGAGTAGTTCGTTACCTTATCCCAGTCCCTGTGGGATCGATACTTGGCTTACTTAAGCCACTTTACTACTTGTTCGACCACGTGCACTTGCGTGTAGTTTTATACCCAAAGCAAAACCACAACAAGTTTTTGGCGCCGTTGCTGGGGACTGGCAATTGGTGAATTTGTCTTAAGTGTTAATTTACTATATTTTTATTTTCTTAGTGTTGACAACTTGGTCTTAGCATGTATTTTGCAGATTTAATCTCTGTTGAACACTGGCAAGAGACAAGGAGATGGTGGACTCGTATTTAGAGCCAGAAAGATTATTTCATCGTCAGCGGAGAGAAGCTCTAGAAAGAAAGCTGCAGTTGCTCAGACAAACACTCATGGAGCAACAACAGAATCCACCAGTAGTACGTGTAATGTTAGTGCCGGAAGAAGTAGCAGCTCGGCCGGTTCACGATGTGGCAATCCCACATGCTAATAATGTCACATCTAGCATCCGCAAACCTGAGCCAGGAGGGAGGTTTGAGCTACTACAAAACATGGTGCAATTGCTGCACACAAGCGGTCAGTTTACAGGTCTCCCTCTTGAAGATCCACCGCAGCATCTCCAAAATATTTTGGAGATAAGTGATACTTACATCCCCGCTGGAGTGTCATCAGATTATGTCAGGCTTACATTGTTCCCATTTTCACTATTGGGAGAAGCCAAGAGGTGGTTGAAAGCTGAGCCACCTAATTCTATTTCTACGTGGGATGATCTTGCAAGGAAATTCTTGATACGATTTTTTCCCTCCGGTAAAACAGCAAGACTTAGAACCAAATTCTAAGTTTCAAATAGAGAGAGGGAGAGAATCTATATCAGGCTTGGGAGAGATTCAAGTCCATGTTGCGGGATTGTCCTCATCATCATCAATCTAATGATGTGCTGGTGCACACTTTTATAGAGGGTTTGGAACCCCATACAAAAATATTGCTAGACTCATCAGCTGGAGGACAAGCGCTGGAGAAAACTTATGAGGAGCTGTATACCTTGTTGAACCGTATTTCGTAGGGCAATCCGGAGTGGAATGCTCATTCATCAAGAGGAGGGACAAGGAAAGCAGTAGGAGTTCTAGAAGTGGATGGTTTTACAGCTATTGCTACACAGATAGCTGCCTTATAGAATCAACTCAACACCCACTTCAGTAACATGACAATGAACCAGCCTCAAGCCCCAGTGAATGCAGTGCAGCAGATTTGGTGTGAAGTGTGCGGGAGCAGTGAGCACTCAGCTGAGTGTTATGGAGCAAATCCTGACTCGGTGAACTTTGTGGGAAATGTACAAAGGAACAACCACCAACAGTATGGCAACAACTACAATTCCAATTGGAGGAATCATCCTAATTTCTCCTGGGGTAGCAACAACCATCAGGGGCAAAGTTCGAGTCAGGGTGTGCAAAGGAACCAAGGAGGGCAACAGAATTATTAAGAACAATTTAGAAACAACAATGCACCTCCTCCACCACCATCACCCAGCATTGAGGAGATGTTCAAGACGATGATAGCTAACCTAGCTCAATTGCAGGTTGACTATGTCAAATTGGCAGCCGAGGTTAAAAATAACCAGTTAGCTACTAAGGCACTTGAATATCAATTTGGGCAATTTGCTGGAGCCCAAAACACCAGGCCTAGAGGAGGACTTCCGAGTGACACAGATCCCAACCCCAAGCAGGTGAATGCGGTGACCACAAGGAGTGGTTTGCATCTGAAAGAGGTGGAACCAGAAAGACCACCTCAACAATCGGGAGCAGCAGAAGTTGAGAGGGAGCAAAGTGATGAGAGGGGGAAGAAAAAGGAAGCGGAATCAGAAAAACCACCACCCCCGTTCCCTCAACGATTAAAGAAACACAAGGAGGAGGCGTGTTTCAAGAAATTCATTGAGGTGCTGAAACAGGTACATATTAACTTACCTCTTGTTGGTATTTTGCAGGGAGTACCGAAATATGCAAAGTACATAAAGGACATCATGGCAAACAAAAGTCGGTTGACTGAGTATGCTATGGTGGCTCTCACGGAGGAGTGCACTTCCCGGATACAAAATCAGCTGCCTACAAAGCTCAAAGATCCTGGGAGCTTTACTATACAGATTACTATTGGGCAGAGTATCCGAGCTCGTGGATTATGTGATTTGGGAGCGAGCATTAATTTGATGCCGTCATCGGTATTCAAAAAGCTGGGTCTAGGAAGTCCTAGTCCCAAAACAGTGATCTTGCAATTAGCGGATTAGTCCTTACCCAGACCTGATGGCATTGTATAGGACGTTCTGGTGTAAGTTGGCTCCCTGATCTTTCTTGTAGATTTCATCGTACTGGATTTTGAATCAGACGCGGAAGTCCCATTTATTTTGGGACATCCTTTCTTGGCGACCGGGAAAGCACTTATTGATGTAGCTGCAGGGCAGCTAACCATGCGAGCACACGACAAGGTGGAAGTGTTCGATGTGTACAAGGCCACCAAGCTCCCAACTATGTATGCGGAACTCTCGGTGATCAATGTGATTGATCGAGTTGATGATGCACGGATAAAGGATTCATGAGAGTTATCGGGAAAACCAACGGAACGAAGTAAGCACTACTGGAGGGAGGACGGTGGTCGAGAGAAAATGTCCATCACACTCAAGGACAACTGAGCTTAATGACGTCGAGCTGCGACGGTAAATCAGGCGCTGCACGGGAGGCAACCCGTGAAATTTTTCTTTGTAAATTGTGAATAGATTTTTCTTTTTTTATTTTCTTGATTAACAACAAAATTTTTAGTTTTCATTTTTGTTTTTATTTTTATTTTGAGTGAAACCTATAATTATAACCAATTTCTTGTTGTAAGATGAATTTCAGGTCGAACGGAGGAAAAATATGCAAGGAATCGCAAAGGAAAATTCGAGGTATGAAAATCAAGAAAAAATGATAAAACAGTGAGCTAGGGCGATAACTCTGTGTCACAGAGGAGGGCCTCCGCGTTACCCTCCGTGACACGTTGAAGTGTAAATACAGAATTTTAAAAGAATTACAAAACACCCTCGCGACAGCTCTGTGTCACGGAGGCAGTGCTCCGCGATGCACTCCGTGACACGTTGCTGTGTATATCGCGACCCGCATGAATTTCCCACTTTTAAACCCCGAATCCCCCTCAATTTCCTTATTTCTCACACACTCTGTGACCAATCCCCCTAAAACCCCTCCCCCTTTAACGTGACACGGAATAGGCCAAGGATTTCATTGAGTTTTCTTCAATTCTTCGAATTCAAGGTATGTTCTTCAATTCCATCTCATTTCTCGTCGATTTTCTTCCATATTGAACATGTGATATGAGATAAACTTGCCCTAAGTAGAAATTAAGCGTAAATTCAATTGAATTATTGTTGATGGATGTTCGGAATATCATTGTGATAGCTTGAACTCGTTAATTGCATAATTTAATTGAATTTTTGATACAATCATAACTAGGGCTTGCTTTTGAATTTGAAATGGAAAAATGTAGTGAACTCTTGAAATTCATGCTGGGTTGTACATGTTGAGTGAGATGAGTCGATGTGGTCATTGTTATTATGCTAAAAGACTGACGGATTCTCGGGTTAGGGGAATAGTGAAATTTGCAAGAAGTGGGTGAGTTGTATAGGTTCATGTAGATAAATTCTTGTTGTTTTCGTTTCTTTGTTTCTCCTTGCTACGTGCGATGGGATTAAATTGTTATCGATGGAAATGATTGTGGTTAGCTGTACGAAGTCTGAGTAGTGCATAGAATATATACCATCGAATTCTTCGAATGCACTAAGCATGTTTGTATATTTGGTTGTTTGTTTGTGTAAATAGGTATGATCTTGCCGTAATGTTGTAATTTTAGCTAAGGACTAAGTGTGGGGTAGCCTAGCTTAACCTAACCTTAGTCGAAGCAAATTTTCATGGGCTTAACATTGAACGTGTCTGTTTGGTTTGACAGGAATAATGGCAAGCAGGCAGGACAAAGGGAAAGGTGCATCAACATCTGGCGCCGGAAGAAAGAGAATCAGACTGGGCACAGCAGTTCCACGCGGCCAACGCCAAAAATATGGAACCAGGTGGGTGACAGAAGAGGGGAATAAGTGGTATGCAAAGCATAAGGAGAGCAAGTACTTCCCCGAGGAACACATAGCACGGGAACCGTTGGCACAGGAGTTCCCTAGGATTGTCCACAGGATCGAGGTAGCTAGGCTCAATTTCATCTTTAAAGAGCCCAAGGAATGCAACTTGCACCTGATTCGGGAATTCTATGCCTATTGGAACCCGACTCTCAGAAGTCACACCATCAAAATTAGAAGGCAAATAGTCACCTTTGAGCCCCACCACCTCAATGTTATCCTAGGGGCGCGGGACACAGATGCCCATGTGCTTCGACAGCTGAACATCACTCCACCATATGCGGATATCAGACGCACTTTTTGTGGAACCAGATCGATGGCTAGATGGAGTAGAATTGGCGCGACCGGTAGAGTGCCATGTTGCCTTGTCTGCCGCCTCAAGTATATAAAGGCCTCACACTTAGAAGTTAGATCATTATTCACATATTCATAGCCAGAACAGAGGGAAACCGAGGAAAACATTTGGAAATCATCCGACTACCCCGCTAAATGCCGTCCAAATCCAAATTAACTCCGGGTATTGAAGTATAAGACTACAGAGAGCATCGCTGCGGAGTTATTTTTGTAAAATACGCCTGGCAAATCATCGTCCCTCCGTGCTTAAGTTGATGGAATTGTATCAAACTAGTGTTAATACGATCACGTGCCTAAAGTAAGTATTTCTCCCTTCAAGATTCCCGAGAATTTATGAGTTCTTGATCGTCTTTCGATAAGTTGAAGTATACTGAGTATATATATATAAAAAATTTATTGTTTTCTTTGAATATAGTAATGAAGTTATCCCTATTCTTCCGCTAATATGATTACAGTTGAGAAGGGCAGTTTAAAACAAGCTGAAACTCGCTAGTTAATCGGTAAACAGCGAACGACGTATGTTAAGGCATTTTCTTTTGGCAAGTCTGTTTCTTTAGCATAGTAGTCCAGTATGAATACCTGTAAAGCATGTTAGGAGTATGTTATAATGTCTAGTTGTTGTTGTCAGTCGAGGCTCGTAATTTGTATTGTTTTGGGCTAGATTACAGCTACATAGCTTATGTGACCACCCAAGGGTTAATAACTATGTCGCCTCCCGCCAAGGGTGAGAATATGTCGCTCTATGGAGCGCCATGCCATCTACAAGGGACGAAGATGGGGATCCAGATCCTCATATGCCGTGGTTGACCTCATACACACCCCGCCAAGAGTTAACGCCCGGGGTGTAGATATCAGGAGTCCTCCGGACTCAGACACAGCTACAGTCAGGGGCCGAGCAAACCCAATTGCAGACCCAGGTGATCGGCAGGACGCTTATAGCTGGTAGTTGACTCAATATGACCTGGATAGGGGTATATAGATTGAGGTGTACTCCCTAGGGCTAATAGGGGCCCAGGTGGGTTGTTCTGTGCTGATTGTACCTTCCGGCTTATGGGGGCCAGGTAAGGTTTATGTTTGCTTTAGTTACTGATAGTTAGACAGTAAGACGCCTCGTTTGTTAGGTATGACCCCTACCTTCCCTATTACAGTTATGTTTACCCCTAATTTCACTACTTCAGTCATCTTAAGTCTGTTTTCTTTACTTCAGTAATTGTCAGTTCTATTTCCTTACTTTCAGTTATTTAAAGTTACTACCTTACATATTCAGTACCTATGGTACTGACGCCCTCTTCTGGGGCATTGCATTACTTGCCTGCAGGTGATGATAGATGTGGAGCAGGTCCGTTGTAGTTCCAGTCAGTCGTACAGAGCCGTCAGCTCCCTTCTTCCAAAGCTTGTGTGATAGGGGTTTATTTCATTTGTTTTTATAGTATGGGCAGGCCAGGGCCCTGTCCCGACCATCTTATTACTTCTAGAGGCTTGCATATTGCGTTACTTCCCAATGGTTAGATGGTATCAATCGTATGGGGCCCATATATGTTTTAAATTATGTGTGTTGGCTGTGTGGGACCATGTTTAGCTGTTGATTGGTGGCCTTGTTGGTCATAGTTCAGTTTAGCATCTGATTTTACTTTTCAATTATAACTAGATATCATGGTGGCCTTGTCGGCCTGCATAGGACTCCCTATGATTGTCTGTCCCTGGTTAGCTATTTACTTTAATAGGTGGATGTAGGCGTTGTCAGCCGGGGGTTGTATTTACAGAAGCTATATAGCCCGTTGTTTTCTTGATTCTAGAGTTAGAGTCAGCCCGGCACAAGAGGTGCTTAGGCGCAGTCAGCTCAGCAGTTCAGGTCCTAGTAGGGCACCGGGTACCAGTCATGCCTCCAAAAGTGGAGCGTGACAAACTTGGCATCAGAGAAGGTCGTATCCTAGGGAGTCTGCAAGCCGTGCTAAGTAGAATCTTGTCTATGGATGTTTTGTGCATCACATACTATAGGCAGGAGGCTGCAAGGCGTGATAGGATGGTTTCTCTTTCTTCTTATTCAGTCGTGCTATAGAGAGGTACAGTATAGGGTTGAGTCCCTAAGCTCATTATACTCTTTTGCTTATAGAGAAATGTCGGACCAGCGACACCCTACGACAGGCAGGAAGCTAGATGTAGCAGCGGGAGAGGGCACCAGCAGGGTGCCTCAACCTCGATCAGAATCGGCCTGATCTGAGGATGATATAGAGGTATCATCTCGACCTCCCCAGCAGTCTCCACCATGTTAGGAGCTGCTTGGGATGGCCAGTGTGATGGCACCGCCTCCGGCAATTTCTATACCCGTACCATCCGACCAGGAGGTCAGGAGCGCGGTGGTTATGCTAGCACAGATGATGGCTGCTCAACGCCAGCCAGTGCCACCTACAGTTGCAGAATCCTTAGGAGGGCCTGGTAGCTCGAGGGTCCGAGAGTTCCTAGCACTAAGTCCCATGACATTCACAAGGACAGATCGAACCGAGGACCCTCAGGACTTCTTAGACCAGATGTAGAGGATTTTCAGGGTGATGCATGCTACAGTTACAGATTCAGTTGAGTTGACGGTATTTTGGCTACGGGACATCTCCGTGCAGTGGTATGAGAGTTGGTAAAGATCTCGGGGAAGAGATGTTTCCCCTATGACTTGGCCCAGCTTCTCAGAGGCTTTCTTGGATCATTACCTTCGACCAGCCCGGGTTGATCAGTTCCTACACTTGGAGCAGGGGTCGATTAGTGTTCGGGAATATACCATGCGGTTTGATTCCTTTGCTCGTTATTCGCCAGCTTTTATTGACATAATGTCAGCCAGGGTACACCGCTTTATTATTGGGCTGAACCCGGAATATGTTGAGACCTGCATCACAGCCACACTATGAGAGGATATGGATATCGCCTATGTGCAGGCTTTTGCTCAGAATATTGAGGGTATCAGATAGCGGCAACGGGAGATTAGGAGGACACGTCAGGAGCAGTGCCGTAGGGACAGACCGGGTGAATTGCAGGAGGAGACCCGGGGAGGACCTAGGCTACGGTTATCAGATAGACCGCCTAGACCCCCACCTCCACCAACTAGGTAGCTAACACCTAGGTCGCACAGGTATGTTCCCTATTTCCCTAGTTTTGTCTAATATATATATGCGTTGAGGATAATGTATGCTTTTCTTGATGGGGGTGGGGAGGGATACCTGTGTATGTATTTTGCTGAACATAACCCAAGGGTTTTTCTTGTCAGATATCTTTTCCCTCTAGTTTTCCTTATCTAGTAGAACAGACACGTTTAGGGTTTTATGTTTTTTGTATTTATTTGTGTTAGTCAGAAGAAAGTTAGGTGAACTTAAGGTAGTCAAGAGCTTAAATTGTTGATATTTGTTGAACTAAGAATTTGATACCCCTCCTGAAATTTTTTATGTGTATGCTAAATTCGACAAGTATGACCTTTGTGAATGTTTGTATGGCATTGAATCTGTGAACATGTTTACCATTCTATGGTTGTACCCGAACTAGTAGTCAGTAGAAGTGATGATGTTGACCTGTGCTTTGTGTGAGTTAGGTTTAATAGCTAAATTCGGTTGTGTGTGTTAATCTAAAACTTGCCTGGTCAGTCGTACCGAGATAGAGGATAGGAAACTAGGAAAGGATCATAGGCTATTTTTGATTTATGAGCCCACTTTAACCTTAAAAGGCCTACTAAAAGAGAATAAAAATCCCTTGATCCAAATGTTTGAGCTTAAATCGACCTTTCTTTTTTGTTTACAGAAATTCACCGTCCTGCTTTTGTTAAGAATGAACATGTTTTGGCCCTGGTCCCTCCTTGGACATTGTGAACCTCAACTTAGGAAAATCGCCTTAGTTGAGGGTGGCTATTATAGGGGTGATTAAGAAGAGTATGGTGGAATGAAAATTGGGTAATGAAAAAGGAAAGAGCGGATGCGGTATGCATAATGAAAAGAAAGAAATAAAAATTATTGTCAAAGCGCAAGAAATGAAAAGAAAAGAAAAATGTGACATCAATGAATGCTTGAATAAAGAGAAACCGCATCCGTAGTTGCAAATGCAATTTAAAGAAGAAACAAGTAAAGGAAAAAAGGGAGAAAATAGAAAAAAAAGGTTAAAAGTGGAGTCAAGAAGTGTGTAGTTCCAAGGAGGGTTAAGCTACTAATTCCATATGTACCCGAACTTGAGCCACCTTACAAGCCTAGAAAGTCCTATAGTGATTCTGGT
Source organism: Datura wrightii (assembly GCA_035772735.1). Taxonomy (NCBI): domain Eukaryota; kingdom Viridiplantae; phylum Streptophyta; class Magnoliopsida; order Solanales; family Solanaceae; genus Datura; species Datura wrightii. The sequence goes on along the minus strand of JASDFA010000010.1, from coordinate 8,366,653 downwards.
TACTTGTTTGAAAATCGAGGTATTGAAAGTAAAGGCAAGCCTATGGTATTGCATGCACACAGTTAGAATTTCTTTGTGAGAGCGAGTTAATCTTACTTAGTACCAAGAGAAATATATCAAAAAAATCATATACACATGTGTGAGTATGGACTTCTTTGAGGTGAGAGCATTTGGTCAACAAAATCGTCTGCAAATTGTCTAGGTCAGTGTTATAGATTTATGTGCGTGGTTTCTAGCGACAGTGTTTTTCCATGTTTTGATTCCTCTATGTCATGGTTGGAAACTTTGCATATGCATTGTGATTTGAGTTGATATGATTAAGGAGGGGTTAGAAAATTCAATTTGATGAATAAATGTGACTATCGTAAGTTTCCTAGAGTTCTTTCGATTGAAGCGTCGAAGTAGTTTAGTTTAGTTTGTTTTGTTTTGTTTTTGCCCGAGGACATGCAAAAGTTCTAAGTTGAGGGTGTTGATATGCTGTGATTTTATAGCACTTTAGATGCTTAAAACCAAGAAACTATGCACATTTCGGGTATGTTTATATAGGTTTGATGTTTTTTGTGTTTAATGTTGCAGGAAAACAGGTTCGAAAGTGAACTAGGCAAATTAATGCTTAATACAACTGAACAGGTGACTGCTAGGCACTTCACGAGTCGTTGGCACTTAGCACGACTCGTTGCTGATGTTGTGGGCAAAGGTTGAGTTTAGAAGTTGCAAGACCAGTGTACCTATTGGGTTGAGGGAATGACTCATTACATCTAGTAACGAGTCGTGAAGACTGGGAGCGAAATTATTGAAGAAGTAACCAGTGGAGATGACGAAAGACATAACGAGTCATTAGTTGACTAAGCGACTCATTGGCAGATCACTAGAACCAACCGTAAGATACAGTAGAAATTTGAAGAAGTTAGACCACGAGAGGCCTAACGACTCGTGCCCAGGCACAACGAGTCGTTAGGTGACTCGTTGCCATAACATGGTTTCATGCTGAGGATGAATAATTTTAGCAAGGCACGACTCATCAAAGGTCATAGCAAATTGTTACCAAGCCAGTGATCACTGACGACCTGGTTTCAAGTTTTAGTTAGGAAAAGGTTTTCTTGGAACTATGAATACACTATTTAGGTTTATTTTCGACGCAATTAGACAATTTATTGCTACGACTTTTCATATAGATTTTGGTGTTATACGATTATTTTTTGTTCAAGAAACAAGGTTTACAATTTTGTTCTTGAATTTGAGGATCAAAAGCAACATTGGAACTTATTCATCAAGTTTGGAGTTTTATTCAATTTACTTGGTTTTCTTCTACGATAATTTGTAAGTTGCAATTATGATTTATTCAATATTTTGTGATTGTGATCATTCAAACATGAGTAAGTAAACCCATAACTAGGGTTGTGGGAACCAAGATGAATTAACACACATAGGTGAAATACATAGTGATTCTTGGACGGGGTTTAATACATGTATTGTTTTTTCCTTCATTTTAATTGATTCTTGATGGTTGCAAACGTTAGGGCTTGCCTTATTCTTACTTACCGAACAAAGGAGGTAGTGAATGGGAAAAGGGATTAACAAAAAAGATTTGATTCTATCAACCCTCATCTAATAGCTTGAACTTTTCCAGGGATAGCTAATCCGATATTAAGGCTAAGGGTTAATTAAGTATACACCCGTATATGGACCAAGTTGCATGGTGATAATAATCTAGATAGGGGACCAACCATTTAGGTCAATCTAACTTACCGATATTGCACGTTAAACACCGGAATAAATCACTAGTGTAAAATCCTTGTGGTTATGAAATCTTGGGGAACACAATCCTAGTCAAGTTGTTAATTGATTACAAACTGAATTTGACTTAAGCATTTAGTAGTTGTTACTCATATTTAGTAGTTTATTTCTTTCCCCTTTTGGAAATTAGTAACTCGATAGTAACAACTATTCGTATTAAGTCAAGTTCTTCCATATTCCCTGTGGGATCGACCCCAACCTATAGTTGGGTTATATATTTGACATCGACCGCTTTATATCTTAATTGCGAGGTGTAATTTTGGCGACATCAATGCCATTCAACCAATAGACTTCCTGTAGGTCACAGTACATCTTGGTGTAACCTGGACATATAGAATATTGGGAACCATGAGCCTCATGCAACATCAGCTCCCTCAAATCATCAACGCCCGGAACACACAAATGACCCTGATATCGAAGTACTCCATCTCCCCCTTCGGAGAAGACCCCTACCTTTTGATTCTGAACCGCTTCCTTCAACTTTACCAAAATAGGATCCTCATCTTGTCTAGCCTTGATCTCAGTCACCAAAGAGGATTCTGAACCATTCTGAACAATGACACCACCATTTGTCGAATCAACAAGGTGAACTCCTAAATGAGCAAGCCTATGGACATCCTTCACAAACTCTTTCCTTTCATCCTTCACATGAGAAACATTCTCCATGTATAGTATGTTAAGATCATCCTCCACTATATTGGACTTGCTCGGATGATAATGGAGACTCATTTCATTATCCTTGAGAAGCTCTAACAACCTCCATTGTTGCAAATTTAGGTCCTCCTGAGTAAACAAACACTGAAGACTCTTATGGTCTGTGAACACATCTACATGCACCCCATACAAGTAGTGCCGCCAAATCTTCAATGTGAACACCACTGCTACCAATTCCAGGTTATGCATCGGATAATTCCTCTCGTGAGTATTAAGCTATATAGAGGCATACACAATGATATTACCATGCTGCATCAACACACAACCAAGATCAACCCTAAATTTATTACAATACACTACAAATCAGTCTGTACCCTTAGGTATGGTCAATATTGGGGATGAAGTGAGTCGAGTCTTTAACTCTTGAAAACTCTTTGCACGGGCATTCGACCACTGAAAGTGAACTTTCTTTTGGGTCCACTTAGTGAACAGTGCTGCAATAAATGAAAATCCTTCAACAAACCTCTTGTAGTAGCATGCTAAACCCAAGAAATTCTTGATATCAAAAGGATTAACCGGTCTAGCGCACTTGTTTACAACTTCTACCTTTTGAGAGTCCACTTTCACACCCTCGCTTGATGCCACGTGACCCAAAAATGCTATTGAGTTAAGCCAAAACTTACACTTACTGAATTTAGAAAACTGCCAGCGATCCTTGAGAGCCTGTAGCACAATCCTCAAATGAGCGGCATGCTCCTCCTCACTCCGAGAGTATGAGGATTTTGTCTATGAAGACAATCCCAAACATATCTAAGTACGGCTTGAACACCCTGTTCATCAAATCCATAAAAGTTGTAGGAGCATTTGTTAGTCTGAAAGACATAACTACAAACTCATAGTGATTATACCAAGTGTTGAAAGCTATCTTCGGGATGTCACTCTCCCTAACTCTGAGCTTTTGATACCTAAATCTGAGGTCTATATTTGAGAAGCACTTTACACCCTAAAGTTGGTCCAACATATCATGATCCTAGGGAGAGGATACTTGTTCTTGATTGTAACCTTGTTCAACTACCGGTAGTCAATACACATACGAAGAGACCCATCTTTCGTTCGAACAAAGTGAACTGATACACCACACGAGGACTTTCTAGGTTTGATGAAGCGCTTATCTAACATATCCTTAAACTGCTCTTTCAACTCCTTTAGCTCAACTAAAGCCATTCTATAGGGAGGAATAGATACAGGCTGTGTATCAGGAAGAAGGTCAATATCAAAGTCAATCTCTTGCTCAAGAAGGACTCCGAGTAGATCATCTGGAAAAAGGGGTACTAACATATTATAGGAATAGATTGAAGATTCGGGGTCTCAGATGTAGCATCCTTAACTCGAACTAGATGGTAAACACAACCCTTGAAAATCATCTTTCTGGCCTTAAGTTAGGAAATGAAGCAACCTACAAGCGCAACTGAACTACCCTTCCATTCTAGGACTGGCTCACCCGAAAACTGGAACTCTATCGTATGGGTTCTACAATTCACAGAGGCATAACATGCATTCAACCAATCCATATCAAAGATATATAAAAAATCAGTCATGTCTAACTTTACTAGATTGACTGAGGTGATTTTCTTAAAGATTGTGGCAAGGCAAGTTCTGTATAGCTATCGAGCTATAACTAAGTCACCGACTGGAGTAGAGACTGACAAGGGTTTTGATAGAATTTTGGGACTGACTCTGAAACTAATAGCAACATAGGGAATCATAAAATACAAGGTAGACCCTGGACCAAGAAATGCACAAACATCAAGATAGAATACTGATAACATACCATTGACCACGTACAAGGAGACCTTCTACTCCTGTCCTGATGAGAGGGCATAAAACATATTCCGGTGCTGACCATCACGTGTACTGGTGGATGCACCCTGCTGAACTTAGCGTGATGGTGGACCTGTTGAACTAGTAACTGGTTCACGAGATCTACCATGGCCTTGTCTTGTCGATGGATAGTCTCTAAGTATGTGGCCGGGCTTCCTACACCCAAAACATACCCCTAAACCTGCTAAGCACTGTCTGGTGTGCCTCCTAACACCTGTCACAACCTGGAATGATGGGAACTACTAACCTTCTCCCCTGACCTCTAGAGTGTGATGTCTTTCCCCTATGATCATGCCTAGACCTGGATGGCACACTGGCTGATGATGGTGCTGGGGCTGATGATCAATGGTGGGACTACTGACGATGTCCGCCACTAGATCTCTACTAGGAAACCTAAAACTTTCTGTCCTGGCCCTCTTGGCCTCTCTTTCCATTTGACACATCTACACTGCCTCCATCTGTTGGGTATACAAGACCAATCGGGAGAAGTCAATGTCCTGATAAAGCATAGAGGTACTGTAGTCCTTGACCAAATAATTCGCTACTCCATTCACAAATCTGCACACCCGAGCCCTCTGATCAGCCACCATCTTCTGCGCATACTTTGACAACTGAGTGAACTCTAGAACATACTCCAGACAGTCATGTTTTTTTGTTTTAGATTCACGAACTCAGCTACCTTGATTTCCCTCATCTCCCAGGGAAAGGATGGATCTAAGAATGCGGTGAGAAACTCATCCCAACCAATGGGACACACTCCGACTCCCCAGCTATCCTTCCATTGCCTATACCAAATATGAGCGACCCCTTTCAGCTGATAGGAGGCTAAGTCTACACACTCCTCCCCTATAACCCCCATAATCTGGGTGATCTTCTAGATTTCCTCTATGAACTCATATGGGTCCTCCTTCACTCTCGATCCAAGGAACTCAGGGTGATTCATCCTGAGGAAATCCTAGACTCTAGCCACTGCTATGTTTCCCAATCTGGGAACATAAGACACTTCCTGCCGATTGACCTGAGTGGTAGACTCTTCTGCCAACATCTGAATGGCTGCCCTAAACTCAGCATGGGCAACCTGCTCGGGCACGGAATCCGCTGGGGCTAGTGGGGCTTGCTGGTGCCCATCTCCGTTACCATCCTCATGGACATGTCCATTCCCGTTGCCATTCCTTCTTCCATTAACTCAATAAGGAGGCATGATTCTGCAAATGAGTATAGCATGAGTTAGAGGAAATCAAGAGAGTTGAACTCATAGCACGAATTAGAATCATGAAAGAAGAAAAGTTTCCTAAAATTTCTTGTAGCCTCTTCGTCGTAAGTGTGGCGCACTTCACACCCATGAAAAAGACTATACTTAACATGACTTCCAGACACCCTAGGACACTTCAAAACCTAATACTCCGACATCAAGTTTTTCATGACCCGAGCTGAGACCCCGGATCTAGACAAGAAATCTAGAACCATAAATAGCTCCAAGTCAACCCATGGAATGAACATGATAAATGAAAACCATTATAAAAAATTTGATAACAAAATTCTAAAATAGCAGAAGTCTAAAGAACAAAACATCTATCCAATGGTAACATAATTGCACTAAAACCGAAGCTAAAATACAAGTCTATGTCTTAAAAGGCTCTAACATACTGTTGAGCTGATGGGACAACACCCCAACTAGCTCACTAGAAGTCTGAAACTAAAAATAACATAACTCAACAAACTGAAGCTCCTCAAAGGATGAGGACTCACCAACAATAGCATTGGGATAAACTCAGGATATTGGCTAATAGTGAGACTTATTCTGAACGTCTGAACCTGTATTATAAAACAATACAACATAAAGTATATGGTCAGTACTTGGAATGTACTAAGTATGAAGGATAAGTAAAATCAGCTGAGTAAGTAAAAACTAAAATCATGCATATCATAAATCATAACATCTTAAGATTCTAATAGTAAAGGCTGCATGCTGATATCTCAAAACATGAATAGACTTAAACTGGATCTCATAATTGAGAATGATCCAAAGATGAAACTGAGATTTTAAGTAAAACTGATAACTTTATCATTGAGTCAAACCTATTAAAAACAAAATATCATAACTGATAAACATACATAACTGAAATCATGAGGAATAATGAGAGGCTCATTATATAACTGACATTATCACGATAAAGCTTACGTGATCCCAACTGTTATACTCAAGTGGACAGAGCCGTCCAAATCCTTGCTAGGGCTAGGGGCACTACCATAATACCGATACCAAGTTGAAGGCCCAATCAGGACAGGGGAAGCTCACAAGGGAGGTCCCAAAGTAACTGGATAATCCTACATTGGCATGTAGTTCTGAGACCTGGGGATTTCTATACCCCTAGCCTACTCAGTGCTGACACTGCTCCCAAAAACATACAAAGTGCTCTCTATCATTTTTCCACAAAGTTGAAACCACCATTTTTCAATGAAGCTACTAATGAAATCGCATGCATAATTTGAAATTTGAATATGGGGAGTCTTTTCTCCAAACATATCATAAGCTAAATGGGGAGTATAAACTCCAAAACCATATGGTAAGCTGATTTATAAAGCTGAACTGAATCATGAAAACATGCTGAAATTGAGTGGAATTTTCCAATATCTGAAGATCATGCATACTTGAAATAGACTTCACAAACCAAAATTATAGATTCATATATGGGTAATTTCTAAACATGCATACATGCTAGATGTTTCATCATACTTGAAATCATCAATCATAAACTAGACTTTTCAAGAACTTGCATAATTGGGCGTAATCATTTAAAACTCAAAATCATGAATTTTGTAATCAATTAGTATAGAAAATCTGCCAATGAATCTTAAAACATGCTTTGAAACATGAAAGGAATTTACCCATAAATAAATCATAAAGAATTTCATAAGTTTGGATTAAAACCCCATATGATCATACACTTGAATTAATACTAGAATTCATGACCTTGAAGAGGAATTTGGGCATGAGAGTGAGAGTAAACTCTCATATATGGCCCTACATATTTGGGTAAGCTGAATCTACACCCTTCCTTCAAGGCCCAAGAGATTTGGGGAAGAACTTGAAGAATTCTAGACTTGATCTCCTATGGAATCCTCTAAACTTGCATGCATGGGAAGAGAATGGGTTAGAATAGGCTGAACCGTCTGAAAACCCTCTTAAAAAATCTTAAAACCATGTAATTAAGGGATTAGGAGCTTAGGAATTACAAAATCACCCTTACTAATTTCACAATAAAATTAACGCTGCCAGTCCCTACGAGGGATATCGCGAGTTAGTAGGAGGAGTGACGACTTGTGGCCCTCACTCGTTACCTTCACTGGAATTCTAACCTCCAACTTAGACATCCTGACCACGACCCACTTGATGTGTCGTGAATTGACACCATGAATTGTACCATCCGTGGTGATCCCTTGACCACGATTCTTTATTGACTTGACTTCTTATCACAAGCCACTTCACGATTCATTAGGTGACCTGATAAGTCACTGATGAGTCATTATGTGGATTGTGAAGATTCCTTCGTGCTTCCTTTGCCCCACCCTCAAGTCTAATCTTAGGGAATTTTTGGGTATTACATCTTAGAACCTGATGCTCTACCCTTCTTATTACCTCTACTCCTGGACGAAAAACTAGTTGACGATGGAGCTGGGGATGATGACCACTGATGGGACTGTGAGCGACGCCCACCACCTAACCTCTACTATGAAAACTTGAAGTTCCCTATCCTATCCCTCCTGGTCTCCCTCTCCTTTTCCTTCAACTTCTCCTTCTCGATCTATTGAGAATATATCATGAGTCGAGAGATATGCATGTCACTAATAACCATTATGGTCCTGCACTCTTTAACCAATGAATCTGAGACTCCTGATACAAACTTACTTATGTGGGATCTCATCTTTGGAGCATAATTTGACAACTGAGTGAACTTTAAGGTATACTCCTGCACCGTCAGATTGTTCTGCTTCAGATTTATGAACTCAGTAACCTTTGTTTCCCTCATCTCGCAAGGAAAGAATCTATCTGAAAAGGTCATCATGAACTCATCCCAATTAACAAGAATTGCACCTGCCCTACGACCTCCCTTTCACTACCTAAAGCAAATGTGAACTACCCTCTTCAACTGATAGGAGGACAAATCCGCACTCTCCTCTCTAACAATCCCCATAATTTGGCTAATCTTTAAGATCTTATCAATAAAATCTTATGGATCCTCATCCATCTTGGAACCATTAAACTATGGCGGGTTCATTCTGGTAAAGTTTCGCACCCTTGATGTACCCCTATTGGTGTTCGCCGGTGCAACCGCTTGTTGGTTGGCCTAGGTCACCATAGCTTTGGCCAACATTTGAAAAGCACCCTAAACATAGCATGAGTCACCTGCTCATTCAAAGGATTCATTGGAGCTACTGAGATTGGCTGATGCCCATCGACGTTGCCATTGCCATATCACGGGTTGTACTGTGAGCCTTACTAATGGAAATTTTTAGTTTTTCTGCTGGTACATACTCCATATCTTGGATCTAGTCTTAGGGACTTTTAGGGTGTTATATATGCATTGCTGGAAGTTAAAGTTTGATGTCAGTAATTGGGTTTTCCTAAAGGTTTCACCAATGAAAGTCATTATGTTGTTTGATAAAAATGGGAGCTTAGCCCGAGGTACTTCAGATTTATAGGATCATCCAAAGGGTACAAAAGGTGGCATATGAGATAGATTTTCCTGTAGAGTTAGAGAAAGTCCAACCTATATTCCATGTGTCGATGCTACATAAGTGTACAAGAGATCCTGTACGTATTATGCTTGTTGAGGAGCTCAAATTTCTAAAGACTTTTAATATGAACAAGTATCTATTTGCTATCCTAGATCGCCGAGTTAGAAATCTATTTGCTATTCTGGAGAAACAACAACATCTAAGAATGATGTAGGAAGCCAAGGGAAAGATGAAGAAGAATTACCCCCAGTTGTTTTTGACTCAGAGATAGTCTTGAGGTAATTCTATTTCCTCCCATTTAGGCACTCCATATCCTCTAAAGGATTTGTTTTTCAAATAAAGCATTCAGTGCCATAGATAGTACTTAAGAGGATAGTATGAACAAAGCTGGATATAAGGAGTCCCCTTGTTTTACCCCTCTAGTTGAGTGAATAAAACAATGATCCTACCCATTCAAAAGTAAGTATTCCTCCCTTTCCTTAATACCTTTCTCTATCCATGCACGTGTATGAGATTTAAAATTAGGTGTGTATTTTGTGTTTGATTCTGCCTTGTGAGGCCCTGGGGTGATGCTTTTAGAAAGCTAATGTGAGATTGAAAATCTAGGATAGTACCAATTTCAAAGGAAACTCCAGCAAAATCTTTAGAGGATTTCAAAGTCTACTAGTACCCACAGTCATTATTCGATGACGAATGATCCTAAGGGGGCATATTGTAAAATCTCATACTTTGAAAAGGAACTTGATGAGTTGGTAATTTACCAACTCAGCTGACTCTTAAGCATTAGTTATTGCTTCATTTTAATGCAATTTAGAAGGGTTTTATGCCTTTTCTTCTCTTTTGTGCAGGCATTTAGTTGAAACAAAGATGATAAAGGAATTGGACTGAAAGCAATCTACCAAAGGAAAAATAGGTGACACGCATGCCACAAGTTAGTACCTACATCTCGCAGGTACTACGGAGGAGGAAATGGAAGCTTGCTGGTAAAGGACTAATGTATAGCAAGTCGGCACCTGTGATCCGCAGTTACCATGTATAAGTAGTTGGACAAAGACTGCCTAGACTTGTTGATGCATTTGCGAGCGGCACATCTACACCTGCGGAACATAGGTGCTAGGGCAAGTGAGCCACGTCTCCTTCGTACTTCAGAAGCTTTCCAGCGCTTATTGGGGATTTTTTCAATGAATTTATATAGATCTTTTTGCCCCGTTTAGAGGAAGGACATTACATCAAAGAGAATATTAAAGAGGAGAGATAGTGATAAAGAGTATAATTTTATACTTTCTACTTCATTTTCTTTGTGAGAAAACACCATTGTTGTAGATTCTAAGCTGGAAGTGATCTTAATTGCTTATTATGATTGGTTTTGAGAAATTCTCTATTGGTATAATTTCTCTTCCTTTAATTATGCGGAGCTAATTTCCCATGTAGGGGTGTGTGTTGATGGTGGGTGTTTAGATCTACATGGGTATTGGCTAATTGATCTTAGATTGGATTAGATTGCATGAATCTATTGGTTTATTAAAGTTTTAATTGGATAATTAATGTTTGCCAAAATTAATTGAGCTCTCTAAATTTGCTTTTTCTTGAGAAAGGAAAGTGAAGTTGGGTAAAACTTCAATAATGAGGATTTGGATTTTTTTATCTATAGGTTGGAGCTAGAGATAGTCTACACCCAATTGAAACTCCATTTAAGGGTTAGAGTTACAAATACTCTAAACCTGTCACGCCCCAAGCCTACACCCTGGACGTAACACAGTACTTGAAGCCACAAGTGACCCCAAGTCAACCCCTGGGCTATCATACACTAACATTCCGAGTAAACATGCACAACAGAACATAAAAATAATAGCATAAAAATTTAAGAAGAACACATCTGAAAGTAAAGGTTCAAATCTTTAAATACACTGAATACACTAAAAGCCATATTTGTTTGAAAGTAATCTAACTAAGGAGTTGTCGGGACAAACCCCTAACTCTAAGTCTAAACAAAACCGACTGAAATAAATAAACAAGCCCTCGAATAAGGAGGACTCACACTCTGATCTAATGGAATGGAATGCTCTAAAACTGAAGTAACTATCTATGCTGAACCTAAGAACCTACAGCTTTATCATGAAATGATAAAACATGAAAAACATACGTCAGTACTTTGAATGTACTGAGTAAATGGGAAAGACATACTGAAAATAAAGTATGACTGAAATGACACGCCATGACTGACAAGTAAACTAAACTGAACTACTGATATAATTCTGAAATGGTCAAGATGACCCTGTCTGATGGTCAAAGACATGCCCTAAGTCTGAAGCACTGAATCTAAGGTACTGTACTGAACTGAGCTACTTACTCTGTTACTAAGCACTGAATCTGAGGTACTATACTAAACTAAGTTGCTTACTCTGTTACTGGACTGGACTAACTAGTACGAGAGTATTTAACCGACATTTAACCATGTGAGCTAGACGTGGAGTCCGATGTATACACCCCACCGGTAGGATCCAATATACCTTGCTAGGGTATAAAGGCATGAACTGGGTGATCACAAAATGTCTGGGGCCAATCAAACCAAATAATACTGAAAACCTACACTGGCAATGTAATTCTGGGAACCTGGGTCCGCTGGAACCCCGACCCGCTAGGTGCTAAGTTTTGCTCCCACTGGAAATCTAAACTGATCTACTAAGCTGATAGCTCAAAACTAGGGCCAAGGCTAGTTAGGGACGAATCACTGCATGTAACCTGAGAGCCTTATCAGACCGGATTCTGAAACTAGATTCTAAGACTGTTCAGCGCTGCTTATCTAGAAGCATCGTGACCGTCTACAAAACAACTAATAACTGAACTGGAGTCCTGGGGCTGGTCAGAGCTATAACTAGATGTCATGACCGCCTAATGGACCAAATAACTGAAATGTGAATCTGAGTCTGAAAACTGGGAGGCACCACTAACACCTCAAAAATAAACTGGAGTCAAACTGATCAGTCGACATTTTCTGGACTACACTGAGGATTCTAGCATTCTTCCTGAGACTAAACTAATATAATTCTGGAGAGATTCTAGTTCTAACTGGTCTGAACTACTACCAGCTAATAGAGAATTCAACTTATCCCATCAGTAGAGAAATTCAAGAACTATAGGAACTCCATTCAACGAACTAAAAGTCATTCTGATTCATGAGATATTTACCCAAGATATATGTGTAGCAAGAAATTCTAGGAATTCATCCCAAGCATTCTTCTTCACTAGAGGAAATTTAACAAGCAAAATCATTACTCGAACAATTAGGGCTTAAATTCAACATTTGTATGAGCATTGACAATTTGATAAGGAATTTATGGGGATCATATAAACAATATACATGAACATCGTTCTAAGTGAAATCAATGAAAATAAACATGAATACTCTTCATATTCGAAAGCTGAGGGCTTAAAACTGGTATAAGAAATTGAGGAGGATTTTGGGGACACAAGGGAAGAACAATCCCCTTCCTAAAACCCCACATACCTAGTGAAGAAACTTGGAGAATTTTCTTAAGAATCGTAGAGAAAAGTTCAGCCCTAGCCCTTGCTCTGAAATACTCTGAGAGAGAATTCTATAAGGTTTCTCTAAGGATTAACATGAGAATGAGGGGAGGAACCGTACAAACCCTCTAATAAGTCTAAAATTAGGTTTAAAATGACGTAGTTTAAAGCTTAGGTGAATAGGAAATTACTAAATAGGCCTTAGAAGTTTGCTGAGAAAAACTGTCAGGTGCCCCTAACAGGTGACTCAAAGAGACGTGGTGTCTGAAAACAACTCATGGTCATGCCCATCAGGTATGTTGCCTTGAATATTTAGTGGTGACCACGAGTGACTTAAAGAGTCGTGATCACTAGCCACGAATCGTGGTCACCATTTGTCGACCACACTGTCTCACCCCCCTGGGAAATTAATACAAGGCTAGTCATGCGTCACTCAACAAGTCATTCCATGACGACGACCCGTGGTGACCACCCATCAAGTACACTACCAACTTCTCAAGTTTCTGGATTCCGTCCTGACAACGAGTGATTTAATGAGTCGTGGTATCTGACCACGACTCGTGAAGTTTCCCGTTGGAAACACTATCTCCTCATCTTTGCATCCTTCTCATGGTTGACCTGATGAGTCGTTGGGTCCCTTAACGACACGTCAGGTTGGTCGTTCTGCAACTTTTCTGCAGTTTTTCAGATTTTCTGAATTAAGTCCTAGATATTGATTTTGAGCTTCCGGGGCATTACAATATATCCCCTTGACGAATGTTAGAAAACACATAGAAACTAGAAAAACAACAATCAAAGCATTCAAATACTGCTCATTCAACTTCAAAACTTGGCTGATGCTATTTCCTTATTCCTCAATCTACGAACCTATCGGTCTATGATTTTAATTGGTACCTCCTCATAGGTGAGGCTATCCTTGACTGCCACATTATCCAATGGCACCACAGAGGTTGGATCTCCAATACACTTTTCCAAAAATGATACATGGAAAACTGGATGTACAACTGCTAGTTCTGAAGGTAACTCTAGCTCATAGGCTACCTTGCCGGTATGCCTCAAAATTCTATAGGGTCCCAAATACCTTGGACTGAGCTTCCCCTTCTTTCCAAACCTTATCACCCTTTTATAGGTGAAATTTTCAGGTACATCCAATCATCAACTACAAACTCCAACTCTCTTCTCCGTACATCAGCATAAGATTTCTGGAGGCTCTGAGCTGTTTTCAACCTTTCTCAGATGAGCTGAACTTTCTACATTGCCTCATGAACTGAGTCTGGCCCTATCAAAGTGGCTTCACTGACTTCAAACCAACCTATAGGAGACCTACACCTCCTGCCATACAATGGCTCAAATGGGGCCATCTGGATGCTGGAATGATAGCTGTTGTTGTACGCAAATTCGATAAGAGGTAGATGGTCATCACAATTACCCCTAAAATTGATCCCGCATGCTCTTAGCATATCCTCAAGAGTCTGAATAATCCGCTCAGCTTTCCTATCTGTCTGTGGGTGAAATGTTTTACTGAGCTTGACCTGAGTACCAAGTCCCTTCTGAAAATACTTCCAAAAATGGGAGGTGAACTGAGCTTCCCTGTCTGAAATGATGGACAAGGGTACCCCATAAAGTCTAACCAACTCCTGAATGTAATGTTTAGCATAATCCTCAGCTGAATCTGTTGTTTTGACTAAGAAGAAATGTGTTGAATTAGTCATCCTATTTACTACCACCCAGATAGAGTCATGTTGCAGACGAGTCCGAGGTAGACCCGTAATGAATTCCATGTTTATTTCTTCCCACTTCCATGTGGGTATACTGATATCCTAAGTCAGACCTCCCGGTCTCTAGTGTTCTACCTTAACCTGTTGGCAGTTCGGGCATTTAGCTATGAATTCAGAAATGTCTCTCCTCATGCCATTCCACTAGTAAATATCCTGCAAACTGCGGTACATCTTGGTAGCACTGGGGTGAATGGTGTATCTCGAGCTGTGTGCCTCGTCCAAAATCTGCTGTCTCACTTCACCAACATCTGGCACACACAATCTTCCCTAGTAACGGAGCACTCCATCTCCCCCTTGGGAGAACGCCCAACCTCCTTTCTAAGAACTGCTTCCTTGAGTTTAAGTAAAACTGGATCTTCAGCCTATCTGGACTTAACTTCATCTACGAAAGATGAATCAGACCTGCTTTGAACTAGTACTCCACCTTTGGCTGAGTCTACCAGTTGCATCCCTAACCGGTCTAGTCTGTGAACCTCCTTTGTTATCTCCCTTTATCCTTCCTTAAAATGAGATACACTTCCCATAGATCGTTTGCTTAGGGAGTCAGCCACCACATTGGCCTTTCCCAGGTGATACAACACACTCATGTCATAATCTTTTAGGAGCTCCAACCACCTTCTCTGTCGGAGGTTCAGGTCCTTCTGACTAAACATGTACTGAAGACTCTTGTGATCTGTGAACACATCCACGTGAGCCCCATACAAGTAATGTCTCCATAATTTCAGTGCAAATATCACCGCTGCTAACTCCAAGTCATGAGCTGGATAATTGTTCTCATGGAGTTTGAGCTATCTAGAGGCATAGGCTATCACTTTGCCCCGTTGCATCAAAATGCAACCAAGTCCAACTCTGGAGGCTTCACAATATACAACCAACCCATTAGTTCCTTCTAGCAAGTTCAAAACTGGAGCGGTAGTGAGTCGAGTCTTTAACTCCTCAAAACCTTCTCACACTCATCCGACCACTGAAATTTCACCTTCTTCTAAGTTAACTTGGTTAGAGGAGAGGCTATGGAGGAGAAACCTTCTACAAACCGTCGGTAATATCTTGCTAAGCCCAAAAAACTCCTGATTTCTGTCGGAGAGGTAGGTCTGGGCCAATCCTTCACTGCTGCTATTTTATGAGGATATGCTTTTATCCCTTCACCTGAGACCACATGACCCAAGAAGGTCACAGACTTAAACCAGAATTCACACTTACTAAACTTGGCGAATAACTAGCGATCTTGAGGGTCTGTAATGCTAACTTTAGGTGATTGGCATGCTTTTCCTCATTTCTGGAGTACACCAGAATGCCATCGGTAAATACGATGATTAACATATCTGGGTACGAGTTGAAAACCCTGTTCATTAGGTCCATAAAGGCTACTGGGGAATTAGTCAACCCAAATGACATCACCACAAACTCATAGTAACCATACCGAGTTTTGAATGTTTTTTTCGGTATGTCGCTTTCTCTAACCCTTAACTAATGGTATCCTGACCTGAGATCGATCTTGGAGAAACAACTGGCTCCCTGAAGCTGATCGTATAGGTCATCAATTCTAGGTAAGGGATATCTATTCTTGACAGTGACTTTGTTCAGTTGACAGTAATCTATGCACATTCTGAGGGTACCGTCTTTCTTACGCACGAATAAGACTGGAGCACCCCAGGGAGAGATGTTGGGTCCGATGAAACCCTTATTAAGAAGATATTTTAGCTGCTCCTTCAACTCCTTAAGCTTAACTGGAGCCACTCTGTAAGGAGGGATAGAGATAGGCTGAGTTCTGGAAGGAGATCTATCTTGAAGTCTACTTCCCGTTCAGGGGGAACTCCAGGAAGATCTTCAGGAAATACATCTGGGAATTCTATGACAACTGGAACAAACTGAATGGTTGGGTTCTCAGAGTTGGAATCTTTGACCCGAGCCAGATAATATAGACACCCTTTGGAGATGAGTTTCTGGGCCTTAAGGTAGGAAATAAACCTACCCTTAGGCGCTGAACTGCTGCCCAACAATTCTAACATGGACTCATCTGGAAACTGAAACTTGACAACTCTAGTCCTGTAGTCAACTGAGGCATAGGAGGAGTGTAACCAATCCATGCCTAGAATAAAGTCGAAGTCCACCATGTCTAGCTCTGCAAGATCAATTGGAATGATTCTATTCAAGACTAAGACTGGGCAATTTCTATACACCCGGCTGGCTCTAACTGACTCACCAACTGGGGTGGAAACTGAGAAGGGTTCTGATAGGACCTCTGTACTGATGTCAAACTGAACTGCTACATAAGGAGTTACAAATGAAAGAGTAGCTCCTGGATCTAGGATGGGATACACATCTAGGTGAAAGAGACGTAACATAATAGTAACTACGTTAGGTGAGCTTTCTTGATCCTAACGAGAAGAGAGATAATAAAAATGATTCTGGTGTTGGCCGCCATCTATACCTGATGGTTTGGCTTGCTGAGCTGGTCGGCCTGCTGGAGCTGATGAGGTAGTGGATATTGATCTCCCTCGCCCTACTAATAGGCACTCCCTAAGCCTGTGTCCAAACTGTCCACACCCAAAGTAGCCCTCTCGTCCTTGATGGCATTCCCCTGGGTGGTTCCTACCACACTTGGGACAAGATGGATACTTGTTTCCTGAATTGTGGGCCTAAGACTGAGTGCCATATAACCCACCCCTCCGATCTTGGGGGGATCGAACGGTTGGTGCGCTGGCTGAGCTAGGTGTTGGGGCCCTCTGTTGTTGCTGCTGCTGCTGTGGGCAGCTACTACCGCCGGATCTCTGGTGGCCGAAATCTGACTGGCCTGTTCTTTCTCGCTTGTTCTTTCACTCCATATCCCTCAGTTTCTCGGCCTCAATCTATTGAGCATAAACAATTAGGCTGGACAAATTCATGTCTTTGATCAGCAACGCAGTCCTGCACTCCTTGAGGACCAGATTAGACACTCCATTCATGAACTTCAGCATGCGAGCCCTTGGCTCAGCCACCATCTCTGGAGCATACTTTGAAAGTCTAGTAAACTCCAGAGCATACTCCTCCACTGTCTGATTGCCCTGCCGTAGGTTCATAAACTCGGCCATCTTAGCCTCCATCAGCTCCCGAGGAAAGAACCTATCCAGAAAAGCTGTATGAAACTCCTCCCACTCAACGGGTCCTGCTTCTGCTGACCGCCCCTCCTTCCACTACTTGTACCAAACTTGGGCTACCCCTTTTAGCTAGTAGGAAGCTAGGTCAGCACTCTCGGATGAGCTGACACCCATGATCCTGGTAATCTTTCTGATCTCATCTATAAAGCCTTGTGGGTCCTCTCCCACATTTGTTCCTTGAAAGTTTGAAGGGTTAATCCGGGTGAAATCTCGCACCCGGGAAGCAGCTGCAGACCCAGTTGTGGCTACTAGAACCACCTGCTAGTTCACTTGATTGGTGACGGTCTGAGAAAGAAATTGAATGGCCGACCTGAATTCGGCGGTAGACAAAGAGTCGTCTTGAGGAACTGTCGGAGTTGGTGGAGAGGGTTTGTTGGCGTTTTCGGCTCTTCGTCCATTTCTACATCAAGGAGGCATGGTTCACTGAAAGGAAAAGGGACATGCTTTAGATAGACGTCTTTGGAACTTGATTTAACGCATGATAAAGAACATGAAAAAAAGGGGAACTTTCCTAATAGCATGTCGTAGCCTCCTCGTCATAAGTGTGGCGCGCTTCACACCCATGAAAAGGACTCTACTCGATATGGCTTTCAGACTTGCCGAGGATACTCTAAACCTAGTGCTCTGATACCAAGTTTGTCAGGCCCCGACCTACACCCTAGATGTAACATGGTACTTGAAGCCACAAGTTACCCCAAGTCAACCCCTATGTTATCATACACTAACATTCAGAGTAAGCATGCACAGCGGAACTTAAAAATAATAGCATAAAGTATTTAAGAAGAACAAATCTGAAAGTAAAGGTTCAAATCTTTAAATACATTGAATACACTGAAAGCCATATTTTTCTGAAAGCCATCTAACTGAGGAGTTGCTGGGACAAACCCCCTGCTAACTCAAAGTCTAAAAAGAACCGACTGAAATAAGAAAATAAGCCCTTGAATGAGGAGGACTCATAGTCTGATCTACTGGAATGGAATTCTCTAAAACTAAAGTAACTATCTGTGTTGAACTTGAGAACCTACATCTGTATCATGAAAAGATATAGCAAGAAAAGCATGCATCAGTACTTTGAATGTACTGAGTAAGTTGGAGAGACATACTGAAATAAAGTCTGACTGAAATGACACTCCATGACCGACAAGTAAATTGAACTGAACTACTGGTATAATTCTGAAATGGTCAAAACGACCATGTTTGATGGTCAAAGACATACCCTAAGACTAAAGCATTGAATCGAGGTACTGTACTAAACTGAGCTGCTTACAATGATACTAGACAAGACTGACTAGTGGGGGAGTCTTTAACCAACATTTAACCATGTGAGCTAGACGTGGAGTTCGATGTATACACCACACCTGTAGGACCCAATATACCTTGCCATGGTATAAAAGCATGAACTAGGTGACCACAAAATGTGTAGGGCCAGTCAGGCCAAATAATACTGAAAACCTACGCTGGCAACGTAGTTCTGGGAACCTGGGTGCGCTGGAACCCCGACCCGCTCGGTGATAAGTTCTTCTTCCACTGGAAATCTAAGTTGATCTACTAAGCTGATAGCTCGAAACTGGGGCCCAAGACTAGTCAGGGACGAATCACTGCATGTACCCTGAGAGCCTTATCGGACCGGATTCTGAAACTGAATTCTAAGACTGGTCAGCGCTGCTTATCTAGAAGCATCGTGACCATCTACAAAACAACTAATAACTGAACTGGGGTCCTACGGCTGGTCAAAGCTATAACTAGATGTCATGACCGCCTAATGGACCAAATAACTGAAATCTGAATCTGTCTGAAAACTGCGAAGCACCAATAACACCTCAAAAATAAACTGGAGTCAAACTGATCAGTCGACATTTTCTGGACTACACTGAGGATTCTAGCATTCTGACTGAGACTAAACTAATATAATTATTGAGAGATTCTAGTTCTAACTGATCTGGACTACTAACAGCTAATAGAGAATTCAATTTATCCCAATAGTAGAGAATTTCAAGAATTATAAGAACTCCATTAAATGAACTAAAAGTCATTCTGATTCATGAGATATTTACCCAAGATATATGTGTAGCAAGAAATTCTAGGAATTCATCCCAAGCATTCTTCTTCACTAGAGGAAATTTAACAAGCAAAATCATTACGTGAACAATTAGGGCTTAAATTCAACTTTTGTATGAGCATTGACAATTTGATAAGGAATTTATGGGGATCATATAAACAATATACAAGAACATCGTTCTAAGTGAAATCAACAAAAATAAACATGAATACTCTTCATATTCGAAAGCTGAGGGCTTAAAACTGGTATAAGAAATTGAGGAGAATTTTGGGGGCACAAGGGAAGAACAATCCCCTTGCTAAAACTCCACATACCTGGTGAACAAACCTGGAGAATTTTCTTAAGAATCGAAGAGAAACATTTAGCCCTAGCCCTTGCTCTGAAATACTCTAAGAGAGAATTCTACGATGTTTCTCTGAGGATTAACGTAAGAATGAGAGGAGGAACCATACAAACACTCTAATAAGTGTGAAATTAGGTTTAAAATGACGTAGTTTAAAGGTTAGGTGAATAGGAAATTACTAAATAGTCCGTAGAAGTTCACTGGGAAAAACTGTCAGGTGCCCCTTATGGGTGATCTAATGAGTCATGGTGTCTTGAAAGCGACTCGTGGTCATGCACATCAGGTACACTGCCTGGAATCTTCAGTAGGTGACTATGAGTGACTTAATGAGACGTGATCACTGGCCACGACATGTGGTCACCAGTCGTCAATCATACTACCTCACCCCCCTGGGAAATTAATACAAGCCTAGTCACGGGTCACTCAACGAGTCGTTCCCATTGACGACAACCCGTGGCGACCACCCATCAAGTACACTGCCAACTTCTTAAGTTTGTTGATTTCGGCCTAACAACGAGTGATTTAACGAGTCATGGGACCTGACCACGACTCGTGAAGTTGCCCGTTGGGAACACTAACTCCTCATCTTGGCATCCTTCTCACGGTTGACTTGACGAGTCATTGGGTCCCTTAAAGACCCGTCAGGTTGGTCATTCTACAACTTTTCTACAGGTTTCCAGATTTTCTGAATTAAGTCCCGGATATTGATTTTGAGCTTCCGAGGCATTACAAAACCCTTCCTCAAGCATTATTTGGTTGTTTAGTAGATTTTGGCTTTAAGGTTTAACAAAACCCAAAGTAGACACACTATTTTGGTTGACAAACTTAGAGTGTAGCACAATGACAAGGATATCCATGTACTAATTGAATCTAAGGCTCTTAGTTACACTATTAAGTCGATGCCCTATCAAATGCACACCCTAGACTCCCATCTTGCTAGCAACAATCGTTTTCCCCTATTTTGTTTTTACATTTTTATTTGATACTAGTTTAAACCAATCCCCCCAAAAATTTACTTTACGTTTAGACATCACACATGCTTGTATGAACTAATTTACAACACTTGGTGAGTCTAACCACCAATCCTTATGGGATACGACCCCGACTCTTTGTTGGATACTTTTTTTGCAAATGACCTTTGCCACCTCCCTAATGGGAGAGTTATTTAGACCTCATCAACAAATGGCGCCGTTGCCGAGAATTAGAATTTGATTTCCATTTGTTGTTTGTAGATTCATATTTATGTTACGTCTTATTCTCTTTTATGTTGTTTTGTTGTTTTGTTGGTAGTGGGATGTGAATTGGTGACAACACAGACCATGGGGATGAGCGATGTGCTATTTGCCTACCTCAAATGGAGGAAAAAATTATCATCCATATCACTATAACTATGCTTTTTCTCTTACAGATAAAGGGCTTATTTGGGGGCCTCGTGAGCGAGGATGCTAATCTCATATAAAGAAATTTGTGGATGTTTTCCAATCCCTGACTATGGGCAATGTTGGTCAAGAATCTATATGGTTGAGGCTATTCCCTTTTTCCTTGATGGGAAAAGTTGTAATATGGTTTGAAGAACTTCTTAAAGGGGCAATATCCTTTTGGAATGAGTTTCTTGATTTTAATACCTCTAAAGTCCCTAAGATTAGACCAGAAGGTTGAATTAGAAGAATCCAGAAACACTGCACCAGGTCACTGTTCGCGGTCGTATCGCTGCTCGGTATAGATTAAAAACCGACACGCAAGTGTACGTGGTCAAACAAGTAATAAAGTGGCTAAGTAGCCAAGTATCGATCCAAGGAGGCTGCTCTAGATATGCAAAACTGCCTAGTTTACTATATCTCTATTCTATTTCTAACTATGTTAACAACAATCCAACCAAGATTTGAGTGAGTTTTGTTTCTAAACTAATTATATACTGAAATTAATAACTACTATTTACGTTGAATTTAGACAATGGATATGCACATGCCAAGGTTAACAACGAGTAATGAACTTGATAATCATGATAATTTGGTCATCCTCTTCTTCATATTGCTAGCCAAGAACGTTTGCCTAGAAATTAAAACTTCCGTATTTAATTTCACTTTAGAATCATAAACCATCCGTCTACATTTCTGTGATCAAATGCAATTTATGACCTAACACTCCAATTCCGGTTCCTAAATTGACTAATATGGCTTTCAAGTATATTTCTATCAAGAAAGCACATCAAAACCCAATTTTCCCAAATCAAGTTAAGAACAATACCCTATTAATTCACAACTTTCCAATTTCATGCTCTCTCGAGTGAAATTGGGCTTTTTAGATATACATTAATGGTGGCCAATCAATAATGTAATAAACACAAGAATTAATAGAACAACATGCAAGAAGAAGAAGAAACCATATCAATTATTACCAACATTCATTACACAAGTTCAAAACCTCAGCAAGAAAGGAATTAGCCACTCATTCTTGGATTAATCATCCTAGAATGAGTGTTAATCATGCATACAATTGAAGGAAAGAAGAAGGGAAGAGAAGAAAACTCTTATCTTTTCTATTCTTCAACTGCCACAAAACCACGTTCCTGCTCTCCACTTCTGAACTCAGGCTAAAAAAACTAAAACTAAAAAAACTTTTTTAAAAATAACCTAAGTGTGCTATTTATACTAGTGGGAAATTTTTCCCGGAATAACAAGCAACGTGTCACGGAGGCCAACGCGGAGCACTGCCTCCGTGACACGACGTGGACGCAGACCCTCTCTGGAAATTGCAGGGTCCGGATAATTGGCCTCAACGTGGCACGGAGGCCATCGCGGAGGTCTATCTCCGTGCCACGGAGCTGACGCGCAGGCACACTGGAAATTGCCAATTTTATTTCTGCCCAAGCAGTGTGCTACCGCGATGGCAGCGTGGCACGGCTCCATCGCGGAGCCACTGTAAAATGTGCCATCCAAGGCCTTTTCCACGCTCGCATCCCAGTCCAACTCCGACATAGTTCCAACACGCATTTTAGCTCCTAAAAATCACATTATCCTACAAAACAAATGCTAATCATGTTGGTTAGAATAAATTTGCATTTTATTACCAAATACATGATATTATATACACATTGCACAACAAACAAGGTAAAAATGATACGTTTGAGTATCACTTGGGCATATAAATCTGCCCAAGATCAGTCACAAAACCACTCGTCAGGTCATTTGATGGATCGTTGAGTGACCTGTTAAGGGGTGCTATCTAGCGAATAGTAATTGTCAAGGGTCACTACAGATGGTGTGATGACTCTTTGTATGACCTAATGAGCCATTAGTAGGCCTGTTGTATGCTGAGTAAGTTGCAATCTAGGAGACTTAACAGGTGAAGAAACGAGTCATAGTGTCGCTTTACAACTCATCAAGGGGGTCATTGTCAGGGTGGCTGAGAAAGGAGGATGGAACTTCTAGTGGTGATGACAATAGGAAACGAGGAGTCATACACTAGGGTGATGAGTCGTCCAGTCCCTCGTTGGGATTGGTAGAATCACTTCTACAGATGAATCATTAAGGGAATTTTCATAATTCCTAATCTCCTAAGTTCTAAATTACGTCGTTTTAAGCCTTTAAAGGAGTGTGTTTAGAGGGTTTAGCCTTTATCAAGTCTTTAGCATTTCCCATGCATGTAATGCTTTGAATTCTCTTGGAAGATCAAATCTAGAATTCTCTCAATTCTTCCCCAATTCTCTTGGGCTTTCAAGGATAAGTTGAGAATCAGTTTATCCAGGTATGTAGGGCTATGAATGAGAGTTTCCTTTCACTTTCATGCCCATATTTCTCCTCAAGTTCATGCATTAAGTTCCAATTTAAGTATATGATCCTATGGGGATTTAACCCAATTTTGTAAATCCTCTATAATTTTTCTATGGGTCAATTTCCCTCATGTTCCAAATCATGTTTTAATATTTATGGGGAGATTTTATACACAAATTGATTATAAATTCATGATTTAAAGTTATTAGAAATTATGTCCTCTTATGAAAGTTTCATGAAAAGTCATGTTTATGATTCATGATTTCATGTATGATGCGATATCTAGCATGAATGAATGTTTATATATTACCCATCTATGAATCTATGATTTTGACTTATGAAGTCTATTTCAAGAATGCGTGATTTTTTTTTGATTTGGGCATGCCCACACAAGTTAAGTAAGTTTCATGATTTAGGTCAGTTTTATAAGATCAACTTACCATATGGTTTGGATTCAATACTCCTAATTTAGCTTATGGTATGTTTTGATCCAGGACTCCCCATGTTCAAATTTCAGACTATGCATGTAATTATGATTTCAGCTTCGTTGAAAAATGATGGGAGCACTATGCATATTTTTTGGAGTAGTGTCTAGAACCAAGTAGGCTTGGGGTTTCTAGGCTCCTCGATCTTAGAACTACGTGCCAATGTAGGTTTATATATTTTGAGACCTCCCTTGAGAGGTTTCCCCACCCACAAGGGGCCTTCAGCTTGATACAAATGTCATGGTATCTTCCTTAGCCCTAGCAAGGTTTTGGAAGACTCTGCCCACTTGAGTGTGATAGTTGGGGCATCACATAAGCTCTATCACGATGGTGTCGGTTATGATGAGTCTCCCATTCTTCCTCATGATATTAACTATTCATGTTCATGACCTATGATAATTATGTTTTACAACAGGTTTGACCCAATGATCAGCTAATCAGTTTTTACTTAAGATTTTAGCTATGACAAGTCATATGATTTCTATTTTTTTCTTTGAGTCATTCTATTTAGATATGATAATCAACTTATGATTATACATGTTTTAGATTTAAATTTCGGCTTGCAGTCCTTACTCTCATGATATACTAATTTATATTTATATGCATGATTTTAGTTTATAGTTACTCAGCATGTTTTACTTGCCTTACGTACTCAGTACATTCCAAGTATTGACCGCATACTTTATGCTATCATTTCATGATACAGGTCCGAGCGATCAGTCTCAGTTCCACCATTAGCCCAGCTCCCCACAATTTAGCTCAATTTCCATTATTAGGGAGTCCTTATCTTCAAAGGACATTTAGTTTAGTGTTCTATTATGCTATTTCAGTTTTAGACATTAGCGAGCTAGTTGGGGATGCTATCCCATCAGGTCATCAGAAAGTTAGAGGCTTATCAGACATTATGTAGATTTTTAGCCATGTCAAGTGTTGACTCTGTTTATGATCATTGCTATATGTTATTTTATTTAGACTTCCACTTATTCATGTTTCAGTTATCAGTTTCTACTTTGATGTATGCTCTTTAGTTGTTATGTTCATGTCATGGGTCAACTTGGAGCCATTTATGGTTCTAGGTCTCGCATCTTGATCCGGGGTGCCAGCTTGGGTCGTGACATTGATGCTTTTTTTGATAGATTTTTTCCCTTTGGGGGATATTACAATTGTGATATGAGATCACTAGTTTTGAGCAAGCATACGTGGAACCTCTCCATGAGGCATGGACAAGATTTAAGAGGAAAGTTTCACAATGCCTAACACATGGTCTTTCGAATGACTTACTCCTTCGATACATCTATCATTCATTGGACTCTAACAACAAAACTATCATCAACTACCTAGAAAAGGTACTCTAAAGGACCAAACTTTTGAGTTTTCCAGAGTATTGCTTGACAAAGTGGCTAGAACAAGTTATGCATAGGTTGGAGGGGTACTGAGGAGGCAATGGGTTCCACCTCCACAAATATCATTGGAAAATGGGAAAAGGAAAAGTGAAGTATGAGATAGAAAAATGGAAGCCATAATGGAACTTCTTGAAATGCTTACTAGGCAAGTGATGGAAATAAAAGTATAGAGTGTGAATTCAATTGGGACAGTTGAGAGAACGGAGCAAATTAAAGATGAGGTTTATGTCCTCAATGATGAAAAGGAGGGTGTTGTAGAAAATCATGGTATGGGTTCCCATCGCAGTCATCAGGAAGAAAGTCAAAGCTCTTAGAGATAGGGATATGAGAATCAAGATCAAAACCATGAACGTACAGCTGATTTGGGAAATAGAGAGAGAGAGAGAGAGAGAGAGAGAGAGGAGTCCGTACATTCAAAAATTGAAATCATGCTTGAAAGAGTTTTGGAAAGAGTGGTCTCAACTGATTTAGGAGTCCAGGAGTTGACGTATAATGTATTAACCCTCACACAAATCATGGAATATCATGCAATCTCTATTAGGCATCTCGAACAAAGAAATAATCAGTTGGCATCTCAAATTGAGTTGGGAGTAAATATGTATGTGAAGGGTTCACTTGTTGAAATAGTCACACGAAATCCTAAATGTGTTGGGTGTTGTGGGGATAACATAACTAAGAGTGGCAAAACTCTTCATACTAGGGTGGAGAGTGTTGATGCAGAGAATATGAAAAAAGATTATGAGGCAATGCTCTTCGAGGAGTCATTAGAAGTCATCTTGTTAATTATGATATCAAGGGTATTGAGGGGTTTAGGATTAGGGGTCCTATTCTTACAAACAAAAGAAGATCGATCCTGATCTTAAAAATCATAAAACTCCTCTATTACAGCCATTAGTCATTGAACCTCCAATGCAGGAACATAAACCTTCACCTGCTCACTTGAGGTATGCATATTGTGGTGTAAATAAGACCTTGCCGGTGTTCATTTCTTCTAAATTAAAAGAGCGACAACTAGAAGCATTGCTTGCAGTCTTAAGTAAACAAATTCGAGCAATTAGATGGACTAATGCCGATATAATTGGCATACCTCTGTGCATTTGCACTCACAAGATTAACCTTCAAGAGAATTGCTATAACACCCAGTATAACTTGAGAAATAAATTTGTACTTTTGATGCAGGACTAAGGGTACTGAATATGCTAATAAAGCACATCAAAAATGGCAAAGGAGGTTTTCTTGAAATCACACAATCAGGCATGTCAAAAATGTCTTGTGCATTGTCATGAAACTGCACAAGCAGGAACCTCAAAAACGGCCAAGGCGGTGGAGGACTATTTAAGTCCCTCTAGTTAGTTGTTGGTCATCCAAATCCATTATCCAGCAACTCTCTTCCTATGAAACCTCTATCAAAATCTCCTTTAAGTGTTATAAGTTTTCTTAAGGCACGAAGCCATGGTTCAACATGGTTCTTGATGTCGGGAAGTCGAAAGCTTTATGAAGCTTACATTTTGTTACCTTTCTCGAGTATTGTGATAACTAGTTTGTGAAGCTTCTCTTTGGTGATTTTTCTTTTATAGTTTATTTAGTTATTTAGGTTGGTTATAGGTGTTTTAACGTTGGTATGTTGTTGTTTCAGAGTTTCTACTATCGAATTCGTATAAATCTTGTCGGCTATGCCTCATTTGTGTTGTCATCTTTGTTGAGTTTTTTTATTGTGTTCTTTCCAGCATATTGGAATGCATTTATGTGGTAATTTTGTGGTGTTGAAAGCTCTTTCTCATCTAGGCTTGAAGCTAAGGCGTGTTAGGCTTGTCCCTCCCTTTGTCAGCATGAATTTCGTAGTCGTTGTCGTAGGGGTCGACATGCGTGTCTGCTATTTGGTGAAGCTTTGTATTATATTATTATTTGACTCTTGTGTTCATATATATATGATGATAACTGTGTGAATGAGGTTATGGTTTGGTTGGTGGCTCGGACTTGAGTGTAGAGGGTCATAGTCATGGAAATTGTTAGGCTCGTGTCGAGAGGTCGTGCCTTAGGCTTGTGTTTCTTGTAGCTGCTTGTGTGAATATGATTAGGTGATGATGTTGACAAGTTAATGAGGGCCCATAGTGGTTATGTTTAATGGTTGCGACAATCTTTCATTATATTTTAGTCGGCAGCCATGTCGATGGCACATTGACGACTGTGGTGATGCTTGGGTTGGCTTGGCCATGTCCCTTGTGGTAAGTGGTGAGTAGAGTGGCTTGTGGGCTTCTTGTAGAGCTTGGGGATAGACTTTTCAGGCTAGTGATCCTTAGCTCGGTTAGTTTCTCATCGGTGGATGGCTAGACGTGAAAGAATAGTATTGCGTTATGATAATCGATTGGTGAGGTTCAAGAGTTGGTTGTGGGATGTTTGAGAATGTATTATTATTGTCGTTGATTGTATGTGTGTTATTTTTGAGGCCTTGTGGATTGTGGATACCTGATGCATGAGAGTTGTTCCGGCTCAAGGTTAAGCTTAAGGGTAGATATGGTCTGTAGAGTTGATAGTTCCTCCATAGTACTGAGGCATGACATGATTTGAGAGTTGGTCTGGCATATCAGAGCCTCCCTAGGATCGTGGTATTTCTCCCAGTTGGATTGAGTTTCACCAACTACGGTAGTTGAGTGTTGTTCCGGTAGCACTTGATTGATATCGTTGCTGATGTGTGTGCTTATGTTTGGTTGATGCTTGTGAGGCTGTGAGAGTTTCCGACAAGGTCGTGCTTGTGATTTGATTTATATATTGTATGGTTGCCTTAGATTAAATTTGTCTTATAAAATGTGGATGCTACTTCTGATAAGATGATAGCGGAGGTAGTTGAGGGGCCTAAATTTGACCCAAGTAAGATGTTTGGACGGATCCCATATGGTACAGGTGGTGGCAAGTGAATTTTATTGGCTAGGTGTCGACTAATTATTTGTTATTCACTTATCATATTACATTGGACTTGGTAAGCTTACGGAGGCTAGGTAGGTTCTATTTGTTTTACTTGATTCGTGACTTCCCTTCTATTTATATCCTATGGATTTCCTATTCATCTGGTATTCAAATCTTGTGGTTGCTTCTGCCTTACAAACTCGTTACATTTTTATACTGATACCTTAGTTAGGGGTGCTACATTCATATCTGCAGGTGCTGGTCAACAGGTATATTGATTTCTTGGTCGCTGAGTGTAGTCCAACTGAGTCGGTAAAGCTCCAATTCTTTTGGAGTTGCCAGATGTTTGTATTATGGGTAGTTCGGGACCTTGTCTCAAACAGTTGACTTTTGATGTAATCATAGAGGCTCGTACATGGCCCCTGTAGGTTGTAGCATTTTTTTTGTAAGCCAAGTGGGCTTGATTGTATAAGTTGTTCCTATTATGTTGCCTTGACGACCTATAATTATCTTTTGGTTGGTTTGAAAATCAATTTATGTGTTTGTTGTCATTTTCTCTGATTTCATTATAGTTCTAATGTCGAACCTCGTTAGTTCTGGCCCGTTGTTGTTAGTTTTTTGGCAGGGTGTGCTCAATCAGGTGTGGCACAGTGTGCCAGACATGCCCCTCTAAGTTTTGGGGTATGAAAATTGCGCCCCATCCATCAAGCATCAAAGACGGTTGAATCCACCTATGCAAAATGTGGTCAAAAAGGAGGTCATCAAGTGGTTGGATGCAGAAGTAGTGTTCCCAATAGTCGATAGTACTTGGGTGAGCTCGATATATATGTACCTAAAAAATAAGGAATCACTATAGTTCCAAATATGAAAGATGAAATGATAGACATACTATCACGACCCGAGCATGGACACTAGACTACGACATGGGACCTAAAGCCATGAATGACTCTAAGCTAACACATGACACTAATAACGTCAAAATCGACTTCTCGCTAGGAGAGAGTGTACATGGTCATTCGCAATATAATTTAACCCAACTATATAAGTCGGGGTCGAATCCACAGGGAATAGATACGGATCACTACTAAAGTCGTATGTCAACCTAAACTAGTTAGCATCATTGTATCACAATACATATAATAAATGTTGGGGGGAAATGAGAACACTATATGATTCTACTCAATATCAAAACTTTGTAATGCAAGATGAAGTAACAATGAGAGAAAGAACTAGAGATGTGGTATTGATGAGGCATCGATAGGATTGGGGTTAATCAACAAGTCTCAAGAATCAACTACTAACATGAATAGTCATGGACAAGTTTACACCCGATGTCTTTTAATCCCTTGGGCATATTCTACTTGGGTTCTTTCAAACTTCAAGCTCAATTAACATATTACCCATATTGACTTGGGGAAGAATTAAGCTATTTCTAGCCTTAATCCTTAAATTAAGTTATGAAAATAGGTTTTGGCTATTTCTAGACCAACCTCACATTTTCAAAAGTCAAAACCCCACTAATGCTTTCTTACCCATATCCTACTTCCCTTTTTCAAGCAAAAATAAGATAAGTAAATATAATCTATGCTTGCAACCATAAATATTTGAATTAAAACTTATAGAAACCATTAGAGTCATGCATAATAAGTGACTCTAAGACTAGGTTTAATAACATTGAATCAAATCTAAACCCACATCAAACACACACCTATAACAATCAAATTAGCTACTCATGAATGTAAATAAGAGACTTAAATCAATAAGAGATTCATTCACATTTATAAATGAATAGTAAATTTGAGCTTCAATTTTATATTTCAGTGGATAATTCTTACCTTACAAAATATAAGAAGAAGAATAAGAAGACTATTGATGTCACCCATGCGTACACAAACACACTTGGTCGTCAAGTAATATAGGATTGTGATGTCCAGATATCGCACCCACAAGGACTTGTCAGTTTAATCATTATAAGTTTGTAACTTTAACTCCACTAATCTTTGAAACAAGTAAAATGAAGATTGGTTTGGAAAATTAAACTACTAAAACTTCTAATGTAAAAATTAACTAAAATGAATGCAAACTAGATTGTATTTCAATAATGATGACAAACTAGGGCAATGGCACTTGGTTGATTTTTGGTTGATTTTTCCAAACGTAATTAAAATAGCATGATTCTTCCTATGGTAGTTAGTTGAAAGTTACTATCTCATTTCTTGCACTATCCCTAGCATCCAAGAACAACTTTATGAACCATAACGCCTATATCCCTATGGTCGTAGGAGAAGAATGAAATAACGAATATGCCTACTTAAATTTCAACTAAACGGGGTTGAAGAGTATATCCCTATCCTCAACAACAACTTCTATCCTATCATCAATGGGCTCAAGGGTCTTTGAATTCCCATTATGTATTTATATTTATCCCTTTCGATTTCTTTTCCCAAGTTCTACCGAAAGCGAATAGATTACTTACAAGGTGATCAATCTCGTAAATAATAAATTAACACAAATAAATACAAACAACCATAAAAGAAGAATAAAAACCAAGTTTATTTAGTCTTTCAAATAATCAACCATTCACCATGGCCACAACCCTAGAATATGAGTTTAGCCACTCATAGACAAGCGAAAAAATAAATACTTAGTCATCATCATGCAAAAATATGAAGTAAAGAAGAGAAAATCTAGTTGTAGAACCTTGTCTTCCTTCCAAAAGCCTTACAAGCTTTAATTAATGAACTACAGAATACAAATGAGTAAAGACTACTTCAAAGAAGTCCAAAACAGTGTAATAAATGACCTAAAGCTTATATCTATAGATGAGCCTTCAAATGACCTTTCTGCCCTTCAAAACTTGGCTTTAGAATTAGCATTTTTCATCATGGAATGATCTGGCTCCCCGCCCCTCCTATCTCGCGACAAACTTAGTCAAATTTATAGTAATTTCAGCTCCAAATAGGGCCTAGCACGCCGCCCCCTTTATCTCGCCAAATTTTTGAAGTGAAATTCTCTAAAGTTTTAGGGTTGGCGTGAGCACCAGAATGAGATTTTGGTTTCTGAAGTTTGGGATTCGGTGCGGGGTGCCAACCATAACACCAAACCCGTTAGATCCTCAAATCTTCATTTCTTGAAGAGCTCATTTTGCTCAGTTTCCTGCTCAATCAACTCAAATAATTTGTTAGTGTATAAAACACACACACATATTAATTTAAGCATAAATTAAGGATTATGAACTCAAAACATGATCAAATATGGGTAAAAAAAGGGTAAATGGGCATGAAAATATGACCTACATCACCACCTCACACTAAACCCATTGTTCGTCGTTGAACAATCCTTAAAACATACCTAAAATCATGTTTCACCATCACACTTGACCCCGCTATGAACTCATACTTAACCAACTAGCATAGAGCATACATAAAGTGGTTTATCATCATACACCAATTCTTAACAAAGCACATAGAAAGATTTCACAATAAAGAACACACAACCTCTATAAATGACTCATATTTTCAATACAAAGGGCCAACATGATTAAGTGTGACATATGCAACAAGTAGTACACCAAATTAACCTGTTGTGCTCCTCATTTTTAGTGATGTTCCTCTCTCGAATTCATCAATGTAAGACATGGAACACAATAAGTAAGGCCCACTCACACTCACAAATAATGTAATGCACATATGAAACATACCATAGGTTTTCCCTTCATGTACATTAACACTACTTAATTGCTTCAAGAGATTAAGATCAAATGGACATTTCTTGGTTGTATTATCGGCTAAGGGAATAGTTGGATTGATATTTCATTTTAGAGTGACTACCACTGATCTTGGAAAGAATTGCATGCCCAAGTGATACTAAAATGCTTCATTTCGACTTGTTTATCTATCGTTATGTGTATATTCTCATGTGATTCTTAGTTAAATGTGAATTTATACTAACCAACATGATTAGTGTTGTTTTGCAGGTAAAAGGAAATTTTTGGGAAGCTAATATACATATTGGTGAAGAGCGGGAATCGACTTGGAAACAAGGAGTGGGAAATGACAAGGGAGAGCAGCACAAATAAGGGCTCCGCGATGGAGCCGTGTCACGCTGCCATCGCGGAGGCATTCTTCCTTGGATGAATTAATGTTTTCAAATTCCAGTGGAGGTTCGCGTTACCTCCATGACATGGAGGCAATACTCCGCGATGCACTCCGTGTCACGTTGGGTATAATTACCTCGAACCTCAAGTTCCAGTGAAGGTGCGCGTTAGCACCGTGGCACGGAGGCAAGGCTCCGCAATACAAGTCATGCCACGTTGAGGTGCAATTGCCTTGGAGTCGACTTCCAGTGAGGGTCCGCGATACCCACGTGGCACGGAGGGAGTGCTCCGCGATACACTCCGTGCCACGTTGCTTGTTATTCCGGTAAAAATTCTCAATAGTATAAATAGCACACTTAGGTTTTATTTTAAACATTCTGACTGGGTTGAGCAAGAACGTGGGTTACAGGCAGTTGAGAGGACAAACATTCTAGGGTTCTTCTCTTTCTCTTTCTCTTTAATCTCAATTGTTTGTATGAATTCTACTTATTTGATGATGTGTAATCCACAAATGAGTGGCTAATTCACTTCTTGCTGAGGTTAAGAATAATTGTAGAGGAATGTAATTGTTGATCATTTCAGTTTTCATCTTTTCTTCAATGGTTGTTCTATCAATTCTTGTTTTTACTGCATTAGTGTTTGGCCAATGTTAATGTATATCCAGAAATCCAATTTCGATTTTGAAAAGGAAAGAAATTGGACAGATGTGAATTGGTAGGATATTATCTTTTCGTAGTTTAGAAAATTGAGAATTGATTTACATTCAGAATAGAAATATATCTGAAGGTCTTATTAGTCAATTACGAAATCGGTTATGTATGGATAGAGCATGAAATTATTTTATCATAGAAATGTAGATTAAGGTCTCATGATTCTTAAATTGGATAGGAGTCGAAAGATCCAATCCATAGGCAATAAATTCTTGACTAGCAATCGAAGAGAAGATTCACTGGATTGAATTAATAAATTGCATCCCCGCATGTTTGTTTTAACCTCAGTTTGTTCATTGCTATTGTTCAGACTCATATTATAATCTTGACTCAGATTCTTATTACTTAGTAAACTTTAACTCTTAAAATATTATTTATTTGGTTGTCTGCATTCATAGAGATATAGTTCACTGACGCTTAAGTTAATTAATACCGTAGTTCAGTCCCTGTGGGATCGATACTTGGCTTGAAATAAGCCACTTTACTACTTGTTCGACCACGTGCACTTGCGTGTAGTCATCACAATCCGAGCAAGTTTTTGGTACCGTTGCCGGGGACTTGCAATTGGTAATTTATTTTCTTAGTGTTTGTTTACAAATTCTATATATGCGTTGACAACTTGATCTTTGCCTTTCTATTGCAGATATTAAATTCTTCTGAACGCTGGCAAGAGATAAGGAGTTGGTGGATTCATATATAGAGCTGGAGAGACAATTTCATCGTCAAAGAAGGGAAGCTCTAGAGAAGAAGCTGTAGTTGCTATGACAGGCAATTTTGGAGCAACAACAAAATCCACCACTTGTGAGGGCAGTTTTAGTGCCCGAGGAGATGGCAGCAAGGCCGATTCGCGAAGTGGCAATCCCACATGCAAACAATGTTACATCTAGTATTCGTAGACCAGAGCCAAGATGGAGGTTTGAGCTAAAACAGAACATGGTGCAGTTGTTGCACACCAGCGGGAAATTCACAAGTCTCCCTCATGAAGATCCACAACAACATCTCCAAAACTTTTTGGAGATAAGTGACACTTACATTCCCGCTGGAGTATCATCCGACTACGTGAGGCTTACATTATTCCCATTTTCATTATTAGGGGAAGCAAAGAGGTGGTTGAAAGCTGAACCACCAAACTATATCTCCATTTGGGATGATCTTGCAAGAAAGTTTTTGATACAATTCTTTCCATCCGGGAAGACAGCCAGACTTAAAAGTCAGATTCTAAGTTTTAAACAAAGAGAAGGTGAGAATCTGTATCAAGATTGGGAAAGGTTCAAGTCAATGTTAAGGGATTGTCCTCACCATTACCAGTCTAATGATGTGTTGGTGCATACATTCATTGAGGGTTTGGAACCACATACAAAAATTCTGCTAGACTCAGCAGCTGGGGGGCAGGCATTGGAAAAGACTTATGAGGAGATTTATACTTTTTTGAATCGTATTTCACAGGGAAATCCAGAATGGAATGCGGACTCATCACGAGGAGGAACAAGTAAAGTGGCAGGAGTCTTCGAGGTGGATGGTTTTACAGCTATCGCTGCACAGATAGTTGCATTGTAAAATCAAGTCAACACCCACTTCAGCAGTATGAGTTTGAATCAAGCACAAGCCCCATTAAATGCAGTTCAGCAGGTATGGTGTGAAGTATGTGGGAGTAATGAACACTCAACTGAGTGTTGTGGTGCAAATCCCGATTCAGTAAAATTTGTTGGGAACGTCCAGACGAATAATAATCAACAGTATGGCTATAGTTACAACTCGAATTGGCGGAACCATCCGAATTTCTCTTGGGGTAGTAATAGCCATCGAGGGCAGAGTTCGAATCAGGGAGTGCAGAGAAATCAAGGGGGGCATCAGAATTTTCAGTCTCAATACAGAGGAAACAATGCACCTCTTCCACCACCCAACAACATTGAGGACATGTGCAAAACAATTATAGATAACCAAGCGCAAATGAAGGCTGATTATGTGAAATTAGAAGCTGACATGAAAAATCAGCAGTTAGCTACAAAGGCGTTGGAGTACCAGTTTGAACAGTTAGCTGGAGCTCAAAACACCAGGCCCAGAGGAGGACTACCGAGTGATACTGACCCAAATCCCAAGCAAGTCAATGCAGTGACTATAAGGAGTGGAGTACAACTTAAGGAGGTGGAACCAGAAAGACCACCTCAGCAATATGGAGCAGTGGAGAAAGATGGGGAACATGATGATGAGAGGGGGAAGGAAAAGGCAGCTGAGGCAGAAAGACCACCATCCCCGTGCACTCAAAGATTAAAGAAGCATAAGGAAGAAGCTTGCTTTAAGAAGTTCATGGAGGTACTGAAACAGGAACACATTAATTTACCTTTGGTTGATGTTTTGCAGGGAGTGCCGAAATATGCAAAGTATATCAAGGGCATCGTAGCAAACAAAAGCAGACTGATGGAGTATGCTACGGTGGCACTTACGGAGGAGTGCACTTCCCGGATATAAAACAGGTTGCCAACAAAGCTCAAGGACCCTGGGAGCTTTACCATTTAGATCACAATCGGGCAAAATATCCAAGCTCGCGGACTATGTGATTTGGGAGCAAGCATAAACTTGATGCCGACATCGGTGTTCAAGAAGTTGGGGCTGGGCAGTCCTAGACCAACTACTGTGATCTTGCAGCTAGCTAATCGTTCTTTGGCCTGACCAGATGGTATTGTGGAGGATGTGCTAGTGTAAGTGGGCTCCCTCATCTTCCCGGTAGATTTTATTATTTTGGATTTTGAGCCGGATGCGGAAGTCCCATTTATTTTGGGACGTCCTTTCATGGCAACCGGGCAAGCATTTATTGATATGGCTGCGGGGCAGCTAACCATGCGAGCGCATGATAAAGTGGAGGAGTTTGATGTGTATAAGGCCATGAAGCTTCCGGCCATTTATGAGGAGCTATCAACAATCAATGTGCTAAACCAGGAAGCAATTCTTTAGACTGTTGATTCTCAAGATCCATTGGAGAGAGATTTGATGGGCTCCGATCATTTCGGAGATAGGGATACGTATGAGATGGTGTAGATGTTGAACGAACCAAAATGGTTTCCCAGGAAGCAAGACTTTCAGCCCTTGGTGCGGTCCTTGGAACCATTGCCAAAGCCATCAATTGAGGAAGCACCAAAACTGGAGTTGAAAACATTGCCTCCACATCTGAAGTATGTGTTTTGGGGGGAAGATGAAACCTTGCCAGTCATCATCTCCGCAGAACTGGCAGAGGCACAGGTGAAGGATGCATTGGTGGTTCTCAAGAGGCGGAAGAAAGCAATGGGGTGGCAAATGTCAGATATTAGGGGAATCAATCCAGCTTTTTGCACACACAGGATTTTGATGGAAGAAGGAGCACAGCCAACTGTACAACATCAGCGGAGGTTGAATCCAGTGATGAAGGATGTAGTTAGGAAGGACGTGATCAAGTTGCTTGATGCAGGTGTGGTCTATCCCATTTCAGACAGTGAATAGGGCAGTCCCTTTCAGTGTGTCCCTAAGAAAGGAGGGATGACCGTGGTCACCAATGAGAAGAATGAGCTGATTCCTACACGCACAGTCACAGGCTGGTGAATTTGCATGGACTACAGAAAGCTCAATGAGGCCACGAGGAAAGATCATTATCCTATCCCTTTTATTGATCAGATATTGGACAGGTTGGCAGGTCAAGAATATTATTGTTTCCTTGATGGATATTTTGGCTATAACCAAATAGCCATAGCAAGAGGACCAGGAGAATACCACTTTTACATGTCCTTATGGGACATATGCTTTCAGGGGGATGCCATTTGGTCTATGCAATGCACCCACCACATTCCAGAGATGCATGATAGCAATCTTTCACGATATGGTGGAAGATTTCGTCGAGGTATTTATGGATGATTTTTTTATTTTCGGTAATTCATTTGCTCCATGTTTGCAGAATAATGACAGGGTGCTAGCTCGATGTGAAGACTCCAACCTTGTACTCATTTGGGAGAAATGTCATTTTTTAGTCAAGGAGGGTATCGTCCTTGGCCATAAGGTGTCCTGCAAGGGGTTGGAAGTCGATCGTGCAAAGATAGAAGTGGTTGAAAAGCTACCACCACCTGTGTCAGTGAAGGGTGTTCGTAGTTTTCTCGGACATGCAGGGTTCTACAGACGGTTCATCAAGAACTTCTCTAAAATTTCTAGACCGATATGTCAGTTTCTAGAAAAAGAGGTGAAGTTCGAGTGTGATGAGGATTGTGTTAAAGCATTCGAGGAGTTAAAAAAGAAGTTGATAGAAGCACCTATTCTCATTTCTCCGGATTGGGAGCAACCGTTTGAATTAATGTGTGATGCAAGTGACGTGGTTGTAGGAGCTGTATTGGGGCAGTGGAGGAATAGAATTTTTCATTCCATTCATTATGCAAGAAAAACACTTGACGCAGCCCAAGTCAATTATACAGTCACGGAAAAGGAGATGCTAGCATTGGTGTTCACTTTTGATAAATTCAGGTCCTACTTGGTGGGTTCTAAAGTAGTGGTGTATATCGATCATGCAATAATTTGGTATCTGTTTAACAAGAGGGATGCAAAGCCCAGGCTGATCAGATGGATATTGTTGTTACAAGAATTTGACCTAGAGATTCAGGACAGAAAGGGGAGCGAGAATCAAGTGACAAATCACCTATCGCTACTGGAAAGCCGGTTGCATGTGAAGGAAGGTGACAGCATCAAGGAAGAGTTCCCGGATGAGCAACTCTTGGCAATAAGGGAAGCTGAAATCCCTTGGTATGCAGACATTGTGAATTTGCCGGTAAGTGGAGTCTACCCACCGGAGGCTACGGCTCAACAAAGAAAGAAGTTGAGACATGATTGCAAGTATTACATTTGGGATGAGCCGTACTTGTTTAAGCAGGGACCGAATCAGGTGATGAGAAGATGCATTCTAGAGAGCCAGATTGCAGAAGTATTGAGGAGTTGTCACTCATCATTGTATGGAGGGCACCACGGAGGTGAGCGGACAGCTCACAAGGTGCTACAGTCAGGTTTCTTTTGGCCTACACTATTTAGAGACTCTATGGCATATGTAAAAATGTGCAATAGATGTCAAAGAACAGGCACATTTGGTAGAAGGCAGGAGATGCCATTGTAGCAGATATTAGAAGTGGAGATCTTTGATGTATGGGGAATAGATTTCATAGGCCCGTTCCCACCGTCCTTTGGTAATCGTTACATCGTGGTAGCCATTGATTATGTATCTAAGTTGGTCGAAGCAACAGCTTGCCCCAGTATTGACAACAAGGTGGTAACCAAATTTGTGAAAAAGCATATTTTCACCAGGTTCGGGACACCCCGAGCCATTATTAGTGATGGAGGGGCTCATTTCGTGAATGCATGTTTCAAGAATTTGCTAGCTAAGTATGGAGTGCGGCACAAGGTAGCAATAGCGTATCATCCCCAAACTAGTGGGCAAGTGGAGGTGTCGAATAGAGAGATAAAGCAAATTCTGCAGAAGACAGTGAATGCACAACGAATTGATTGGTCAAGAAAACTCAACAATGCATTGTGGGCTTATAGAACTGCGTAAAAGTCACCCATTAGGACTTCTCTGTATAGATTGGTCTATGGAAAGGCATGTCATCTTCCCGTGGAGCTTGAACATAGAGCTTTTTGGGCCGTGAGAAAGTTGAACATGGATCAAGAGCTAGCAGGGAAGAAGAGGCTGATGCAACTCAACGAACTTGATGAGTTTCGATGGCATGCTTATGAAAGTGCCAAATGCTACAAGGAGAAAACGAAGAGGTGGCATGATAGGCATATGGTGCATCGGATCTTTGAGCCAGGACAGAAAGTGTTGTTATTTAACTCAAGGCTGAAGCTTTTTCCAGGTTAATTGTGGTCCAAATGGTCAGGGCCATTTGATGTGGTGAGAATGACCCCGCACGGGGCAGTGGAGTTGTTGCAAGAAGATAGAAGTGCCACATTTTTTGTGAATAGGCAACGATGTAAGCATTATTGGGGTAAGGACGTTATTCGAGAGAAGACGTCCATCACTCTACAGTATGATTGAGCATGAACGACATCTAGCCGTGACGGTAAATCAGGCGCTGATGGGAGGCAACCCGTGAATGTGTTGTAATAGAAGAGTAGAATGATTTGAAGAAGAAAAAGAAAAAAAAACAAATACAAAGAAAAAGAAAAATAATTTTTTTTTGTGTTGAAACCTGTTAATTCTAACCAATTTCTTGTGCTGAAATGATTTTCAGGTGGAACGGAGGGCAAAAATACAAAAAAAGTGCAAAGGAAAAAAATTGAGGTGAGAAAATAAAAATTGGCACATTACAGTGAGCCTGCGCGATGGCTCCATGTCACGGAAGAGGACCTCCGTGTTACCCTCCGTGACACATTGAGGCCTATTCCGGATTTTCTTTTAAAATCCACAATGCCTGCATGATGGCTCCGTGTCACGGAGGAAGTGCTCCGTTTTGCACTCCGTGACACGTTGAGTGTTATTTCGCGTCGGGTCACCTCGGGTAACCGGGTGACCTGCTCGAAAAATGCCTTTTAAACCCCAATTTCCTTCATTTTCTTCCTACTTTACATTCCCTCCGCGGCCCACACCCAAAATCCCCTTCTCCCCCAACGTGACACGGACTTAGGGATCAATTTTCTTCGAGTTTTCTTCGATTTTATCAAAGTAAAGGTATGTTCTTGAATTTTTCCTTATTTGTGCTCAAATTTTTGATTCTTGAACATGTTTTGTTATTAAACTTTGCCCTAAGTGAAAAATAAACTTGGATTCACTTGAGTTATGATTGAATGATGTTCATAGTATCGTTGTGAGTATATGAATTCAATGATTGTATGTTTTATTGAAATTCTTGCGAAATTGATAGCTAGGGTTGAAAATTGAATAGGAAAAAGACTAAATTCTTTGAAATGTTGAAAAAATTGGTTTGTGCATGTTGGGTGATGTGATATTGTGATTGATGTTGAATATGCTAAGTTAGAAAAGGGATTTTCGGGAGAATGCAATTGGAGAATTACATAGGTTGTTAAAAAATTGCTAAGTGCTATGATGATGTAATTGAATCGATGGAGAAATTTGTATTCATTGTATGAAGTCTGAGTAGTACATAGTAATTGTTCCATCGATTTATATGAATTCACTAAGCCGGTTGAATGTTAAGAATGGAAAAATCATGAATGTCTTGTCGAACTGTTTGGACTCCGGCTAAGGACTAAGTGTGGGCTGATCCAATTAAACCCAACCTTAGGTGTAGCTAATTATGACTTGCATAACATTGGGACTGTATGTTTGAATGTACATGAACAATGTCAGGCCGACAAGATAAGTGCAAGGGCGCATCCATATCGGGGGCTAGAAGAAAAAGGGTCAGATTGGGAACAGCAGTTCCAGCAGCACCAGCGGTTCCTAGAGGTCAACGCAGACAATACGGAACTCAATAGGTGACTGATGAGGGGAAGAAGTGGTATGCTAAACATAAAGAAACCAAATACTTCCCGGAAGAGCAAGTAGCAGGGGAACCGTTGTCACAGGAATTCCCACGGATTGTACACCGGATTGACACCGCGGGGATAAACTTCATCTTCGAAGAGCCCAGGGAGTGCAATCTCCATCTTATCTGGGAGTTCTATGCCAACTGGAACCCGACCTTACGCAGTCACACCATCAAAATTAGGGGGCAGGTTGTCACTTTTGAGCCCTATCACTTGAATGCAATCCTGGGGGCGCGGGACACAGGAGCTCATGTCCTCCATCAGCTGAACATCACTCCACCCTATGCGGATATCAGACGCACCTTATGTGGAGCCCGATCGATAGCCAGGTGGGGTAGGCCCAAGAAGAGGGGCTACCATCAGACATTGACCTACTCTCAGATGAACCGGGAAGCCTGGATTTGGTTTAAGATTGTATGTTCCTGCCTGATCCCGAGGGTGCACATGACAGATGTCACCCGGGATAGAGTTTTCTTGGCGTATGCCCTGACGAAGGGGCTGGAAATTAATGTGGGGGCGGTGATCATCTCCGCCATG
This sequence comes from Datura wrightii, assembly GCA_035772735.1. NCBI lineage: Eukaryota > Viridiplantae > Streptophyta > Magnoliopsida > Solanales > Solanaceae > Datura > Datura wrightii. The sequence continues at coordinate 8,325,343 of JASDFA010000010.1, read as the reverse complement.
AAGAGAGCCCGACTACATCAGGGGCATAGATACAGGTTCGGTGGTCTGCATACCACGTTCCTGAGGGGCCATGATATTGAGAAGGAGGCCCTTGATTACATCCCACAGATCGACAGGAGTGCCTTGGACGTCACCAAAACCAAGGCACCTGACACTACTTTTGGGCCGGTGCTCACACTAGCCGAGCGACATGCTCGGGATGATCAGTATATGACCCGCATGTACAGGATGCAGATGTTGCAGCTTCGCATCAGCGGGAGGCCCGCAACGGAGGATGAGCTGTGGCAGCTCGAGTTGGATTACCCATTCAACGAGAATGCCCGAGCTTTATGCAGAGTGGGGCTCGCATTTGTGGAGCCCATAGATGATGATGTCCTTACCGATGAGGAGACACACCGAGAGGACTCAGATGTTGAGTCATACGAGGACGGCGGGGGCGATTCTGATATGGGAGACAAAGCAACGACACCTGATAAAGAAGTTGAATACTTCAATTGATCAGGGAGTTTCACCACCCAACCTTTGTGATATGTTGAAATTATGTGAACACTGGGGATAGTGTTCAGTTTAAGTGTCAGGTAGGAGTAGTTAGGTGCCATCTGTTTTGTTTATATTTTATTTTTTTCTTTTGTTTTGTTGTTCCTGTGCTAAATGTGACCTTGTGACTCTGTGCTGTGTGTTCTGTAATTAATTTTGTGTTGTAATGAATGTTGAGCTGCTGTGTGTTGTGTTGAGCTGTTGTTGGTTGTGTTGTGTAAATATTTTTCAAATTAATATTTTTTATCTTTCTCTATCAAAATTTTTTTTGTTGAATTTCTTTTATGTTGGGTTTCTCGGCCTTTGTTTTCGGTGCTTTTACCGAGAATAGTCCCATTGAACCAAAGTCATAGCTAGCTACTGTTCTCTATGATGGATGGATGACGACCTTCTTAAGGGAAATATAGTCGATAGGAGTAGTTTTTTTCTTTCTTTTCTTTCTTTTGTTTGTTTCCCAAACGTTTCGCTACTTCATGGTTCAGAATTCTAGTTACTTGTTGTACATGATATTAAGATTCAAAGGTGGTTCGTATGAAAGCATGCAAATGTGTTAAACATGTTTAGATACCTAGGCCATAGAGTTTGATTCGGTGTGATCGAGGCTTAATAGTGAATTCTTGTAATTAGCTGATTGAAGAGTCTGTGAATACGTCTTGAGTTGAGCATGTGTAATGAGTGTGAGGTGAGGTTTCGACTATTCCATGCTATTGTGAAGTGTCTAGAACTTGCCTGGTGTGTGTGCTAAACGAAATGAAGAATGTGGATTGTAGGAAAGGATGTAGGCATTTCTTTGAATAAACCGAAAGTTTCTCCCTTATCATACCTACCTTGAATGTACATCCTAGTTAGCCCCATTGAGCCTTTAGCCTATTTTTTTCTTTCGTTGAAGAGGTATAAATCGAGCTTCATCCCTTCTTTTCATTAGCCGTGAATTTTATCCATAACTCTTAAGCGCTCGAGAAAAACAATTTTCCCACAGTGTAAAGGAGTAAGAATTGTGAAACGGAAGGAAAGTGGAAGTTGTGAAAGTTAAAGAAAGGTTAAAGGTGCACTTGATAAAATTAAAAAAAATAAAGATGTATAACTAATCTTTCCTAGTAAGTCGAGTGTGCTTAAGGAAATGGGAACAAAAACAAAGAAAAAATTTCAAGAATGAGAGGGTGGAGGAAGAAACAATGCCCGTAATGAAGGTGGGATGTATTGAAAAGCTCTTAAAGAAGCTAGTTGCTATTATTGGTTAGCCCAGTATTTACTAGTTCCATAGCTTACATTACAACCCGTTAAGTCCTACATGATCTTACATCATGTGTCCTTATATTAGTGGAGTAATACACTAGAGGCAAGCCTATGGTTCATGAGATGATGCATGTGAATTCTTTAGGAGAGAGAGCGAAATCGTATTCATAGACCCCTACATGTAGTGCTTTGGAAATCATATGATGGAAAATGGGGTAATTCTCTAGTGTTGTGAGGGCACATGCTTGACGAGAGATTAAATTTCATGTCGGATGTCTTGATCAGTTGATTTGCACGAGTTTGCCAAGATCGAGAATCGATTCTTGAGTTTAGGAGGCCTTAATGTGGTGTACTTCATTTTATTGATGAGACCATGCATGTTTTCTTTATGATTTGCTATCTTAAATAATCGGTATAGCCGTAGCTTGAATGTTCGAGCCAAAGTAGCTATGCGTGAGTGTCCATTGCATGAGATGTAAGAGTATTGTTCGAGGAAGAACAAAGTTTTAAGTGTGGGGTAAGTGATCTTTGGTAGAATTGCATGCCCAAGTGATACTCAAATGCTTCATTTCGACTTGTTTATCTATCGTTATGTGTATTTTCTCATGTGATTCTTAGTTAAATGTGAATTTATACTAACCAACATGATTAGTGTTGTTTTGCAGGTAAAAGGAAATTTTTGGGAAGCTAATATACATGTTGGTGAAGAGCAGGAATGGACTTGGAAACAAGGAGTGGGAATGACAAGGGAGAGCAGCAAAAATAAGGGCTCCGCGATGGAGTCGTGTCACGCTGCCATCACGGAGGCATTCTGCCTTGGATGAATTAATTTTGTCAAATTCTAGTGGTGGTTCGCGTTACCTTCGTGACACGGAAGCAATGCACCGCGATGCACTCCATGTCATGTTGGGTATAATTACCTGGAACCTCAAGTTCCAGTGAAGGTGCGCGATAGCACTTGTGGCACGGAGGCAAGGCTCTGCGATGCAAGTCGTGCCACATTGAGGTGCAATTTCCTGGGAGCCGACTTCCAGTGAGGGTCCGCGATACCCCCGTGGCACGGAGGGAGTGCTCCATGATACACTTCGTGCCACGTTGCTTGTTATTCCGGTAAAAATTCTCAATAGTATAAATAGCACACTTAGGTTTTATTTTAAATATTCTGACTGGGTTGAGCAAAAACGTGGGTTACAGCCAGTTGAGAGGACGAAAATTCTAGGGTTCTTCTCTTTCTCTTTCTCTTTAATCTCAATTGTTTGTATGAATTCTACTTATTTGATGATGTGTAATCCACAAAAGAGTGGCTAATTCATTTCTTGCTGAGGTTAAGAACAATTGTAGAGGAATGTAATTGTTGATCATTTCAGTTTTCATCTTTTCTTCAATGGTTGTTCTATCAATTCTTGTTTTTACTGCAATAATGTTTGGCCAATGTTAATGTATATCTAGAAATCCAATTTTTACTTTGAAAAGGAAAGAAATTGGATAGATGTGAATTGGTAGGATATGATCTTTTCTTAGTTTAGAAAATTGAGAATTGATTTACATTCAGAATAGAAATATATCTGAAAGTCTAATTAGTCAATTACGGAATCAGTTATGTATGGCCAGAGCATGAAATTCTTTTATCACAGAAATGTAGATTAAGGTCTCATGATTCTTAATTTGGATAGGAGTCGAAAGATCCAATCCATAGGCAATAAATTCTTGACTAGCAACCGAAGAGAAGATTCGCTGAATTGAATTAATAAACTGCATCCCTGCATGTTTTTCTTAACCTCAGCTTGTTCATTTCTATTGTTCAGACTCAAATTATAATCTTGACTTAGATTCTTATTACTTTGTAAACTTTAACTCTTAAAATATTACTTATTTGGTTGTCTGCATTCATAGAGATATAGTTCACTAATGCTTAAGTTAATTAATACCGTAGTTCAGTCCCTATGGGATCGATACTTGGCTTGAAATAGGCCACTTTACTACTTGTTCGACCACGTGCACTTGCGTGTAGTCATCACAATCCGAGCAAGTTTTTGCCCCTAAGCACTTTTAAGACATATTTCACTTTATTTTTCCACCACCTCTTTCCTTGCTTGTTCATCTTTACTATACTTAACCTTGCCTTTTCTTTTCATGCCCCAATTTTTCATTACTTGGCTGCTAGTGTTCTAACCATAGAATAACTAAGGATTTTGCAATTAAAGCTCTCTTTTTCAATTCCATAGCAGCTAGTAGATAACAAAATTTTTATGGGCACCCCTTCTTCTCACTTTTCTTTCCTTACCCCAACATTTTCTTTTTCCCTTAAACATTATACTTCAGTGGACCTTAACTTTCAAGTATTAAAGTGCCTAAGACTACTTTGGATCAATAAGTATGAGGTTTCACAACAAAAGGGATTAAGCTATTGTTGAGTCTAAGAAAGAATAAGGCTTTTAGGATCAAAGGTGGTAACTAGGGAGAATGATTAGGAAGGTAAAACAACTATACGGGATAAAATTGGCTTCTTCAAAGAATTGCCTTGATCGTCTCTCAACTCCCTACCAACTAGTTATCCTACATACACTAAGGCAAGTTCTAGATTCTACAATATATACATACAAAACAATTCAGCTCACCTCTCATGGAAACAAGAATCTAATCAGTTTCTACAGCTACACATTCACACAATCATATTAAATGACAAGTTAATTCGTAATTAAGCCCTAAGGATATGTTCAGTCAAATTAAGAGATATGTGCATCTCTCAAGGATTCTAACTCATGATATCAAGATGACCACTCTATTTACTCTAGCATAGTGGCTAAGTAGAATATCAACAAGCATAAAAGTGGATGACCTATGACTCAATCCTAAAAAAATGTAATGAATCTTCCCTTAAGACAGTTGTTATCCCTCTATCATATGGAAACGTCATTAATTTATGACTACAATGACTCAAACAAAACAAAACAAAATAAAAATTACCCGGTTCAAAGGGCTCCGAATCGTAAAAGAACCGAGGCCATAAGAAAAAACGAAGGGTGGGTGAGATACGCCAATTTGTAAAATTTTTCAAACAAAACGTGATGAATTACTCACCCTTGACCACGAAATTCAGGGAGACTACCCTCACCCCACACTTAAATCTTTGCTCTGTCCTCAGAGCAACTAAAATTAAAGATTAGATTAGAGTGAGAAAATACTCCCCGAGGCCTCTAAGGCCTAGCTAGCAGTAGGTTTCTTGGATTCACGGGTCACATGACCTCACACTTAAACTCAGACCATGCTCCTTAGCTTTGATTCCGGATACTCAGACTTCCCTTTCTCTACACACAAAACAAAAAACACAAAAGTGATACTATATTAAAATAATTAAAAAAATACATTATTACAAGTTGGGTTGCCTCCAAACAAGCACCTAATATAACATCGCGGCACGACGCTATCATGTTTCACCACTTTTCCTTCCACTTTGAGCTTATGAACTTCACTCCTAATTTCCTTTTCAATTTTCTGTTACGCTCAAGGGGTTGTGGAGTAAACATGAAGGGACCAAGTAATAAATATTGCCTCTTTCCCTTGTTGGTCCTTAAGTGAGGGATGTCGTTATGACTCTTTGGCATAACAAATTTCAGAATATAGGGTCATGGTTCATCATCTACACATTTCTCCATAGCCTTAGAAGGCTATTTTTCTAGGTTGCCAACCAAACATAATGTCGAAAAGTGTTTAGAATAAGCACTAATATGCCTAAACTCCAATATTATGCGACACATTTCATCATTATGCTTGACATCCTCACATTTATCCACCTCCTCAACATCGACATCCACTACCAAAGAATCATCTAATGGTTGGGATTCTTCTTCTTGTTCCATGCATTGGCTACTATCCACAACACTTTGTAGTTGGGCCTCAGATGCCTGAACTTTTTCATTCATAAGAACATGCAGGTCATGGATACTTGAGCCAAATTGGCCTATCTCTTATCTTACCTTCTTTTCTTCCCCTTGAGGTTCCTCTTGAGTATTAGCTAAGACCGTGACTTGAAAATCATTACAAGTTGTAATCTTAGCCATCATCTCTGTGAGCTTGGCACTCATCCTTTTTAAGGCTCCCCCTTTTCAGTAAGCTACTCCCTCATTACTTCCATATACTCCAGGATCATTTTTTTCGTATCGCTTATTTGAACATGATATTGCTCCTCTTCATTATTTCTATAAGCATCAAAAACAATAGAAGGATCATCATAGGGGCTTGGGTAACGGGGATAAAAATTTGGGCAACCATTCCAATAGCCATCCAGACCACTACATACATCACAAGTATGTTAGTGTTGTCAAAAGTGGGGTCCTCCACAATTCAGACAAGAATCACCTAGATATGAATACCTATCATTCGGCCCATTTAAATACCAAGATTTCTTTTTAATAAAAGTTGTAAAATACTGGAAAAAGGAAAAATAGTAATCTATATAGTATATACATAATAGTAGAATAAATTCTAACCTACAAACAATTAAACATATTCAAGTACCTGGCAACGCCACCAAAAACTTGATATTTCCCAAGCACACGGAAGCGCACATGGTCATTAAGTAATATAGGATTGTTAAGTCCAGATATCTTAACCACAGGGACGTATAAATTTAATCATTATAAGGTTGTCACTTTAATTCCACTAATCTACAAAACAAGTAAAATGAAGATTGGTTTGGAAAATTAAACCTTTTGATTCCCATTCCTAAGTTCAACCGAAAGCCAATAGATTACTTACAAGGTGATCAATATCATAAATAATAAACTAACACAAATAAATAAAAACAACCATAAAAGAAGAATAAAGACTAAGCTTCTTTAGTCTTTAAAACAATCAACCATTCACCATGTCCACAACCCTAGAATATGAGATTAGCCACTCATATACAAGCGGAAAAACAAATACTTAGTCATCATCATTCGAAAATACAAAGTAAAGAAGAGAAAACCTAGTTGTAGAACCTTGTTTTCCTTCCAAACACCTTACAATCTTTCATGAACGAATTAAGGAATAAAAATGAGCAAATACTACTTCAAAGAAGTCCAAAACTGCATAACAAATGACCTAAGGCTTATATTTATAATGAGCCTTTAAATGACCTTTCTGCCCTTCAAGACTCGACTTTAAAATCAGCATTTTTCGTCACTGAATAGATTTGGCGCACCACCCCTCCTATCTCGCCACATACTTAGTCATCAAATTTCCAATAATTTCAGCTCTAGATAGGGTCTGGCGCACCGCCCCTTCATCTCGCCAAATTTTTAAAGTGAATTTCTCTGATGTATGAGGGCTGGTGCGACACACTAGCCATAGCACCAGTCTGAGATTTTGTTTTCTGAAGTTTGGGACTTGGTGCGGGGTGCCAGCCATAGCACCAAACCTTTCAGATCCTCAAATCTGCATTTTGTGCATCATTTTGAGCCCATTTTGTTTAGTTTCTTGCTCAAATCAACTCAAATCATTTGGTAGCACATAAAACACACACACACATGAATTTAAGCATAAGTTAAGGATTATGAACTCAAAACATTATCAAATATGGAGAAAAACATGGCAAATGGGAATGAAAATATGCCTAACATCACCACCCCATACTTAACCATTGTTTGTCCTCGAACAATCCTTAAAACATACCTAAAATCATATTTCATCATCACACTTGACACCTCTATCAACTCATACTCAACCAACTAGCATATAGAATACATAAAGTGGTTTATCATTATATAACAATTCTCAATAAAGCACATAGAAAGATTTCACAATCAAGAACACACAACCTCTATAAATGACTCATCTTTTCAACATAAAGGGCCAACATGAAAGGGACTGAGAGACAAGAACTTGACATGAAACTTAATAGAGTACTAAGGAGGAAACTAGTACCTCATGCTAGGACTAAGCCATAAGGGAAATGATGCAAGTATTTATCCATCATATCTGCTTCAGTTTCCCACGTAGCTCCCTCAACAAGATGAATTCTCCACAAAACATTCTCTGAAGCTACTCCCTTGTTCCTTAGCTTCTGAACCTGATGATTAATGATCTCAACTAGAACCTCTTCATAGGTGAGGCTATGCTTCACCCTAATGCTTTCTACTGGAACAACTAAAGCTTGATCACTAATGCAATTTTTTAGTAGAAACACATGGAAAACTGGATGGATCTAAGCTAAATCTGCTGGTAGCTTTAACTTATATGCCACCTTGGGAACTCGCCTTAAAATTCTATAAGGACCAGTATATTGGGGACTGAGCTTTCCTTTCTTGCAAAACCACATAACTCCCTTCATGGGAGACACCTTTAGAAAAACCCAATCATCGACTTCGAACTCAAGCTCTCTTCTCCTAACATCCGCATATGACTTCTGACGATCCTGAGATATTTTCAGCCTCTCTCTAATAAGCTAAACTTTCAACATGGCCTTATGAACTGAATTTGGCCTTATTAATGTAGCCTTACCTACCTCCAACAATCTAATAGGTGATCTACACCTCCGCCCGTAAAGAGCGTAATGGAGTCATATGAATCCATTATTGATAACTATTGTTGTAGGCAAACTCGATGAGAGGCAAGTGACCATCCCAACTACCCTTGAAATCAATCACACACGCTTTCAATATATCCTAAAGAGTCTGAATGATCCATTTGGCTTGACCATCCGACTATAGGTGAAAGGCTATGCGAAGCTTCACCTGAGTACCAAGTCCCTTCTAAAATGATTTCCTAAACTTAGAGATGGATTGAGCACCCCTATCTGAGATAATGGATAAAGGAAATCCATGCAACCAAAACAACTTCCAAATGTAGAGTCTAGTATAATCTTCAGCTGAATTTATAGTTATGACCAGTAAGAAGTGAGCTAATTTGGTCAACCTATCTACAATCACCCAAAGAGAGTCATACTGTCGGCGAGTACGAGACAACCCTGTAATGAAGTCCATATTGATCTCTTCCCGCTTCCACGTAGGAATGTTGATCTTCTAAAGCATACCTCTACGTCTCTAGTGCTCAACTTTCACCAGTTGGCAATTCGGACACTTAGCTACAAATTTTGCTATGTCCTTCTTCATTCCATTCCACCAATAGACTTCCCGTAGGTCATTGTACATCTTTGTGGTACCTGGATGGATAGAGTATCGAGAGCCATGAGCCTCGCTCAAATCCTCTCTCTTAAGTCATCAACCACTAGAACACACAATCGCCCCTAATATCGGAGTACACCATCTTCTCCTTGGGAGAAAACCTCCACTTTCTAATTTCGGACTGCTTCCTTCAACTTCACTAGGATAGGATCCTCATTTTTCCTTGCTTGAACTTCCGTTACCAATGAAGATTCCGACCCATACAGAATAATAACACCACCATTCGACTTATTTGTAAAGTGAACTGCTAGATGAGTAAGCCTATGGATACCCTTCACGAACTCCTTTCCCCCATTCTTGACATGGGACACACTCTCCATAGATAGCTTAAAAAGAGCATCTTCCACTACATTGGCCTTACTCGGATGATAAAGGACACTCATGTCTTAGTCCTTGAGATGTTCTAGCCATCTACTTTGCTGCAAATTCAGATCCTTCTGAGTGAACACATACTGTAAGCTTTTCTAATTCATGAACACGTCCACATACACTCTATATAAATAATGCCTCTGAATCTTTAAGCAAACACCACCATTGCCAACTATAGGCTATGAGTCGGGTAATTCTTTTCATGAGTCTTATGCTATCTAGAGGCATACATAATGACCCTACCATGTTGCATCAACACACAAGCAAGATCAACCCTAGAGGAATCATAATAAACCACAAAGCCATCGGTGCCCTTTGGTAGGGTCAATACTGAAGTTGAAGTTAGTCAAGTCTTTAACTCCTGAAAACTCTTCTCACAAGCATCTGATCACTAAAGTTTGACCTTCTTCTAGGTAAATTTAGTCAATTGTGCTGCAATGGATGATAATCCCTATACGAACCTTTTATAGTAACCAGCTAAACCTAAGAAGCTCCTAGTATTAGTGGGACTGACAGGTCTAGGAAAATTCTTCACCGCCTCTAACTTATGAGAGTCTACCTACACACCCTCGCTAGACACCACATGATCCAAGAAGGCTACTGAGTTCAGCCAAAACTCATACTTGCTGAATTTAGCAAACAACTAATAGTCCAAAAGAGTCTACAACACGATCCACAATTGAGCGACATGCTCCTCCTCGCTCCGAGAGTATATGAGAATACCATCTATAAAAACAATCACGAACATATCCAAATATGGCTTGAACACCCTATTCATCAAGTCCATAAATGCTGCAGGACCATTTGTTAGTCCAAAAGACATAACCACAAACTCATAGTGACCATACAGTGTCTCTGACTGCTGTCTTCGGAATGTCACTCCCCCTAACTCTGAGTTGATGATAGTCGGATCGGAGGTCTATCTTTGAAAAGCACATAGCACCCTGAACCTGATCAAATAAGTCATCAATCCTGGGGAGGGGATACTTATTCTTCATTGTGACCTTGTTCAACTACCATAAATTAACGCACATTCTAAGAGAACCATCCTTCTTCCGAAAAAAGAAAACTGGGGCACCCCATGAGAACTTACTCACCCTGATAAAACCCTTATCTAAAAGTTCCTTCAACTACTTCTTCTACTCCTTTAGCTCGGTTAGAGTAATGGGTATGGGCTGCATATCAGGGAAAAGTTTAATACCAAAGTCAATTTCCCGCTTGGAGGCACTTTAGGAAGATCATCTAGGATCACCTCTGCATACTCACATACTACAGGAACTAGCTGAAGAGTTGGGGTCTCGGACGTAGAATCCTTGAACTGAACTAGATAGTATACACAACCCTTGGAGATCATTTTTTTTCCTTGAGATAGGAAACAAGCGATCTACAGGCACAGTTGAACTACCTTTCCAATCTAGGATTGGTTAACCCGGAAAATGAGTCTCTACTGTATAGGTTTTACAATTAACAAAAAGCATTACAAATTTGTAACCTATCCATACCAAAGATAGCATCAAAATCGGTCATATCTTACTCCACTAAGTTGGTTGAGGTAACTTTTTGAAGACGACACAGTAGTTTATATATACCCATCAAGCTAAAATTCACTCACTAATAGGAGTAGAGACTGAGAAAGGTTCTAATAGGGTTTTGGGACTGACACCGAAACTAACACCAATATGAGGATTCACAAAGGATAATGTAGCCCGTGGCTCTAACAATGCAGAAGCATTAATATGGAATACTTGTAACATACTAGTGACCACATAGGGTGAGCACTCCTGCTCCTGACGAGATAAAAATGCATATAACCTATTCTGGTGTTGCGCGCCACCTGCACTAGAAGAGGCGCCCTGCTGAGATGGGTGAGCTGCTAGAGCTGAGGAAGTGGTATCTAGGGCATGACCTCTGCAATCACCATATCTAGTTGAAGGATTACCTGAGCATATGTTCAGGCTTCCCACACCTGAAGCAACCATCGGAGCCAACCAAGCACTCATTCGGGTGCTTCCTACCATACCTCCTACAAGTTGGGAAAGTGAACACCCCTCATGCTCCTCTAACCCCCAGAACCTAACTCCCTGATCCTCTAATCACCTCGAGGTCTGGACGGAATGCTGGTTGATGATGGAGATGGGGTTACTGATCTCTGGTGGGATTGAGGGCGATGTCCATCACTAGATCTCTGCTAGGAGCATCCATAGCTCCCTATCCTAGCCTTCTTGGCCTCTCTCTCCTTTTCTTTCATCTATTCTGCCTGTATCTGTTGGGCATATGTCATCAGTTGGGAGATGTCTATGCCACTAATCAATATAGTGCTCCTACACTCCTTGACCAATGAATCTGCAATCCCATTCATGAACTTGCTCATACGAGCCCTTAGATCGGTAACCATCTCCAGAGCATACATGGAGAACTGGGTAAACTTTAGGGTATACTCTTGAAAAATCATATCATTTTGTTTTAGATTGACAAACTCGACTGCCTTTGCTTCCCTCAACTCTCGGGGGAAGAATCTACCTAAAAAAGTCTTAAGAAGTTCATCCCAACCAACGGGGACTACACCAACTCCCCTGCTCTCCTTCCACTATCAGAACCATATGTGAGCAACCCCTTACAGCTGATAGTAGACAATGTCTGCACTTTCCTCTCCTGAGACACCCATAACCTGGGTAATCTTTTGGACCTCCTCAACAAACTCCTGTGGGTCCTCATCCACTTTTAACCCATGAAACTCAAGTGGGTTCATCCCGATAAAGTCTCGCATCCTAGCCACCGCTGTATTCCCATTTTTGTTCACGTGATACATAGCTTGCTGATTGACCTGGGTTGTCATGGATTAGGTTAACATCTAGAATGCAGCCCTAAATTCAACATGAGTTACCTGCTATGGTAAAGGATCAACTGGAGCTGGTGGGGCTAGCTGATGCCTATCTCTATTACATTTCGAAGGCCATTACCATTGCCATTTCCTTTTTTGTTGACTAAAAAAGGCATATTTCTGCAAACACGTATAACACGAGTTAGAGGAGTAGAGAAAGATACTTCATTGCACAAGATAGATCATGAAAGAAGGGATTTTTCCTAAAATGTTTCATGTCTCTTTCTTATAAGTGTGGTGAGCTTCATACCCATGGAAAAGACTCCACTTAATGCTACCTTTTGACACACTAGGACACACCTAAACCTTTAATCTGATGCTAAGATTGTCACGACCAGAGCATGGACCCCGGACCATGACATGGGACCTAGAGCCATGAATGACTCCAAGCTAACCCATGACACATACAAAACATGAATAAGAGCATATATAAAGAAGAAAGTAAGACATGAACATAACAAAAGCGGATGTCTGGGCTATATAATATAAAAATATTAGATAGTACAAAAATCAACATTGCTGATTATCTACTATATAATTGTTTGAGAGCCTCTAAATTTTAGATGAGCTGATGGGATAACACCTCCAACAACTCGTTAAGTCTGAAACAAAAAGTGATAGACATAAAGCATAAACTAATAAATGTCCTTGGAAGATGAGGACTCACCTATATGGGAACTAAGCTGGTCTGATGTGGGAACGGGGATAACAATGTGGCTGAGATTGATTGCCTGAACCTATACCATGGACGATATAACATAGAGTATGTGGTCAGTACTTTGAATGTACTAAGTATGTAGAGAAAGTATAATATGCTAGTAAAAATAATAATCTGAAATCATGAATATAAAACAAGAAAGAACATGAGAGTAAGGAGAACATGCTAAAAGCCATATTCCTGAAGTAAACATAATCATGAGATATTCATCATAAGATAAATATAATGACCTAAGGTTAGAAATAAAAATCATATAGTGTAAACTCATAAACTGATCAATGGGACAAATATGTTATAAACATAATATCATAAGACATGAACATGAGTAACTTAAAGCATGAGGAACAATGGGAGGCTTCATCAAAACTGACACCAATAAGATAGAGCTTACATGATGCTCCAACTATCTCACTTGAGTAGGCAGATCCGTCCTAAGTATTTACAGGGAAAAGAACAATGAAGGAGTGATATCATTGGTATGCCTTCAGGTGGGGGAAGAACTATCTTGAGAGGTCCTGAATATGAATATATACCTGCGGCGGTGTGTAGTTATGAGACCTGAGTCCTCAGAATCTCTAGCCTATCAGATGCAAGAAACTACTCCAAAAACTTTCATATTTCTCATAATTATATTCTCAAAACACATTTTAAATCTATTTCTTAGGTGTGTTTACTCCAAACATCTCTATAAGAACTAATCTTGTAAGCCTTGGATAAAACTCATGGTGAAACATACTTGACTTTACATGGGCTTGCCCAAAATATGAAATCATACATACTTGAATAATGCTTCATATTAAAAATTATGGAATCATAAGTTCAAGAATTCGTAAATATTCATGTGTACTTTGATAATTCATCATTCTAGAAATCATGAGCTCATAAACTTGAAATTCATAAATCATGCATAATAGGAAAAAATCATCATAAGGTTGAAATCATCAATTCATGAAGAATTTGAGCATTATATCTACCCTAATAACCATATTTAATAAAATGGAACATGAGAGAGTTGAATCCATAGATATATCATGGATAATTGCATGGAATTGGGTTAAACCCTAGAATATAACAATTTAGAAGTTGAGAGGTAGAGATCATGGAATTGAACTTGAAAAGGGCATCAGGGTGGAAGGATTTCCCCCATTCATAACCCTACATACCTAGGCTTGAAGAATCTCCAACTTGATTGGAGATGCAAAGGGAATTGAGATGAAAAAAATGATGAGACCCTAGCTCCTCCTAAGGTGATTTGATCTTCTTTTAGGGGTGTTAGGAGTAGAATGAGGGTTTAGGATAATTAAAACCCTTAAAAACACCCTTTTAGAGGATTAAAACGACTTAGTTAGGAGTTATGAACTTTGAAATTATGAAAAGACCCTTAAAAACCCAACTGGAAAAATTATGTCAGCAGTCCCAATGGGTTACTTGATGGCCCTTGAGGACACTTGATAGGTTGTGACCTGATCCATTGCCACTGGTCTAGTTTTCCAATTTTCTGGTGTTTTCTTGATGACTCACTTGATGATTCATTATGAAACTTAACGAATCACTTCACCACTCGTTATGACTCTCCGAAACTAAACTTTTTTTGGCTTCCCTGCACCCAACAACTCACTTAATGAGTCATTAAGTGGACTATCGAGTCACTTGATGACTTGTTCTGTGATCTTGTGTAGTTTTTCCTAGTTTCTCAATTTTAGTCATTGGGTTTGATCTTAGGGACTTTTAGACTATTACAAATACAACCAATGATCGGATGGAGGGTATGAATGGACTTTTGACACTTGAATTCATGGACCAAGAAGGATCATTTTCCTGTCCCATTCATGGATCAAATGCTTGATCAACTTGCAGGCTGAGAGTACTATTGCTTTCTTGATAGATATTCTAGGTATAATCAGATTTCAATTGCTTTGAAAGACCAAGAGAAAATGAGTTTCACTTGTTCCTATGGAGCATTTGCTTTCAAAAGAATGCCATTTAGGCTTTGCAATGCTCCTACCAAATTTCAAAGATGTATGATGTCTATCTTCTCAGATATGGTAGAAGATACCATGGAAATCTTCAGGGACAACTTCTATGTTGTGGAAAATTCATTTTAAGATTGCTTGGCTTACTTGAATGATGTTTTCAGAAGAGGTGAAGAAACAAATCTAGTCCTAAATTTGGAGAAATATCATTTAATGGTGAAAGAGGGTATTGTTTTGGGTCACAAAATTTCAGAGAAAAGAACAGAGGTGGACCAAGAAAAATTTAAAGCTATCTCTAACCTACCCTGCTGAAAATCGTGACAAGGGTAAGGAGTTTCTTGGGTCATGTAGGTTTTTATAGACGGTTCATCAAGGACTTCTCAAAAGTGGTTCACCAATTTTATAAATTATTGGAGAAGGAGGCTAAAATTTATTTGATGACACTTGTATGAAGGAATTTCATTGTTTGAAGGAGAAGCTCATATCAACTCATATCATCATAGCACTCGATTTGTCTAAACCATTCGAATTAATGTGCGATGATAGTGGTGTTGCTTTAGGGGATATGCTAGGGCAAAGAAAAGACAAAATCTTCCATATGATATACTATTCTATTAAGGCCTTAAATAAATCTTAAACAAACTACATAGTCATGGGGCAAGAGTTGCTTGCGGTTGTATTTGCTTTTGAAATGTTTAAAGCTTATCTCTTGGGTGTGAAGGTTGTGGTTCATACAAATCATGTTGAACTCTGATACCTTATCACAAAAAAGATGCAAAAACCAGACCCATCTGATGGGGTCTTGTAACACCTCAAAATCCCCTAAGACTAGGCTTGGGATTCAGAATTTGACCTAGCAAAAAGTTTTAGAAATACCTCAGTACGGGCCTCAGTACTACTTGTTGCTGGGTGGTACGAGTTGTACTATTGGGCATAGCATGCGGTGCAAGAATGATGGATTGAGACCATGAAAAGCACTTATGGTTTGTACTTAGATGGTACTAGTCATACCATGGAGTCCTAGGAAGAGGTTTAGAGCAATGTCCTGAAATGATGAGAGAACCATGAGCCATGGTACAACCCGTGGTAAGGAGGTATAGAGTATGTAAGCACCCGTGGCATAATGTTTAGAGAATGATCAGGGAAAGGACCTGAGACCATGAGATTTAGTACGAGTTGTGATAAGGTCATACGAGTAGTAGGATGAGTCATCGTGCTAGATGAGATGGTTTTTATTTACGTGTTCCTAGGGGAATGTTTATAAATTTATATGATTCTAACTCCTAAATGACATTGTTTTATAAGATTAAAGGGGTTTAACTTAGATAAATTATTCAATCCCTTCAAAGAACGGTGGTTGGAATTTCCTCTCAAGATCAAGCTAGGGTTCTTCATCAAACCACTTCAAATATCCTTGGGCTTTTCAAGTCAAGTTTATGAGTCAATTACCCAGGTGTCTAGGATTATGAATGGGAAAAATTCTTTCACCCTCATGCCCAATTTCATTCAATTCTACAATTTCAAGTCTCTAAGCATGTCAAGTTAAAATTCTAGGGTTTAACCCAATTCAACGGAATCTTCCATGCTATATCTATGGGTTTGATTCTCTCCTATTTTAATTGATGTCTTATGGATATTAGGGAAGATTTAATCTTTAATTTACTTTCTAATACATGATTTCAATTTTATGAAGATTATATATGGTGTATGAATTTCAATCTTATGAGTCCATGATTTTAAGTATGATAACTTATCAAGAATGCATGAATATTTATAAATTCTTAACTTATGATTCCTTGATTTCGAAATTATAAAGATTGATTCAAGCATGTGTTATTTTCGATGAAATTCAAGTTCAAGTATCATGGCCAATTCTATGGCACCTTTTCATGAATATTTCACACATGCCAAGTATGATTATGATTTCATGTTTCGCCTAGCCCGTGAAAGTTCAAGTATGTTTTCATGGGAATGATTATGAGCCATGTACATATTTTTGGAAGTAGTGTCTAGCACCAAGTAGGCTAGGGGTTCAAGAAAACACCGAGTCTCAAAACTACGTACCACCATAGGTATATATTCATGTTCAATCCCTAAAGGGATTCACGTGTGATATCACGCTATAATTGTTCCTAACCTTTGAAAGATTGGGACGACTCGACCCACTTAAGCGAGATAGTTGGGGCATCATTTAAGATCTATCATGATAGTATCGGTTAAGACAAAGCCTCCAATTGTTCCTCATGTTTATAGTTATTGTTCGGGGTGTTATATGGGTATATAAAACGACACGCAAGTGCACGTGGTCGAACAAGTAGTAAGTGGCTTTAGTAAGCCAAGTATAGATCCCACAGAGACTTGCGTTAAGTGCAATTTGTTCAAGTATACTATATTTTTACTTCTAAATATGCTGACAACAACGTAACCAAAAAGTTGATAGTTTTTTTTATAAATTTTATACTAAAACTAAGAACAATTATCTACTTTGAATTTGGACTATGAATAAGAGCATGCCGAGGTTAAACGAACATGTAATGAAACTGATTATCATCATAAATTGGTTAATCTTTTCTTCCAGTTGCTAGCCAAGAACATTTGCCAAGAGATTAAAACTCTCGTATTTAATCTCACTTAAGAATCATGAACCATCCGTCTACATTTCTGTGATCAAATGCAATTCATGTTCTAGCCATACAATTCCGGTTCCTAAATTGACTAATACGACTTTCAGGTATATTTCTATCCTGAATGCACATCAAAACTCAATATTCCCAAATCAAGTAAAGAACAATATCCTATTAATTCGCAACTTTCCAATTTCGTGCTATCTCGAGTGAAATCGGACTTTTTAGATGTACATTAATGTAGGCCACACACCAATGCAGTAAGAACAAGAATTAATAGAACAACATGGAAGAAAAAGATGAAAAACCATATAATCAATAATCAAAATTCATCACAAGTGTTCATAACCTCAGCAAGGAAGGGAATTAGCCACTCATTTGTGGATTAATCATCATAAAATGAGTGTTAATCATACAAACAATTGAATTAGAGAAGAAAGAAAGAGAGAAAAAACCCTGAACTTTTCGTCCCTTAACTGCCTGTAACCCACGTCCTTGCTCCACCAAGTCTGAATTATGAAAAATGAACTTAAGTGTTCTATTTATACTAGTGGGAATTTTTCCCGGAATAATGAGCAACGTGTCACGGAGTGCATCGCGGAGCACTGCCTCCGTGACACACCATGAACGCGGACCCTCACTGGAACTGGGGGTCTGGGAATTCAAGCTCAACGTGGCACGACGTGCATCGCGGAGCACTGGCTCAGTGCCACGGAGCAAACGCGGACCTTCACTGGAAATTTGGTGAATTTTCACCCTCCAGGCAGAATGCCTCCGCGATGGCAGCGTGACACGGTTCCATCGTGGAGCCCCTTTAAATCATGTTGTCCAAAGCCTTTTCCTTGCTCACATCCAAGTCCAACTACGATATCGTCCAACATGCATTTTAGCTTCTCGAAATCACATTTTACCTACAAAACAATGCTAATCATGTTGGTTAGTATAAATTCACATTTTATTACCAATTATATAAAAATGTATAAACATTGCTAGATAAACAAGGCAAAAGTGATACTTTTGAGTATCACTTTGGCATATAAATCTGCCCAAGATCACTTACCCCACACTTAAATCCTTGTTCGTCCTCGAACAACAAACGTACAATTCATGCAATTTACATCCCAACCTCGCTACTATGGTACGACAATTTAAGCTACGGTCATACCGATCACTCAATACAGCAAATCATCAAGAAAACATGCATGGTCTTAACAATTCCATGACCTTCAATACATTAAGACTTCCTAGACTTTAAGAATCGACTCTCGATATCGGCAAACTCATGCAAATAAGCTAATCAAGATATCCGACACGAAAATCAATCTTTCATCAAGCATGTGCCCTCACAACTCAATAGAATCTTCCCCTTTTTGCTCATGTGACACACAAACATTCAAGCAGGGGCATGTAAACACAATTTCACTCTCTCTCCCAAAAGAATTCACATGCATCATGTCGTGACCCATAAGCTTGCCCTTAGTGTATTACTCCACTAATATAAAGAAATGCAATGTAAGATCACGTAGGACATTAATGGGTTATAATGGAAGCTATGGAACTAGTAAATATTGGATTAGCCAATAATAGCCACTAGCATCCTTAAGCGCCATTTCAACACATCCCATCACTCATGGACACTGTTTCTCTTTTTTTCTTTTTTTTTCATCATCCCATTCTTGATGATTTACTTTAGTATGGCCCATTTCATTAAGCACACTTGACACAATAAAAAAGATTATTCATGCATCTTCATTATTGTTTATTTATAGCCAGTGCACCTTCAACCTTTTCTTTTCTTCCCTTACTCCGCTTTTCTTTTTCTTTTCACCATTCTCTCTCTTTGCCACTTTGGGAATATTATTTTCTCTTCTTAAGCGCTTAAGAATTTTGTATAGACTTTACGGCTAATGAAAAGAAGGAATTAAGCTCCGTTTACACTTTTTGGACAAAAGAAAGAAATAATAGGCTAAAGGCTCAAAGGGCTGACTAGGGTATACAATCACAGAAAGGGGGAGTATGACAAGAAAAAAATAGAAACTCTCGGTTAAAACAAAGAAATGCCTACATCCTTTCCTACAATACACCTCCTTCATTTCGTTTTGTACACACACCAGGCAAGTTCTAGACACTTCACAATAGCATGGAATATCAACACCTCCCTTCACACTTTATGCACATGCTCGATTCAAGATGTATTCACAAACTCTTCAATCAACTAATTACAAGAATTCAAACATTAAGTGATCTTGGGCAGATTTATATGCCCAAGTGATACTCAAATGTATCAATTTTACCCTGTTTGTTGTGCAATGTGTATATAATATCGTGTAATCGGTAATAAAATGCGAATTTATACTAACCAACATGATTAGCATTTGTTTTGCAGGTAAATGTGATTTTTAGGAGCTAAAATGCATGTTGGAACTATATCGGAGTTGGACTTGGATGCGAGCGTGGAAAAGAAATTGGAATGCACAATTTATAGGGGCTCCGCGATGGAGCCGTGCCACGCTACCATCGCGGTAGCACACTGCCTGGACAGGAATTAAAATGGCAAATTCCAGTGTGCCATCGCGTCAGCTCCGTGGCACGGAGAGAGGCCTCCGCGTTGGCTTCCGTGCCACGTTGAGGCTAATTTACCGGACCCTGAAATTCCAGTGAAGGTCCGCGTCCACGCCGTGTCACGGAGGCAGTGCTCCGCGTTGGCCTCCGTGACACGTTGCTTGTTATTCCGGGAAAAATTTCCCACTAGTATAAATAGCACACTTAGGTTTATTTTAATCAGTTTTTTTAGTTTTTAGATTGAGTTCAGAAGTGGAGAGCAAGGACGTGGGTTAGGAGCAGTTGAGGAACGAAAAAGCTAAGGGATTTCCTCTCTTCTTTTCTTCTTTCTATCAATTGTACGTATGATTTACACTCATTTTAGGATGATCAATCCACAAATGAGTGGCTAATTCTCTTCCTTGCTGAGGTTTTGACACTTGTAATGAATTTTGATTATAATTGATATGGTTTTCTTCTTCTTCTTCCATGTTGTTCTATTAATTCTTGTTCTTACTGCATTAGTGTGTGGCCGACATTAATGTACATCTAAAAAGTCCAATTTCACTCGAAAGAGCAAGAAATTGGAAAGTTGTGAATTAATAGGGTATTGCTCTTAACTTGATTTGGGAAAATTGGGTTTTGATGTGCTTTCCTGATAGAAATATACTTGAAAGCCGTATTAGTCAATTTAGGAACCGGAATTGTATTGCTAGGTCATAAATTGCATTTGATCACACAAATGTAGACGGATGGTTTATGATTCTAAAGTGAAATTAAATACGAGAGTTTTAATTTCTCGGTGAATGTTCTTGGCTAGCAACATGAAGAAGAGATTAACCAAATTATCATGATTATCAAGTTCATTACTTGTTCTTAACCTTGGCATGTTCATATCCATTGTCTAAATTCACAGTAAATAGTTGTTACTAATTTTAGTATATATAGTTTAGAAACAAAAACTCAAGTAACTGTTGGTTACATTGTTGTTAGCATAATTAGAAGTGAAATAGGAATATAGTAAACTAGGCAACTTTACATATCTTGAGCCTCCTTGGATCGATTCTTGGCTACTTAGCCACTTTATTACTTGTTTGACCACGTGCACTTGCGTGTCGGTTTTTAACCTATACCGGAACACCCGAACAAGTTTTTGGCGCCGTTGCCGGGGAGGCTAGGCAATTGGTGAAATTGTGTTAAGTGTAAATTTACTATATTTTTGTTTTATTTTCTTAAGTGTTGACAACTTGGTCTTAGTATTTGTTTTAATTCTTTGTTCATTTTAATTTTTCTCTCTTTCGGATACCCTCATTGACACGACATCTTGGAATATAAATGGTGGATACGCATATTTCGGCGAATCTTGCATGAATTATGGAGGACCCCACTTGTGGCAAAACTGTAACACGTGCAATATATGTGGGTGTCAATATGGCCATTGGGGTGATTATCCAAAGGCATATTTCCCTCCCCCAAGCCCCTGCTATGATCATTCTGTTGTTTTTGCTGAATATAGGCATGTTCAAAATGAGGACTTGGGACGCCAAGTTCAAATACAGGACATGATGAAACAACTACTGGAGCAATCAGAAGCAATGAAGGAGTGGGTGGCAGAATTGATAATTCAGCAAAAGGAGAATGTAGAGGCTGTAAGCAGGATGAGCGTCAAACTCACGGAGATGTGTGCTGAGGTTGAAGCTTGTGATAATTTGCAGGTGAAAGTTTTAGCCGATATTCAAGAGGAACTACAAGAGGAATACAAGGGTGAATTTTTGGATGAAGCCCTACAATTAGAATCTCTTGAGTGTCCCCGTGATCGGCTCATACCTATAGAAAATCCATTCATGGAAGAAGAGAAAGAATATCTCCCATTTGACCTTAATGGAGAAATAGATGTCAATGTTGAAAAGGTGTACACAAGTAAGGAAGTAAAGCACAATGCAATTTCAGAGTTGAGGTTGATTGGACCACACTCGAAGCATTTTTCGACATTAAGTTTGGTCGACAACATAGAAATAGAGTCTTCCAAGATAATAGAGAAATGTCTAGAGGAGGACCAAGCCCCGTATATTCTGAAATTTGCTAACTCGAAGCAACGAAATGACTTCACTTACTCAAGGGCCAATAAGTTCAAAAGAAAACATCTACTGTTTGGTCCTTACAATTTTTCACCACCACCCCTGGAGCATAAGAGAAAATTAGAAAAGAAATTAGGGGTGAGATTCATATCCTCAAGGTGGAGGAAAAAGTGGTGAAACTTGGTACGTCGAGCCGCGACGGTAAACCAGGCGCTGCACGGGAGGCAACCCGTGAAAAATATTTTCTTTCTTTTTTAGTGTAAATAATTTTTATTTTTTTTTCTTTTCTTGATTTGGTATATATTTGTGTTCTAGTTAATATTTTTCATTTTAGTAAGGGAAATCTATTAATCTAACCAATTTTGTTTAGTGAGGTGATTTTTCAGGTCTAACGGAGAAAAATATACATGGAATCGGGAAGGCAAAAGGCAAGGTATGAAAAAATAATTTAATTGAAGAAACAGTGCACTGGCGCGTTGGCTCCGTGTCATGGAGGAAGGGCTCCGCGTTACCCTCCGTGACACGTTGAAGGCAAAATCCGAATTTTTTAAAAAATTCCAGTAAGCCAACGCGTTGGCTCCGTGTCACGGAGGAAGGGCTCCGCGTTACCCTCGTGACACGTTGCCTTATATTTGGTGTCGGGTCACACCGGGTTGCCTGGTGACCCGCGTGTTTTCTTAAATTAAAACCCCCGATTTCGCCCCATTTCTTCCCATTTCCTCTTCCCTCCGCGACCAAAACACCTATTTCCCCCTCCCCAAGCACCGTGCCACGTTCCTAGGCAAGGAATACGTCAAGTTTCTTCGGTTTCTCAATTCAAAGGTATGTTTTCATCGTCTATCTCAATTGTTTTGGCGATTTTAGTCAAATTTGGGAATATGAGGTGAGATATATCACCCTAGGTAGAAATTAAACATGAATGTTGGATTATTTGTGATTGATATATGTTTGGATTGTTGTATTTAGCGTTTGAACTTATTGATTGCGTAAATAATTCGAATTTGATTATAGAATTGTATTCTAGGGCATGAGTTGTTGAATTTAACTTGAGTGACTTGATAAGTCGGCAAATTAGATGCCGGGGTGTGTTTGTAAATTGAGAGAAGTCGTGGTAAATATTGTGTAAATGTTAAAAGACGACAAATTCTCGAATTTTTTTTTGGGAAAATGCAAAAAGTGTGTAAATTGGTTAGATTGTTTTGATTAGATTGTATATAGAATGTTTTTATCGTTGTTTTTATTTTGTTTTTGTTTTTGTTGCGAAGTGCGATGTGTGAATTGTTAGCGATAGTAGGATCGGGATTAGCTGTATGAAGTCTGAGTAGTACGCTAACCGTTATGCTGCCGAAATTTGTTTTTGTGAACGCACTAAGCATGAAGTGTATAGTGTTGTCTGTGGTGTAATTAGAGTTATCCTTGCCGTAATTTTGTAGAAGTAGCTAAGGCCTAAGTGTGGGGTAAATGTTATGTAACCCGACCTTAGCCGAAGTTAACAAGTTTTTAGCTTAACTTTGTGCTTGTTTGTGTAAATTGACAGGTACAATGGCGAGCAGGCAAGATAAAGGCAAGGGTGCTTCTACCTCAGGCACCGGTAGGAAAAGGATGAGACTGGGCACCGCAGTCCCAGCTGCACCCGCTGTTCCGCGCGGACAATGCCGCCAATACGGAACGAGATGGGTAACCGAGGAAGGAAAGAAATGGTATGCTAAGCCTAAGGGGAACAAGTACTTCCCGGAAGAACATATTGCACGGGAACCACTCGCACAGGAGTTCCCTCGCATTGTACAGAGAATTGAAGCAGCTGGGCTCAGCTTTATTTTTCAGGAGCCCAAGGAGTGCAACCTTCACTTGGTCTGAGAGTTCTACGCAAATTGGAACCCGGCCATCAGAAGCCACACAATAAAAATTAGAGGGCAGATTGTCACTCTGGAACCCCACCAATTTAATGCCATCGTCGGAGCGCGGGACACAGACACCCACGTTCTCCGCCAGCTAAACATCACCCCACCGTACGCTGACATCAGACGTACGTTGTGTGGGGCTCGATCCACCGCCCGATGGAGTAGACATAAGGAGAGGGGTTACCACCAGACTTTGCCTTATTCGCAGATGAACAGGGAGGCCAGAATATGGCTGAAGATTGTGTGTTCGTGTTTGATCCCGGGAGTTCATATGACGCACGTGACCCGGGACCGTGTCTGCTTGGTGTATGCCCTTATGAAAGGGCTTGAGATTAATGTTGGGGCGGTAATAATATCCGCCATGAAGAGAGCCAGACTGCACCAGGGCCACAGATACGGGTTTGGCGGACTCATCACCACCTTCCTCCGAGGCCTCGACATTGAGGAAGAGGCTTTGGACTATATTCCGCAATTGGAGCGGAGGGCCCTCGATGTGACAAAGACTAAGGCCCCTGACACTACACACGGACCAGTACTGACTTTGGGCGAGCGACATGCTCGTGACGATCAGTACATGGCACGTATGTTCGGCATGCAGATGCTTCAGCTACGGATTGGTGGGAGACCAGCCACCGAGGAAGAATTATGGCAGCTGGAGCTGGACTACCCCTTTGGCGAGAACGCCAGAGCCTTATGTCGGGTGGGACCAGCCTTCGTGGAGCCGACGGATGACGATGTCCCTACTGATGAGGAGACACGTCGGGAGGACTCCGATGTGGAGTCCGATGACGACGATGGAGCTGACTCAGATATGGGCGACGAGGCCGCAGCACCGGATGAAGAAGTCGAATATTTCGACTAATCAGGGAGTTCCACCACCCGAATTTTTTGTGTTGTAATTTTTGTGAACACTGGGGACAGTGTTCGATTTAAGTGTGGGGTGGGGAGTAGCTAGGTGCTGGGACTTGGGCTCTAATTTGCTGTATGTTTTTCCTTGGTTTGTATGTATGTTTGTGCTTTCCCTGTTATGAACTGATTTGTGGTGTATGTGTATATATTTGTTTGTGTGGTTAATGATGTGTGGTATGAAAAGTTGTGGTTGCCAGTGTAAATATTTTGTAAATATTTTTTTTTTCTATCGACATGATCGATATTTTTCAAAATTTTTGCGAAGATATTTTGCAATTACCAAAATTTTTTGTAAATATGTTTCTATCGAAATGATCGATGTGTTGCAAAATTTTTCGATTTTTATTTTTTTGGGTTTCTCGGAGTTTGTTTTCGGTTCTTTTACCGAGAATAGTCCCATTGAACCGATGTCATAGTTAGTGACCGTTCCCTATGATGGATGGATGATGACCGTCTTAAGGGAAATGTAGTCGGTAGGAGTAGGATTTTTATTTGTTTTTAGTTTTTCTTTGGTGGATTGCATCAATGAACTGTAGTTGCTTTATGGTTGCAAAACTTTCGTTGCGTGTGTAACTGATTTTCAAAATGTGAAAATGATTCGTTTGAAAGCATGCAATTTGGTAAATATGTTGAGCTACCTAGGCTATAGAAGTTGATTCAGTATGATTGAGGCTTAATTTTGAATTCATGTGTTTGGCTAATTAGAGAGTCTGTGAATGCATCTTGATTCGAGCATGTGCATGAAGTGTGAAGTGAGGTATTGTTATTCCATGCCATTGTGAATTGTCCAGCACTTGCCTGGTGTGTTTACAAAACGAAATGAAGGAGGTGTAGTGTTGGAAAGGATGTAGGCATTTCTTTGTTTTTAACCGATAGTTTCCATTTTTTTTCTTGTCAAATTCTACCTTTTTTTATATGTTGTATACCCTAGTCAGCCCATTGAGCCTTTAGCCGATTTCTTTCTTTCTTTTGTCCAAAATTGTATAAACTAAGCTTTATTCCTTCTTTTCATTAGCCTTAAAGTCTATACGAAGCTCTTAAGCGCTTACAAAGAAAAGAAAATGTTTCCCAAAGTGTTAAAGAGTGAAAAGAGTGAAAAGAAAAATAAAAGCAGATTGAAGAAAGAAAAGATGATGTTGAAGAGGCACTTGTTGTAATTAAATGATATTGAGGGTACATGAAAACCCTTTGTTTTGTGTCAAGTGTGTTTGATGAAATGGGCAGTACGAAAGTAAACCAGCATGAATGGGAGAAAAAGAGAAAAGAGAGGAACAATGTCCATGAGTCGATGGGAATGTGTCGAAAAGGCGCTTAAGGATGCTAGCGACAAGTATTGGCTAATCCAATATACATATACTAGATCCATAGCCCCGTTACAACCCATTAAAGTCCTACATGATCTTACATTGCATGTCTTTATATTAGTGGAGTAATACACTAAGGGCAAGCCTATGGGTCATGACATGAGGCATGTGAATTCTTTTGGGAGAGAGAGTGAAATTAATTTTTAATTGCCCCTACTTGCATGTTTGTGTGTTGCATGAACAAAAAGGGGAAGATTCTCTCGAGTTGTGAGGGCACATGCTTGATGAAAGATTGATTTTCGTGTTGGATTTCTTGATTAGCTGATTTGCATGAGTTTGCCGATATCAAGAATCAATTCTTAAAGTCTAGGAAGTCTTGATGTATTCAAGGTCATTGTATTGTACGACCAAGCATGTTTTCTTGATGATTTGCAAAAATTGAATAATCGGTATGACCGTAGCGTAAATGGTCGCACCATAGTGACGAAGGTTGGGATGTAATTTGCATGATTTGTGTATGTGTTGTTCGAGGACGAACAATGATTTAAGTGTGGGGTAAGTGATCTTGGGCAGATTTATATGCCCAAGTGATACTCAAACGTATCAATTTTACCTTGTTTGTTGTGCAATGTGTATATAATATCGTGTAATCGGTAATAAAATGCGAATTTATACTAACCAACATGATTAGCATTTGTTTTGCAGGTAAATGTGATTTTTAGGAGCTAAAATGCATGTTGGAACTATATCGGAGTTGGACTTGGATGCGAGCATGGATAAGACATTGGAATGCACAATTTATAGGGGCTCCGCGATGGAGCCGTGCCACGCTACCATCGCGGTAGCACACTGCCTGGACAGGAATTAAAATGGCAAATTCCAGTTTGCCATCGCGTCAGCTCCGTGGCACGGAGAGAGGCCTCCGCGTTGGCCTCCGTGCCACGTTGAGGCTAATTTACCGAACCCTAAAATTCCAGTGACGGTCCGCGTCCACGCCGTGTCACGGAGGCAGTGCTCCGCGTTGGCCTCCGTGACACGTTGCTTGTTATTTCGGGAAAAATTTCCCACTAGTATAAATAGCACACTTAGGTTTATTTTAATCAGTTTTTTTAGTTTTTAGACTGAGTTCAGAAGTGGAGAGCAAGGACGTGGGTTAGGAGCAGTTGAGGAACGAAAAAGCTAAGGGATTTCCTCTCTTCTTTTCTTCTTTCTATCAATTGTACGTATGATTTACACTCATTTTAGGATGATCAATCTACAAATGAGTGGCTAATTCTCTTCCTTGCTGAGGTTTTGACACTTGTAATGAATTTTGAATATAATTGATATGTTTTTCTTCTTCTTCTTCCATGTTGTTCTATTAATTCTTGTTCTTACTGCATTAGTGTGTGGCCGACATTAATGTACATCTAAAAAGTCCAATTTCACTCGAAAGAGCAAGAAATTGGAAAGTTGTGAATTAATAGGGTATTGCTCTTAACTTGATTTGGGAAAATTGGGTTTTGATGTGCTTTCCTGATAGAAATATAGCCGTATTAGTCAATTTAGGAACCGGAATTGTATTGCTAGGTCATAAATTGCATTTGATCACAGAAATGTAGACGGATGGTTTATGATTCTAAAGTGAAATTAAATACGAGAGTTTTAATTTCTAGGCGAATGTTCTTGGCGAGCAACATGAAGAAGAGATTAACCAAATTATCATGATTATCAAGTTCATTACTTGTTCTTAACCTTGGCATGTTCATATCCATTGTCTAAATTCACAGTAAATAGTTGTTATTAATTTTAGTATATATAGTTTAGAAACAAAAACTCAAGTAACTGTTGGTTACATTGTTGTTAGCATAATTAGAAGTGAAATAGGAATATAGTAAACTAGGCAGCTTTACATATCTTGAGCCTCCTTGGATCGATACTTGGCTACTTAGCCACTTTATTACTTGTTTGACCACGTGCACTTGCGTGTCGGTTTTTAACCTATACCGGAACACCCGAACATTAAGCCTCAATCACACTGAATCGAACTCTACAGCCTAGGTATCTCAACATATTTACAAAAAATTTGCATGCTTTCATAAGAATCACCTGTGCATTTTGAATATCATGTACAACACGCAACCAAATTTCGCAACCATATAGTAACTAAAGGTTCCGGGATGCAATCCACCACGAAAAAAAAAATAAAAATAATTAAAAAAACTACTCCTAACGACTACATTTCCCTTAAGACGGTCGTCATCCATCCATCATAGGGAACGGTCACTAACTATGACTTCGGTTCAATGGGACCATTCTCGGTAAAAGAACCGAAAACAAACGCTGAGAAACACAAAATTAAAAAGTTGAAAAATTTGCAAAATATCAATCATTTCGATAGGAAAAGAAAAAAATATTTACAGAATCAGCTGGCAACATTCAACAACACACATCAATTTCACAAATATTTACAAATATAGAACAATTTGAGAATTCACAAACACAGGGTAACACAACATACAAAATAACAGAGGAGAACATATAAACAAACAGCCCAGCCCAGCACCTAACTACTCCCACCCCACACTTAATCCGAACACTGTCCCCAATGTTCACAAAAATTAAATAGCACAAAATCAAGTGGTGGAACTCCCTGATCAATCAAAGTATTCCACTTCTTCGTCGGGTGCTGCTGCTTCATCTCCCATGTTCGAGTCGCCTCCGTCGTCATCATCGAACTCCACATCGGAGTCCTCCCGACGCGTCTCCTCGTCCGTGGGGATGTCATCGTCAGTGGGCTCTACAAAGGCTGGCCCTACTCGGCATAGAGCCCTGGTGTTTTCACCAAACGGGTAATCTAGCTCGAGCTTCCATAGCTCCTCCTCTGTCGCCGGCCTCCCACCTATCCTGAGCTGGAGCATCTGCATCGCATACATCCGTGCCATGTACTGGTCATCACGAGCGTGTCGCTCGCCAAGTGTCAGCACTGGCCCGTGGGTGGTGTCGGGGGCCTTAGTTTTGGTAACATCCAAGGCCCGCCGCTCCAACTGCGGGATATAATCGAGGGCCTCCTCCTCAACATCGAGGCCCCTGAGAAAGGTGGTGAGTAGTCCACCGAAACCATACCTGTGCCCCTGGTGCAACCGGGCTCTCTTCATGGCAGATATAATAACCGCCCCGACATTTATCTCCAGCCCTTTCATCCGGGCGTACACCAGGCAAACACGATCCCGAGTTATATCAGTCATATGTACCCCCGGGATGAGGCAAGAGCAGACTATCTTCAGCCAAATTTGGGCTTCCCTATTCATCTGTTAATATGGCAAAGTCTGGTGGTAGCCCCTTTCCTTGTGACTACTCCATCTAGCTGTAGATCGGGCCCCACACAGTGTGCGTCTGATGTCAGCATACGGTGGGGTAATGTTCAGCTGTCGGAGGACGTGGGCGTCTGTGTCCCGCGCTCCTATGATAGCATTTAGCTGGTGGGGCTCCAGAGTGACTATTTGCCCTCTGATTTTGATGGTGTGGCTTCGGATTGACGGGTTCCAGTTGGCATACAACTCCCGAACCAAGTGCTGGTTGCATTCTTTGGGCTCCTCGAATATGAATTTGAGCTCCGCTGCCTCGATCCGGTGAACTATTCTGGGGAACTCCTGTGCCAATGGCTCCCGTGCGATATGCTCCTCGGGGAAATATTTGTTCACTTTGTGCTTTGCGTACCACTTTTTCCCCTCGTCAGTCACCCATCTTGTTCCATATTGGTGGCGCTGGCTGCGTGGAACTGCTGGTGCTGCTGGGACTGCTGTGCCCAGTCTGAGTCGCTTCCTTTCGGTGCTTGAAGTTGATGCACCTTTCCCTTTATCTTGTCGGCTTGCCATTTTACCTGTCAACCCAAGTAACAAGCTCAATGTTAAGCTAAATAAATATTAACCTCGGCTAAGGTCGGGTTACGCTAAGTTACCCCACACTTAGTCCTTAGCTACAGTTACAACAATACGGCAAGAATAGCTTTGTTTACATCAAACAACCAGCTATACAATCATGCTTAGTGCGTTCAAAAAGAAAAATTCGACGGTATAACTTCTGCGTACTACTCAGACTTCGTACAGCTAATCACAATCACTACCATCGCTAGCATTTTAACTATCGCACTTAGCAAAGAAAAACAAGGAAACAAAAATAACAACCAAAATTTATATACATGAACCTATCCAACCAACCAAATTCGAACAAATTTCAACAGTTTCCCCAAACCCGAGAATTCGTCGTCTATTAACATCCTAACACTTCGTACAACGACTCATCTCATTCAACACGTACAACCCGACATAAAATTCACAATTTCAACTCATTTCTAACTTCAAATACAACAACAAGCCCTAGAATTGAGATTATCAATCAAATTCGAATAATTCCTGCAATCGACAAGTTCAAACAATCATAACGACATTCCGAACATTTATAAATCAACAAATAACTCGAATTCATGCTTAATTTGGACTTAGGGCGATGTAGCTCACCTCCCATGCTTAAAATCAAAGAAAATCGGCAAAACTTGAGAGGGAATCGGAAAACATACCTTGAAGTTGAATAATCGAAGAAAACTCAGAAATTTGTTGCCTTAAGCCGTGGCACGTTGATGGGAGAGGGGTTTTGGGATGTTTGGTCGCGGAGGAAATTGAAAATAAGGGGAAAAGGGGAGGTTTCGGGGTTTAAAAGGGTAGAAAAACACGCGGGTCACCCGGCAACCCGGTGTGACCCGTCGTGATATACAAGGACACGTGTCACGGAGTGCATCGTGGTGCACTGCCTCTGTGACACGGAGCCATCGCGATAGCATTCTGGAAATTTTTAAAATTTTCGGGTTATACCTCAACTTGTCACAGAGGGTAACGCCGAGGTCCTCCTCCATGACACGGAGCTATCGCCCCAGCTCACTGTTTTGTACATTTTATTAATTTTTCATACCTCGACTTTTCCTTCACGATTCCGTGCACATTTTCCTCCGTTTGACCTGAAAATCATCTCACTAAAAAAAATTGGTTAGAATAATAGGTTTCACCTAACTAAAAATAAAAAATACTAACTAAAATGAAAAATTTGTAATAAATCAAGAAAAAGAGAAAGAAAAATCTATTTACACTTTGCAAAATGAAAGAAAAAAATTTTCACGGGTTGCCTCCCGTGCAGCGCCTGGTTTACCGTCGCGGATCGACGTCATTTAAGCTCAATTGTCTGCTAGGGTGATGGACGATTTCTCTCGATCACCGTCCTCCCCCCAGTAATGCTTACACCTCTGGCCATTTACTAAGAATGTTGCACTCCGATCTTCTTGCCACAATTCTACCGCCCCGTGCGGGGTCATTCTTACCACTTCAAATGGTCCCGACCATTTAGATCTCAGCTTCCCTGGAAACAACTTCAATCTCGAATTGAAGAGCAAAACTTTCTGTCCCGGCTCGAAAATGCGATGCACCACATGCTTATCATGCCTTCTTTTAGTTCTTTCCTTGTAGTACTTGGCACTCTCATAGGCATGCCAGCGGAACTCGTCAAGTTCACTGAGCTGCATTAGTCTCTTTTTACCCGCCAGCTCTAAGTCCATATTTAGCTTCCTGACAGCCCAGAAGGCTCTGTGCTCTAATTCCACCGGAAGATGACATGCTTTGCCATAGACCAGTCGGTATGGTGAGGTTCCAATCGGTGTCTTGTAAGCAGTTCTATAAGCCCACAACGCATCATCAAGTTTGCTTGACCAATCATTTCATTGTGTATTCACCGTTTTCCGAAGAATCTTCTTCACTTCTCTATTTGACACCTCTACTTGCCCACTAGTTTGGGGGTGGTATGCTATCGCCACTTTATGGCGCACCCCATACTTGGCTAGTAATTTCTTGAAACTTGCATTGACAAAATGAGCCCCTCCATCACTGATAATAGCTTGGGGTGTCCCGAACCTGGTGAGGATGTGTTTTTTCACAAACTTCGTTACTACCTTGTTGTCATTCCTGGGGCAAGCTATTGCTTCCACCCATTTTGATACATAATCTACGGCCACCAAGATATAACGATTACCAAATGACGGTGGGAATGGGCCCATGAAATCAATGCCCCATACATCAAAGGGCTCAACTTCCAGTATATTTTGCAGCGGCATCTCTTGTCTTCTGCCAATTGATCCTGTACGCTGACATCTATCACACATTTTGACATACGCCATAGAGTCTCTGAACAGTGTCGGCCAAAAGAAACCTGACTGTAGAACCTTGTGTGTTGTTCTCTCGCCTCCGAGATGACCTCCATACAATGAAGAATGACAACCCCTCAACACCTCTGCAATCTCACTCTCAGGGATGCATCTTCTCATTACCTGATCTGGTCCTTGTTTGAAGAAGTATGGTTCATCCCAAACAAAGTGCCGGCTATCATGCCTCAATTTCCTTCTTTGCAGGTCTGTTGCCTCAGGTGGGTAGACTCCGCTCACTAGAAAGTTGACTATGTCTGCATACCATGGAACTTCAGCTTCCCCCACTGCCAAGAGTTGCTCATCTGGGAACTCTTCATTTATGTTATCACTTTCCATCACATGCGCCCGGCTTTCCAATCGTGATAGGTGATCTGCTACCTGATTCTCGCTCCCCTTTCTGTCCTTAATCTCAAGGTCGAACTCCTGTAACAATAAGATCCATCTGATCAACCTAGGCTTAGCATCCTTCTTGTTGAATAGGTACTGAATCACTGCATGGTCTGTGTACACCACCACTTTCGAACCCACCAAATAGGACCTAAATTTGTCAAATGCAAACACCAAGGCTAGCATTTCTTTCTCTGTGACTGTGTAATTGCTTTGGGCCGTATTCAGCGTTTTGCTTGCATAATGGATAGAATGAAAGATAATATTTTTTCTCTGCCCCAATACAGCTCCCACAGCCACATCACTGGCATCACACATCAGCTCAAATGGTTGTTCCCAGTCCGGAGAAGTGAGGACAGATGCCTCTATCAATTTCTGCTTCAACTCTTTGAATGCTTTAACACACTCATCATTCAACTCAAACCTCACCTCTTTTTCCAGCAATCTGCATAGTGGTCTAGAGATTTTGAAATTTTTTTTGATGAATCGTCTGTAGAATCCTGCATGCCCAAGAAAACTGCGCACACCTTTAACTGACACTGGTGGTGGCAACTTTCAATAACCTCGATCTTAGCACGATCGACTTCCAACCCCTTTCGAGACACTTTGTGGCCAAGGACAATACCCTCCTTTACCAAGAAGTGGCATTTCTCCCAGTTTAATACAAGGTTGGATTCCTCACAGCGAGCCAGCACCCTGTCAAGATTCTGCAAACAAGTAGCAAATGAATTACCGAAAACAGAAAAATCATCCATAAATACCTCAACAAAATCCTCCACCATGTCATGGAAAATAGCCATCATGCATCTCTGGAATGTGGCGGGTGCATTGCATAACCCAAACGGCATTCGCCTGAAAGCATATGTCCCATACGGACAGGTAAAGGTAGTCTTCTCTTGATCCTCCAGAGCTATGGCTATTTGGTTATAACCAGAGTACCCATCAAGGAAGCAATAATATTCCTGTCCCGCCAACCTGTCCAGTATTTGATCAATAAATGGGATGGGGTAATGATCTTTCCTCGTGGCTTTATTCAGCTTCCTGTAATCCATACAAATCCGCCAGCCTGTGACGGTTGATCTTGGGCAGATTTATATGCCCAAGTGATACTCAAAAGTATCATTTGCGCCTTGTTTATCTAGCAATGTGTATACATTTTCATGTAATTGGTAATAAAATGTGAATTTATACTAACCAACATGAGTAGCATTGTTTTGTAGGTAAAATGTGATTTCGGGAAGCTAAAATGCATGTTGGATAATATCGGAGTTGGACTTGGATGCGAGCAAGGAAAAAGGCATAGGACTGCACGAATTAAAGGGGCTCCGCGATGGAGCCGTGTCACGCTGCCATCGCGGAGGCATTCTGCCTGAAGGGTGAAAATTCATCCAATTTCCAGTGGAGGTTCGCGTCTGCTCCATGGCACGGTGGCCAGCCTCTGCGTTGCACGCCGTGCCACGTTGGTGTTTAATTTCCCGGACCCCCAGTTCCAGGAGGGTCCGCATTCACGGTGTGTCATGGAGGCAGTGCTCCGTGATGCACTCCGTGACACGTTGCTCATTATTCCGGGAAAAATTTCCACTAGTATAAATAGAAAACTTAAGTGTATTTTTCATAATTCAGACTTGGTGGAGCAAGGACGTGGGTTACACGCAGTTGAGGGGCGAAAAGTTCAGGGTTTTTTCTCTCTTTCTTTCTTCTCTAATTCAATTGTTTGTATGATTAACACTCGTTTTATGATGATTAATCCACAAATGAGTGGCTAATTCCCTTCCTTGCTGAGGTTATGAACACTTGTGATGAATTTTGATTATTAATTATGGTTTTTAATCTTTTTCTTCCATGTTGTTCTATTAATTCTTGTTTCTACTGCATTGTTGTGTGGCCTACATTAATGTACATCTAAAAAGTCCGATTTCACTCGAGAGAGCACGAAATTGGAAAGTTGTGAATTAATAGGATATTGTTCTTTACTTGGTTTGGGAAAATTGAGTTTTGATGAACCTTCAGGATAGAAATATACCTGAAAGTCGTATTAGTCAATTTAGGAACCGGAATTGTATGGCTAGAACATGAATTGCATTTGATCACAGAAATGTAGACGGATGGTTCATGATTCTTAAGTGAGATTAAATACGAGAGTTTTAATCTCTTGGCAAATGTTCTTGGCTAGCAACTGGAAGAAAAGATTAACCAATTTATGATGATAGTCAGTTTCATTACATGTTCTTTAACCTCAGCATGCTTTTATCCATAGTCCAAATTCAAAGTAGATAATTGTTCTTAGTTTTAGTATAAAAATCTATAATACAAAATATCCACTTTTTGGTCACTTTGTTGTCAGCATATTCAGAAGTAAAATAGAGTAAACTTGAGCAAATTGCACTTATCCCAAGTCTCTGTGGGATCGATACTTGGCTTACTAAAGGCACTTACTACTTGTTTGACCACGTGCACTTGCGTGTCGGTTTTATAACCCCAAAACCAACCGAACAAGTTTTTGGCGCCGTTGCCAGGGACTTGGCAATTGGTGAATTTGTTTTAAGTGTTAATTTACTGTATTTTCATTTTCTTAAGTGTTGACACCTTGGTCTTAGCCTGTATTTTGCAGACTTAATTGCTGTGAACACTGGCAAGAGATAAAGAGTTGGTGGAATCTTATATAGAGCCTGAACGTATATTTCATAGTAAACGGAGAGAAGCTCTACAAAGGAAGCTGCAGTTGCTCAGACAGACCATTATGGAGCAACAGAATCCACCGGTTGTAAGGGCAGTGTTAGTGCCTGAAGAAGCAGCAGCAAGGCCGGTTCTCGAGGTGGCAATCTCACATGCCAACAATGTTACATCCAGTATCCGCAAACCAGAGCCTGGAGGGAGATTTGAACTCAAGCAAAATATGGTGCAATTGTTGCACACAAGCGGGCAATTTACCGGTCTCCCTCATGAAGACCCACAACAGCATCTCCAAAACTTTATGGAGATAAGTCACACTTACATACCCGCTGGAGTGTCACCTGACTATGTTCGGCTTACATTATTTCCGTTCTCATTACTCGTAGAAGCCAAGAGGTGGTTGAAAGCTGAGCCACCAAATTCTATTTCAACGTGGGATGATCTTGTACGGAAGTTCTTGATAAGGTTTTTTCCCTCTGGTAAAACAGCAAGACTTAGAAGTCAAATTCTAAGTTTCAAACAGAGGGAGGGAGAAAATTTATATCAAGCCTGGGAGAGATTTAAATCCATGTTGCGGGACTGTCCTCATAATCATCAGTCCAATGAGGTGTTGATGCACACATTTATTGAGGGTTTGGAACCCCACACCAAAATATTGCTAGATTCAGCAGCTGGAGGGAAAGCGCTGGAAAAGACTTATGAGGAGCTGTATACCTTGCTAAACCGGATTTCACAGGGCAATCCAGAATGGAATGCTGATTCATCACGAGGTGGGGCAAGGAAAGCAGCAGGAGTGCTTGAAGTGGATGGGTTTACAACTATCGCTGCACAGATAGCTGCCTTGCAAAATCAATTGAACAACCACTTCAGCAACATGACTTTGAACCAACCGTCAGCTCCAGTTAATGCAGTCCAGCAATTGTGGTGTGAAGTGTGTGGAAGAAGTGAGCACTCAGCTAAGTGTTGTGGAGCTAATCCTGACTCGGTAGACTTTGTGGGTAATGCACAAAGAAATCACCAGCAGTATGGTAGTAGCTACAATTCAAATTGGAGGAATCATCCTAACTTCTCATGAGGTAGCAACAACCATCAAGGCCAATGTTCGGGTCAGGGTGTGCAAAGGAATCAAGGAGGGCAACAGAACTACCAATCTTAATTCAGAAATAACAATGCACCTCCTCCACCACCATCACCCAGCATTGAGGAGATGTTCAAGACCATGATAGCTAACCAAGCTCAATTGCAGGCTGACTATGTGAAATTGGCAGCCGAAGTGAAAAACAATCAGTTAGCTACCAAGGCTCTTGAGTATCAATTCGGGCAATTTGCTAGTGCCCAAAATACAAGGCCTAGAGGAGGACTGCCAAGCAACACAGATCCAAATCCCAAGCAGGTAAATACAGTGACCACAAGGAGTGGTTTGCAGCTGAAGGAGGTGGAACCAGAAAGACCACCTCAACACTCGGGAGCAGCAGAAGTTGAGGGGGAGTAAAGTTTGGAAAGGGGGAAGACAAAAGAAGCTGAATCAGAAAGACCTCCACCCCCATTCCCTCAACGACTCAAGAAACAAAAAGAGGAGGCGTGTTTCAAGAAATTCATGGAGGTGCTTAAACAGGTACATGTTAATTTACCTCTTGTTGATGTATTGCAGGAAGTGCCTAAATATGCCAAGGACATAAAGGACATCGTGGCCAACAAAATTCATTTGACTGAGTATGCTACGGTGGCTTTAACTGAGGTGTGCACTTCCCGGATCCAAAATAGACTGCCCACAAAGTTAAAAGACCCTGGAAGTTTTACTATCCAGCTTACTATTGGGCAGAGCATCCGAGCTCGTGGATTGTGTGACCAGGGGGCGAGCATAAATTTGATGCCATCTTCGGTATTCAGAAAGTTGGGTTTAGGGAGTTCTAGACCCACAACGGTGATATTGCAGTTGGCAGATCGATCCTTAGCTAGGCCGGATGGCATTGTTGAGGATGTTCTAGTGCAAGTTGGCTCCCTAATTTTCCTGGTAGATTTTGTCGTCCTAGATTTTGAACCAGAGGTGGAAGTCCCATTTATTTTGGGACGACCCTTCTTGGCAACCGGGAAAGCATTAATCGACGTAGCTGCAGGGCAACTGACAATGCGAGCACACGACAAGGTAGAGGTGTTCGATGTGTATAAAGCACCCAAGCTCCCGATGGTGCATGAAGAACTCTCGGTGATCAATGTGATTGATCAT
Organism: Datura wrightii; assembly: GCA_035772735.1. Taxonomy (NCBI): domain Eukaryota; kingdom Viridiplantae; phylum Streptophyta; class Magnoliopsida; order Solanales; family Solanaceae; genus Datura; species Datura wrightii. Next base: position 8,287,593 of record JASDFA010000010.1, on the reverse strand, counting down.
GGTAATGCTAAGCAGATGAAGCATTCCCGAGAGTTAATGGGAAGACCACCAGATAGGTGTAAGCACTACTGGGGGGAGGACAGTGATCGAGAGAAATCGTCCATCACCCTAGCGGACAATTGAGCTTAAATGATGTCGAGCCGCGATGGTAAACCAGGCGCTGCACGGGAGGCAACCCGTGAAAATTTTTTCTTTCATTTTGCAAAGTGTAAATAGATTTTTCTTTTTCTTTTTCTTGATTGATTACAAAATTTTTCGTTTTAGTTAGTATTTTTTATTTTTAGTTATGTGAAACCTATTATTCTAATCAATTTTAGTTAGTGAGATGATTTTCAGGTCAAACGGAGAAAAATGTGCACGGAATCGTGAAAGAAAAGTCGAGGTATGAAAAATTAATAAAATGTAGAAGACAGTGAGCTGGGGCGATAGCTCCGTGTCACGGAGGAAGACCTCCGTAACACGGTTACCCTCCGTGACACGTTGAGGTATAACCCAGAAATTTTAAAAATTTCCAGTATGCTGTCGCGATGGCTCCGTGTTACGGAGGCAGTGCACTGCGATGCACTCCGTGACACGTTGCCTTGTATATCGCGACGGGTCACACCGGGTTGCCGGGTGACCCGCATATTTTTCTACCTTTTAAACCTCAAATTCTTCCCTTTTCCCCTCATTTTCAATTTCCTCCGCGACCAAACATCCCAAAACCCCCCTCCAATCAACGTGCCACGGCTTAAGGCAACAAATTACTGAGTTTTATTCGATTATTCAACTACAAGGTATGTTTTCCGATTTCCTCTCAAGTGTTTGTCGATTTTCTTTGATTTTAAGCATGGGAGGTGAAGTAAATCGCCCTAAGTCGAAATTAAGCATGAATTCGAGTTATTTGTTGATTGATAGTTGTTCGGAATGTCGTTATGATTGGTTGAACTTGTCGATTGCATAAAGTATTCGAATTTGATTGCGAAAATCAATTCTAGGGCTTGTTGTTGAATTTGAAGTTGGAAATGGGTTGAAATCATGAAATTTATGCCGGGTCGTACGTGTTGACTGAGATGAGTCGTTGTACAAAGTGTTAGGATGTTAATAGACGACGAATTCTCGGGTTTGGGGGAAATGTTGAAAATTGTTTGTATTTGGTTAGTTGGATAGTTAATGTATATAAATTTTTGTTATTATTTTTGTTTCTTCGTTTTTCTTTCCTAAATGCGATGGTTAAAATGTTAGCGATGGTAGTGATTGTGATTAGCTGTACGAAGTCTGAGTAGTACGCAGAAGTTATACCGTCGAATTTTCTGTTTGAACGCACTAAGCATGATTGTATAGCTGGTTGTTTGATGAAAATAAAGCTATTCTTGCCGTATTGTTGTAACTGTAGCTAAGGACTAAGTGTGGGGTAACTTAGCGTAACCCGACCTTAGCCGAGGTTAATATTTATTTAGCTTAACATTGAGCTTGTTGACTTGGGTTGACAGGTAAAATGGCAAGCCAGCAAGATAAAGGGAAGGGTGCATCAACTTCAGGCACCGGAAGGAAGAGACTCAGACTGGGCACAGCAGTCCCAGCAGCACCGGCAGTTCCACGCGGCCAGCGCCGCCAATATGGAACAAGATGGGTCACGGATGAGGGGAAAAAGTGGTACGCCAAGCACAAAGAGAACAAATATTTCCCCGAGGAGCATATAGCACGGGAGCCATTGGCACAAGAGTTCCCCAGAATAGTTCAACGGATCGAGGCAGCGGGGCTAAAATTCATATTCGAGGAGCCCAAAGAATGCAACCTGCAATTGGTTCGGGAGTTCTATGCCAACTGGAACCCGTCAATCTGAAGCCACACCATCAAAATCAGAGGGTAGATAGTCACTCTGGAGCCCCACCAGCTCAATGCAATCATAGGAGCGCGGGACACAGACGCCCACGTCCTCAGACAGCTGAACATTACCCCACCGTATGCTGACATCAGACGCACACTGTGTGGGCCCGATCTACAGCTAGATGGAGCAGGCACAAGGAAAGGGGCTACCATCAGACTCTGCCATATTATCAGATGAACAGGGAAGCCCGTATTTGGCAGAAGATAGTCTGCTCTTGCCTCATCCCGGGGGTACATATGACTGATATAACCCGGGATCGTGTTTGCCTGGTGTACGCCCTGATGAAAGGGCTGGATATAAATGTCGGGGCAGTTATCATATCCGCTATGAAGAGAGCCCGATTGCACCAGGGGCACAGGTATGGTTTCGGTGGACTACTCACCACCTTTCTCAGGGGCCTCGATGTAGAGGAGGAGGCCCTCGATTATATCCCGCAGTTGGAGCGGCGGGCCGTGGATGAGACTAAAACTAAGGCTCCCGACACCACCCACGGGCCAGTGCTAACACTTGGCGAGCGACACGCTCGTGATGACCAGTATATGGCGCGGATGTATGGGATGCAGATGCTCCAGCTCCGGATAGGTGGGAGGCCGGCGACAGAGGAGGAGCTATGGTAGCTCGAGCTAGATTACCCGTTTGGCGAAAACGCTAGGGCTCTATACCGAGTAGGGCCAGCCTTTGTAGAGCCCACTGATGATGACGTCCCCACGGACGAGGAGACACGTCGGGAGGACTCCGATGTGGAGTCCGATGATGACGATGGAGGCGACTCGGACATATGAGATGAGGCAGCAGCACCTGATGAAGAAGTGGAATACTTTGACTGATCAGGGAGTTCCACCACCCGATTATGTGCTATTTAATATTTGTGAACACTGGGGACAGTGTTCGGATTAAGTGTGGGGTGGGAGTAGTTAGGTGCTGGGCTGGGCTGTTTTGTTTGTATGTTCTCCTCTATTATTTTGTATGTTGTGTTTCCCTTTGTTTGTGAATTTTCAAACTGTTCTGTATGTGTAAATATTTGTGGAATTGATGTGTGTTGTTGAATGTTGCCAGCTGATTTTGTAAATATTTTAATTATCGAAATGATCGATATTTTTGAAAAATTTTGATCTTCATATTGAAAATATTTTGTAAATAATTTTTCTATCGAAATGATCGATATTTTGCAAATTTTTCAACTTTTTAATTTTGGGTTTCTCGGCGTTTGTTTTCGATTCTTTTACCGAGAATGGTCCCATTGAACCGAAGTCATAGTTAGTGACCGTTCCCTATGATGGATGGATGACGACCGTCTTAAGGGAAATGTAGTCGTTAGGATTAGATATTTTTTTTTCAATTTATTTTCAGTTTTTTTCTTGGTGGATTGCATCCAGGAACCTGTAGTTACTATATGGTTGCGAGATTTTGGTTGCGTGTTGTATATAATATTCAAAATGCAAAGGTGATTTGTATGAAAGCATGGAATTTTGTAAATATGCTGAGATACCTAGGCTGTAGAGTTCGATTCAATGTGATTGAGGCTTAATGTTTGAATTCATGTAATTAGCTGATTGAAGAGTCTGTGAATACATCTTGAATCGAGCATGTGCATAAAGTGTGAAGTGAGGTGTTGATATTCCATGTTATTGTGAAGTGTCTAGAACTTGCCTGGTGTGTGTACAAAACGAAATGAAGGAGGTGTATTGTAGGAAAGGATGTAGGCATTTCTTTGTTTTAACCGAGAGTTTCTATTTTTCTTGTCATACTCCCCCTTTCTGTGATTGTATACCCTAGGCAGCCCTTTGAGCCTTTAGCCTATTATTTCTTTCTTTTGTCCAAAAAAGCGTAAACTGAGCTTAATTCCTTCTTTTCATTAGCCGTAAAGTCTATACAAAACTCTTAAGCGCTTAAGAAGAGAAAATAATGTTCCCAAAGTGTCAAAGAGTGAGAATGGTGAAAAGAAGAAAAGCAGAGTGATGAAAGGAAAGAAAAGGGTGAAGGTGCACTTGCTATAAATAAACGATAATGAAGGTGCATGAATAACCTTTGTTATTGTGTCAAGTGTGCTTAATGAAATGGGCCATACTAAAGTAAATCATCAAGAATGGGATGATGAAAAAAAAAAGAAAAGAGAGAAACAATGTCCATGAGTTGATGGGAACGTGTTGAAAAGGCGCTTATGGATGCTAGTGGTTATTATTGGCTAATCCAATATTTACTAGTTCCATAGCTTCCATTACAACCCATTAAAGTCCTACGTGATCTTACATTGCATTTCTTTATATTAGTGGAGTAATACACAAAGGGCAAGCTTATGGGTCATGACATGATGCATGTGAAGTCTTTTGGGAGAGAGAGTGAAATTGTGTTTACATGCCCCTGCTTGAATGATTGTGAGTCATAGGAGCAAAAAGGGGAAGATTCTCTTGAGTTGTGAGGGCACATGCTTGATGAAAGATTGATTTTTGTGTCGGATATCTTGATTAGCTGATTTGCATGAGTTTGCCGATATCGTGAGTCGATTCTTAAAGTCTAGGAAGTCTTAATGTATTGAAGGTCATTGCAGTGATAAGACCATGCGTGTTTTCTTGATGATTTGCAATATTGAATGATCGGTATAACCGTAGCTTAAATTGTCGCACCATAGTAGCGAAGGTGGGATGTAAATTGCATGAATTGTATGTTTGTTGTTCGAGGACGAACAAGGATTTAAGTGTGGGGTAAGTGATCTTGGGCAGATTTATATGCCCAAATGATACTCAAAAGTATCATTTGCGCCTTGTTTATCTAGCAATGTGTATACATTTTCATGTAATTGGTAATAAAATGTGAATTTATACTAACCAACATAAGTAGCATTGTTTTGTAGGTAAAATGTGATTTCGGGAAGCTAAAATGCATGTTGGATGATATCGGAGTTGGACTTGGATGCGAGCAAGGAAAAAGGCATAGGACTGCACGAATTAAAGGGGCTCCGTGATGGAGCCGTGTCACGCTGCCATCACGGAGGCATTCTGCCTGGAGGGTGAAAATTCATCCAATTTCCAGTGGAGGTTCGCATCTGCTCCGTGGCACGGTGGCCAGCCTCCGCGTTGCACGTCGTGCCATGTTGGTGTTTAATTTCCCGGACCCCCAGTTCTAGGAGGGTCCGCGTTCACGGCGTGTCACGGAGCCAGTGCTCCGCGATGCACTCCGTGACCCGTTGCTCATCATTCTGAGAAAAATTCCCACTAGTATAAATAGAACACTTAAGTGTATTTTTCATAATTCAGACTTGGTGGAGCAAGGACGTGGGTTACAGGCAGTTGAGGGGCGAAAAGTTCAGGGTTTTTTCTCTCTTTCTTTCTTCTCTAATTCAATTGTTTGTATGATTAACACTCGTTTTATGATGATTAATCCACAAATGAGTGGCTAATTCCCTTCCTTGCTGAGGTTATGAACACTTGTGATGAATTTTGATTATTAATTATGGTTTTTCATCTTTTTCTTCCATGTTGTTCTATTAATTCTTGTTTCTACTGCATTGGTGTGTGGACTACATTAATGTACATCTAAAAAGTCCGATTTCACTCGAGAGAACACGAAATTGGAAAGTTGTGAATTAATAGGATATTGTTCTTTACTTGGTTTGGGAAAATTGAGTTTTGATGAACCTTCAGGATAGAAATATACCTGAAAGTCGTATTAGTCAATTTAGGAACCAGAATTATATGGCTAGAACATGAATTGCATTTGATCACAGAAATGTAGACGGATGGTTCATGATTCTTAAGTGAGATTAAATACGAGAGTTTTAATCTCTTGGCAAATGTTCTTGGCTAGCAACTGGAAGAAAAGATTAACCAATTTATGATGATAGTCAGTTTCATTACATGTTCTTTAACCTCAGCATGCTTTTATCCATAGTCCAAATTCAAAGTAGATAATTGTTCTTAGTTTTAGTATAAAAATCTATAATACAAAATATCCACTTTTTGGTCACTTTGTTGTCAGCCTATTCAGAAGTAAAATAGAGTAAACTTGAGGAAATTGCACTTATCCCAAGTCTCTATGGGATTGATACTTGGCTTACTAAAGCCACTTACAACTTGTTCGACCACGTGCACTTGCGTGTCGGTTTTATAACCCCAAAACCAACCGAACAACGGTTCGGGTAGGGATCAACTCATTTTTCTCGTTGGTGACTACAGTCATCCCCCCTTTCTTTGGAACACACTGAACGGGGCTGACCCATTCACTGTCTGAAATTGGGTAGACCACACCTGTATCAACCCACTTGATTATTTCTTTCCTCACCACATCCTTCATTGCTGGATTAAGTCTCCATTGCAGCTGAATGATTGGTTTGGCTCCTGTCTCCATGAATATCCTGTGTGTACAGAAAGCTGGATTGATACCCTGAATGTCTGACATTTGCCAACCCATTGCTTTCTTCCTCTTTTTGAGGACACCCAATGCTGCCTTCTCCTGTGCCTCCGTCAAGTCTGCAGAGATGATAACTGGTAACGTCTCACCCTCCCCCAAAAAGATATATTTTAAATGGGGAGGCAATTCTTTCAACTCCAGCTTCGGCGCCTCCTCAACGGATTGTTTCGGCAAAGGCTCTAGAGATCTCATCAATTATTGAAATCCCTGTCTCCTAGGATGATTCTGTGCTCCATTCAACAATTAGACCATTCCACATGCCTCTCTATCTCCAAAATGATCGGAGTGCGTCAACGCTCTTTCCAATGGGTCTTGAGATTCAACAATCTGACAAATTTCTTCATGTTCAACCACATTGATTGCTGAAAGCTCCTCATTTATAGCTGGCAGCTTCATGGCTTTTAGCACATCAAATACCTCTATTCTGTCATGTGCTCGGATTGTGAGTTGCCCCACAGCTACGTCGATTAATGCTTTCCCGGTAGCCAAGAAGGGTCATCCCAAAATAAATGGGACTTCCGCGTCTGGTTCAAAATCCAGCACGACAAAATCTACCAGGAAAATTAGGGAGCCAACTTGCACTAGAACATCCTCAACAATGCCATCCGGCCTAGCTAAGGATCGATCCACCAACTGCAAGATTATGGTTGTGGGTCTAGGACTCCCTAAACCCAACTTTCTGAATACCGAAGACGACATCAGATTTATACTCGCCCCCAAGTCACACAATCCACGAGCTCGGATGCTCTGCCCAATAGTAAGTTGGATAGTAAAACTTCCAGGGTCTTTTAGCTTTGTGGGCAGTCTATTTTGGATCCGGGAAGTGCACTCCTCCGTTAAAGCCACCGTAGCATACTCAGTCAATCGACTTTTGTTGGCCACGATGTCCTTTATGTACTTGGCATATTTAGGCACTCCCTGCAAGACATCAACAAGAGGTAAATTAACATGTACCTGTTAAGCACCTCCATGAATTTCTTGAAACACGCCTCCTCTTTGTGTTTCTTGAGTCGTTGAGGGAACGGGGGTGGAGGTCTTTCTGATTCAACTTCTTTGGTCTTCCCCCTTTTAGAAGTTTTCTCCCCCTCAACTTCTGCTGCTCCCGAATGTTGAGGTGGTCTTTCTGGTTCCACCTCCTTCAGCTGCAAACCACTCTTTGTGGTCACTGCATTTACCTACTTGGGATTCAGATCCGTGTCACTTGGCAGTCCTCCTCTAGGCCTTGTATTTTGGGCACTGGCAAATTGCCCAAATTGATACTCAAGAGCCTTGGTAGCTAACTGATTGTTTTTCACTTCGGCTGCCAATTTCACATAGTCAGCCTGCAATTGAGCTTGGTTAGCTATCATGGTCTTGAACATCTCCTCAATGCTGGGTGATGGTGGTGGAGGAGGTGCATTGTTATTTCTGAATTGAGATTGGTAGTTATGTTGCCCTCCTTGGTTCCTTTGCACACCCTGACCCGAACTTTGGCCTTGATGGTTGTTGCTACCCCACGAGAAATTAGGATGATTCCTCCAATTTGAATTGTAGCTACTACCATACTGCTGGTGATTTCTTTGTGCATTACCCACAAAGTTTACAGCGTCAGGATTGGCTCCACAGCACTCAGCTGAGTGCTCACTGCTTCCACACATTTCACACCACAATTGCTGGACTGCATTAACTGGAGTTGAAGGCTGGATCAAAGTCATGTTGCTGAAGTGGTTGTTCAATTGATTTTGCAAGGCAGCTATCTGTGCAGTGATAGCTGTAAACCCATCCACTTCAAGCACTCCTGCTGCTTTCCTTGTCCCACCTCGTGATGAATCAGCATTCCATTCTGGATTGCCCTGTGAAATCCGGTTTAACAAGGTATACAGCTCCTCATAAGTCTTTTCCAGCGCTTGCCCTCCAGCTGCTGAATCTAGCAATATTTTGGTGTGGGGTTCCAAACCCTCAATAAATGTGTGCACCAACACCTCATTGGACTGATGATGATGAGGACAATCCCGCAACATGGATTTAAATCTCTCCTAGGCTTGATATAAATTTTCTCCCTCCCTCTGTTTGAAACTTAGAATTTGACTTCTAAGTCTTGCTATTTTACCAGAGGGAAAAAACCTTATCAAGAACTTCCGTGCAAGATCATCCCACGTTGAAATAGAATTTGGTGGCTCAGCTTTCAACCACCTCTTGGCTTCTCCGAGTAATGAGAACGGAAATAATGTAGGATGAACATAGTCTGGTGACACTCCAGCGGGTATGTAAGTGTCACTTATCTCCAAAAAGTTTTGGAGATGCTATTGTGGGTCTTCAGGAGGGAGAACGGTAAATTGTCCGCTTGTGTGCAACAATTGCACCATATTTTGCTTGAGTTCAAATCTCCCTCCGGGCTCTGGTTTGCGGATACTGTATGTAACATTATTGGCATGTGGGATTGCCACCTCGCGAACCGGCCTTGCTGCTGCTTTTTCGGGCACTAACACTGCCCTCACTACCGGTGGATTCTGTTGGTGCTCCATAATAGTATGTCTGAGCAACTGCAGCTTTCTTTGTAGAGCTTCTCTCCGTTTACTGTGAAATATACATTCTGGCTCTATATAAGATTCCACCAGCTCTTTGTCTCTTGCCAGTGTTCACAGCAATTAAGTCTACAAAATACAGGCTAAGACCAAGTTGTCAACACTTAAGAAAATGAAAATACAGTAAAATTAACACTTAAAACAAATTCACCAATTGCCAAGTCCCCGGCAACGGCGCCAAAAACTTGTTCTGGGTGTTATATGGGTATATAAAACGACATGCAAGTGCACGTGGTCGAACAAGTAGTAAGTGGCTTTAGTAAGCCAAGTATCGATCCCACAGAGACTTGGGTTAAGTGCAATTTGTTCAAGTATACTATATTTTTACTTCTAAATATGCTGACAACAACGTAACCAAAAAGTTGATAGTTTGTTTTATAAATTTTATACTAAAACTAAGAACAATTATCTACTTTGAATTTTGACTATGAATAAGAGCATGCCGAGGTTAAACGAACATGTAATGAAACTGATTATCATCATAAATTGGTTAATCTTTTCTTCCAGTTGCTAGCCAAGAACATTTGCCAAGAGATTAAAACTCTCGTATTTAATCTCACTTAAGAATCATGAACCATCCGTCTACATTTCTGTGATCAAATGCAATTCATGTTCTAGCCATACAATTCCGGTTCCTAAATTGACTAATACGACTTTCAGGTATATTTCTATCCCTGAATGCACATCAAAACTCAATTTTCCCAAATCAAGTAAAGAACAATATCCTATTAATTCACAACTTTCCAATTTCGTGCTCTCTCGAGTGAAATCGGACTTTTTAGATGTACATTAATGTAGGCCACACACCAATGCAGTAAGAACAAGAATTAATAGAACATAATGGAAGAAAAAGATGAAAAACCATATAATCAATAATCAAAATTCATCACAAGTGTTCATAACCTCAGCAAGGAAGGGAATTAGCCACTCATTTGTGGATTAATCATCATAAAACGAGTGTTAATCATACAAATAATTGAATTAGAGAAGAAAGAAAGAGAGAAAAAAACTTGAACTTTTCGTCCCTCAACTGCCTGTAACCCACGTCCTTGCTCCACCAAGTCTGAATTATGAAAAATGAACTTAAGTGTTCTATTTATACTAGTGGGAATTTTTCTCTGAATAATGAGCAACGTGTCACGGAGTGCATCGCAGAGCATTACCTCCGTGACACGCCATGAACGTGGACCCTCACTGGAACTGGGGGTCCGGGAATTCAAGCTCAACGTGGCACGGCGTGCATCGCGGAGCACTGGCTCCATGCCACGGAGCAAACGCGGACCTTCACTGGAAATTCGGTGAATTTTCACCCTCCAGGAAGAATGCCACCGCGATGGCAGCGTGACACGGCTCCATCGCGGAGCCCCTTTAAATCATGCTATCCAATGCCTTTTCCTTGTTCGCATCCAAGTCCAACTCCGATATCGTCCAACATGCATTTTAGCTTCTCGAAATCACATTTTACCTACAAAACAATGCTAATCATGTTGGTTAGTATAAATTCACATTTTATTACCAATTACATGAAAATGTATACACATTGCTAGATAAACAAGGCGAAAATGATACTTTTGAGTATCACTTGGGCATATAAATCTGCCCAAGATCAGTTACCTATGTTTATGTCTTATAATATTATGTTTTATTGCATATTTGATTCATTGATCAATTTTTGAGTTTTCACTTATATTTATAAGTATAGCATGCTATATGATTTCTATTTGTAAACCATTGGTCATTATGTTCAGCTTGTGATGAATGGCCTGCGATTATGTACACTTCAGATATATGGCTTTTAACATGTTGCCCTCACTCTCATGATCTATCGCAATTTATACTCATGATTTCATATTATCGTTTACTAGAATATTTTACTTTTTATACATACTCAATACATTCAAAGTGTAGAACATATACTCTATGCTATATTATCTCATGATATAGGCATGGGCAACCAATCTCATTCTCTTCGTTAGCTCAACCCGCTCAAACCAGCTCAGTTTCCAGTCTTGGTGAGTCCTCAACTTTCAAGGATGTTTATCAGTTATATTGCTATGTTTTGTTTTAGTTTCGGACTTAGCAAGCTAGTTGGGGGTGTTGTCCCATCAGCTCATCTTACACTAGATGCTTTTCAGACAATTAGCCCAACATTGTGAATTTGTCACTCTTATTTATTCTTTATGTTGTATAGAGTTCCTCTTATCCATTCTTATGCTTTAAATTCTACTTTAGTTCATGCTCTTGAGTTGCTAAGAATGTGCCATGGGTTAGCTTAGGACCATTCATGGTTCTAGGTCTCGTGTCTCGATCCGGGTGCCTACCTTGGGTCGTGACAAATGTAACACCTAAAGTTTCCTAATACTAGGCTCGGGAATTGGAATTTGACCCGATAGAAAATTTGAGAAATGCCTTAGTACGGGCCTCAATATGACTCTTTGCTAGGTAGTACGAGTCATACTAATGGTTATAGCACGCTATCTAGTAATGATGGATTGAAACCATGAAAAGGACTTAAAGTTCATAGCAATATAGTATGAGTGATACCAGGGAGTCGTAGGAAGAGGTTTAGAGTAATCTCCTGAAATGATGAGAGAAACCATGAACCTAGGTACAACTCGTGGTAAGGAGGTAAAGATCGTGGTAAGCACCCGTGGGATGAAGTTCAGAGAATGATTAGGGGCAGGACCTGAGCCAATGAGACTCAGTACATGTCATGGTGAGGTCCTACAAATCGTAGGACGATTCATAGTACTGACGAGATAATTTTTTATTATGTGCTCCCAGGGATATTTTTGTAAATTCCTATGGTTCTAACTCCTAAATGATGTCTTTTTAGGATTTCTAAGGTTCAGAATAAAGTGGTTTAACATATCTAGATTATTCATTCCCTTCAAAGAATGATAGTTTGAATTTCCTCTCAAGATCAAGCTAGGGTTCTTCATCAAACCTCTTCAAATCTCCTTGGGCTTTTCAAGACAATTTTACGAGTCAATTACCCAGGTATGAAGGGTTATGAATAGGGGAAATTCTTCAACCCTCATGTCTAATTTCATCTCAATTCCATAATTTCAAGTCTCTAAGCATGTCATGTAAAAATTCTAGGGTTTAACCCAATTCAATGCAATTTTCCACGCTATCTTTATGGGTTCAATTCTCTCATGTTTTAATTGATGTTTTATGGCTATTGGGAAGATTTAACCCTCAATTTACTTCCTAATACATGATTTCAAGTTTATGATGATTATTCCCTATTATGCATGATGTATGAATATAAAGCTTATGAGTCCATGATTTCAAGTATGATGACTTATCAAGTATGCGTGAATATTTATAAATTCTTAACTTATGATTCCATGATTTTTTAAATTATGATGTTTGGTTCAAGAATCTATTATTTTCCATGAAATTCAAGTTCAAATATCATGGCCAATTCTATGGAACCTTTTCACGAATATTTCATGCATATCAAGTATGATTGTGATTTCATGTTTTGGATAGCCCATGCAAGTTCAAGTATTTTTCATGGAAATGATTATGAGTTGTGTGCATGTTTTTGGGAATAGTTTCTAGCACCGAGTAGGCTAGGTGTTCACGAAAACCTCGAGTCTTGAAACTATGTCTCACCGTAGGTATATATTCATGTTCAAACCCTACTGGGATTCACGAGTGATATCATGCCATAATCGTTCTTAGCCTTGGCAAGCTTGGGACGATTCTGCCCATTTGAGTGAGATAGTTAGAAAATTTTATAAGCTCTATCATGATGGTGTCGATTATAATAAGGCTTCACATTGTTCCTCATATTTGCAGTTATACATGTTCATGTCATATGATATTATGTTTTATTGCATATTTGACCTATTGATAAATTTATGAGCTTTCACTTATGTTTTCAAGTATAGCATGCTATATGATTTTTATTTATAAACCTTGGGTCATTATGTTAAGCTCATGATGAATAGCTTATGATTATGTATACTTCAGACATATGAGTTTGAGCATGTTGTCCTCACTCTCATGATCTATCTTGATTTATACTCATGATCTCATACTATTATTTACTAGAATCTTCTACTCTCTACATACTTAGTACATTTAAAGTACCGACCCCATACTCTATGCTATATCGTCTGATGATATAGGTCCGAGCAACCAGTCTCAGTCTCATTGTTAGCTCGCCCCCACTTATACCAACTCAGTTCCTAGTATTGGTGAGTCCTTATCTTCTAAGGACATTTATAAGTTATATTGTCATGTCTTATTTTAGTTTCAGACTTAGTAGCTAGTTGGAGGTGCTGTCCCATCAGCTCATCTTGTGACTAGAGGCTTTTTAGATAGATATGTAGTACATGACTCAGCATTTTGAATTTGTCACTCTTACTTATGCTTTATGTTGTATAAACTTCTGCTTATCCAGGCTTATGCTTTAAATTTTTCTTTATTTCATGCTCGTGAGTTGCTATGCATGTGCTATGGGTTAGCTTAGGGCTATTCATTATTTTAGATTCCCTGTCTCAATCCGGGGTCCCAGCTCGGATCGTAACAAACTTTGTATCTGAGCAAAGGTGTAGGTACATCCTAGGGTGTCTGGAAGTCGCATTATGTAGAGTCATTTCCATGGGTTTGAAGCACGCCACACTTATGGGGAAGAGGCTACGAGACGTTTTAGGAAATTTCCCTCTTTCATGGTCTATGTCGTATGAGGAAGTACATCTCTCTACTCTTCTAACTTGTGCCATATGGATTTGCAGAAATATGCATCCTCACTGAGTCAATGGAAGAAGGAATGAAAACGGAAATGGCTATGGCAATAGCAATGGAGATGGGTATCAGCCAGCCCTACCAGCTCTAGCTGATCCTTTACTGGAGCAGGTTACTCATGCCGAGTTCAGTGCCGCTTTTTAGGTGTTGGCTCTGGTTATGAGAGCCCAGGTTAATCAGTAAGCTATGGCTCATGTGAATCCGAATCAAAATGCAATAGTGGCGAGAGTGTGAGATTTCCTCAAGATGAACCCACCTGAGTTTGTGGGGTCAAAGGTGGAGGAGGACCCATATGATTTCATAGAAGTGGTCCAGAAGATCACCTAGATCATGAGGGTGACTGGAAAGGAGAGTGTAGACTTAGCCTCCTATCAACTGAAGGGGGTTGCTCATATATGGTTATGTTAGTGGAGGGGGAGTAGGGAGTTGGTGCGGTTCCCGTTGGTTGGGATGAGTTCGTTACTACTTTCTTTGACAGATTCTTTTCTCAAGAGTTTTGGGAGGCAAAGGCAGTTGTGTTCTTTAATCTGAAGCAGAACAACATGACTATCCAGGAGTAAGCCTTGGAGTGTACCTGATCCAAAGCATGCACCAGAGATGGTGGCCGATCCGAGGGCTCGAATGAGCAGATTCATTAATAGGGTGAAAGATTCATTGGACAAGGCATACAGGACAACCATGATAATTAATGATATAGGTATCTCTCGATTTATCATCTATGCCTGGCAGATAGAGGCAGAGCAGATGAAGGAAAAGGAAAGAAAGGCCAAGAAGGCCAGGACAAGGAGCTATGGATAGTTCCAGTAGAGATTCGGTGGTGGACATTTCCTCCAGTTCCAGCAGAATTCGTCAGCCCCAGCCCTATTATCAGCTAGAATTCCATCTAGACCTCAGAGTGATCAGAGGAGCAGGGCGTCAGGTTCTAGGGGCTAGAGGAGCACGATAGTAGAGCTCACTTTCCTAGTTTGCAGGAAATATGGTAAGAACAACCCAAGAGAGTGCTTAGTTGGCTCAGATGTTTGCTTCGGGTGTGGGCAACTAGGGCACATGTGTAGAGATTGTCCATTTTCTAGGCAGGGCGATAGTAGATGTTGTGCCCCAGCCACTAGTATAGTAGCTCCCGTAGCTTGCCAATTGCAGAAGGGCGCATCATCTATTGTAGGTGGAGGCTAGCGCCAGAACATGTTCTATGCACTATCATCTCATCTGGAGAAGGTGGTCTCAACTGATGTGGTCACTAGTATATTACAAGTATTCCATCTTGATGTGTATGCATTGTTAGACCTAGGGGCTACATTGTCTTTTGCAACACCTTATGTTTCTGTTAGTTTTCGTTGGTCCCAAAATCCTCTCAGAAAGCTTCTTAGTCTCCACTCCCATTGGTGAGTCAGTTTTAGCTCAATGAGTATACAAAAATTTCCCTATCATGATTCTTTAGAAAGTTACCCAAGCCAACTTAATAGAGTTATATATGAACGATTTCAATGTTATACTCGGTATGGATTAGTTACATGCTTGTTATGCTTCAGCCAATTGTAGAACACGTATAGTAGAGTTCTGATTTCTGAGTGAACCAATCCTACAATGGAAGGGTAGTTAAGTTGTGCCTGTAAGTCGCTTTGTTTGCTATCTCAAGGCCAGGAAGATGATCTCCAAAGGCTGTGTGTACCATTTAGTTCAGGTTAAGGATGCTATGTTTGACACCCTGACTCTTCAGTTAGTTCCTATTATACGTGAGTATCCAGAGGAGTTCCCAGATGATCTACCAAGAGTCCCTCCCAAGTGGGAGATTGACTTTGGTATTGACCTTCTCCCTGATATGCAACCCATATCTATTCTTCCTTATAGAATGGCTCGAGCCGAGTTAAAGGATTTGAAAGAGCAATTGAAAGATCTCCTAGATAAAGGTTTCATCAGGCCTAGTAAGTCCCCATGGGTTGCTCCACTTCCCTTTGCTCTAAATAAGGATGGTTCTCTTAGGATGTTCTTTAATTATGGACAGTTGAATAAGGTTACAATCAAGAACAAGAATCCCCTCCCAAGGATTGATTAATTCTTTGTCTAGCATTAGGGTGCTAAGTGATTTATTATGGTAGACCTCAGATTTGGTTATCACCAGCTCAGAGTTAGAGAGAGTGACATCCCAAAGATAGCTTTCAGGACTCGATATGGTCACTATGTCTTCACAGTTATGTCTTTTAGACTAATGAATTCTCTCGCAGCTTTTATGGTCTTGATGAAAGGGTACTTAAGAAGTCTATGGATATGTTCGTGATTATTTTCATAGATGATATCCTCATATACTATTGGAGAAGGGAGAATCATGCCACTTATTTGAGGATTGTGTTGCACACTCTCAAAGATCGTCAGTTGTTTACTAAATTAAGTAAGTGTGAGTTTTGGCTAAACTCAGTAGCATTCTTGGGTCATTTTGGTGTCTAGTGGGGGTGTTCAGCTGGACTCTCAAAAGATATAAGCAGTGAAGAATTGGCCTAGACCTGTCAACCTACAAATATTAGGAGCTTTTTGGTTTTAGCTAGCTACCATAGGTGGCTTGTAGAGGGATTTTTGTCCATCACAACACCGTTAACTAAGTTGACCCTTAAAAGGTCAAATTATAGTGGTTTAATTCTTGCAAGAAGAGTTTTCAAGTATTACAGACTCAACTCACTTCAGCCCCAGTATTGACCCTACCAAAGGGAATGGATAGCTTTGTTGTGTGTTGAGATACTTATAGTGTTGGTCTTTGTTTGTGTTGATGTATCATGATAAGGTCATTTCGTATGCCTCTATATAACTTAAGACTCATGAGAAGAATTATCTAACGCATGACCTCGAGTTGGTAGTTGTAGCGTTTGCCTTGATGATTTAGAGGCACTACTTCTATGGGGTGCATATAGATGTATTCACGGATCACAAGAGCCTACAATACGTGTTTACTTAGAAACACATAAATTTGTGGCAAAGAGGTGGCTAGAGCTTCTCAAGCACTATGATATGAGTGTCCTTTATTATCCAGGAAAGGCCAACGTAGTGGTGTATGCTCTTAGTAGATTGTCCATGGATATTGTGTCTGATGTCGAGAATGGAAGAATTGAGTTGGTGAAGGATGTCCATAGGCATGCTCGTTTACGAGTTCACCTTACCAATTTGTCAAACGGTGGTGTTATCATTCAAAATGGGTAACTTAGGATCATTCGTGGTTCTAAGTCTCCTGTCTCGATCCCGAATACCAGCTCAAGTCGTGACAATACTCTTGTTGCTACACTTTGTTGTTGCCTCTCATGATTAAATTCCATGGTTTGCTAATTTTTCCTATTTTTTGGCTAGTGATGTGATGCCTGAAGGTCTAAATTTCCACAAAAAAAGAAGTTCTTGGATGATGTCTACAAATTTTATTGGGATAAACCATACCTTTTCCGCATATGTTCTGATGGTATAATTCGCCAATGTGTTCCAAAAGTAGAAATGATGCCCATACTATAAGCATGCCATTCTTCACCAGTTGGGGGTCATCATGGAAGTGTGTGAATAGCTTTAAAGGTTCTACGATGTGGCTTCTATTGCCCTACCATCTACCATGATGCGTATTATCTTGTCAAGCATTGTGACTAATGCTAGCATTCCGGTGGAATCTATAGGCATCAAGAACTTCCCTTAACTCCTATTCTGGAGGTCGAGCTATTTGATATATGGAGAATTAATTTCATTTGACCTTTTGGGAGGTCTTATGGGAGCACATATATTGTAGTTGCTGTAGACTACATGTCTAAATGGGTGGAGGCCATGACATTACTTAACAATGAGGGGAGAAGTGTCACTTTATTCTTAAAGAAACATCTCTTCTCCAGGTTCAACACCCCTCATGCCATCATCAGTAATGAGGGGGTCTCTTTTTTTAATCAGTTCAGTGCATTATTTGCCAAATATTGGGTGAAACATAACGTCCCCACTCTTTTCCATGCCCAAACGAGTGGCCAAATAGAGGTGTCTAATAGGGAGATCAAATCCATCCTAACAAAGACAGTAAATGCCAACAAAACTAATTGGGCAAGGAAGCCGGAAGATATCCTAACAAAGACAGTAAATGCCAACAAAACTAATTGGGCAAGGAAGCCAGAAGATGCACTTTAGGCATACCAAACTGCTTTCAAAACACCCATTTTTATGTCTCCTTATCAGATGGGTTTTAGTAAAACTTGCCATTTACTTGTAGAACTAGACCATAAGGCTATGTGCTCATTGAAGAGCTTGAATCTTGATTGGGGAAGAGTCGCCTATGCATGGATTGAGAATCATAATGAGATTGATGAGTTCAAGATGTGAGCTTATGATAATGCTTCTCTATACAAGGCTTGAATGAAACACTTCTATGATCAGAGGATATTGGAAAGGGAGTTTCTTCAGGAGATGAGGTGTTTCTATTTAATTTGAGGCTTCGTTTATTACTAGGAAAATTTAAATCCAAGTGGTCCGGGAAATTCAAAGTGTCCCAAGTTTTGCGAATGGAGCCATTGAACTCTAAGGGGAAGACGAGGTGAAGTTTAAGGTGAATGGACAACAACTCAAGAAATATTTGGGTATTCGTGAAGTCACCTTAATTTGGGTCACTTATCTTGATGAGCCTTAGTTGTGAGGTTTTTCCTTCATGCCACGACATTAAATCAAGTGCTTCTTTGGGAGGCAACCCAAGTATGCATTTTTATTTCAATTTTTTTCAGTTGTTGCTATTTTTGTTCTTATGCTAGGTATGCTTCTAGATCAACATGAGCTATCTCAAGAGTTGTTCGGAGGGCGTCTACAGAAATATATGCGGCAGCATGTGGGGTTCGGTGTCACGAAGGTGCAACACACATCCCAACTAGAAACTCAACAAAAACTTAATCTCATCCAAGACCATGTACGATTCCCTCTGCGCCAACATGTCCTGACTTGCAAATCACAGGTGCCGTGCTGTACAGAGAACCAAACAGTTCTTACTTGGGCTTTAAATTTGGGAGAATTTGCGAGGAGCATGCAACACGCAGGTCTCAACATGCAGCAAGAAATTTTGGCACATGTGTTATCTAGAATACCTGGAATAAAACCTTTCAGAAATCTTGCATCTGCACACCATCTACAAAATGCAGACCCAAATATGCAGCACAAAGGTCCAACGCGTGTTCTCGGATAGATCACTGAAGATCCTAGTGCATAATTTTCTCTTCACACCTGCATTGCACATGCTACTGCAGGAACAAACCTGAGACATGCATGTCTCTACTAGTCCAGGGAGTTCTTTCACCCATACTACCCTTATTTTGTTTAATCTTCTGCCTTGAGGACAATGCATTTTTTTTTATGGGTGAAATCTGAGTAACCCACTCATTAGTGATGCATGATTGACCCTATGATATATTGGGTGATTTCACTCTTAATGGAATATTATCATTGCAATTTCCCTTTGTAAACAGTAATTAGTGAATAAACTCCGAGGGTTTTCTTTATATCAGGATTCCTTCCAAGGTGAAAAAAATTTCTTATCTTAATATTTTGTGTCAAACCAAGTGACATTTCTCAATAATGGATTAAGACAAGACTTTCTTAAAGAAAATTCCATGTCTTAGTTGTCATTTAGAGTCTTTGTGCACTTATCTTGAGAAGCATCACCGAAAATTTTTCTTGGCAAAGAAATCCAATTTTTGTTTAAAAAGAGAGGGGTAAATGAACATAAAAGAATTCTCTTTTCATGATGCCTATATTCTTTTTTTGTCTTTTTTATTCACAAATGAGTTGTGTGAAAATCAGAATAACTTGTCAAAAAGTCATACTTTTTAATTGATTTTGTGAATAGCTAAACTCCTTCGAATTGTGATACCTTGTGTGGTAAGATTATTATATCTTCTTGTGTATGCATGTCGTCTAGAACTTGCCTCGAATGTGATTCAAGGAAAAATCCTAGATGTGGCTAAGCTTGGAAAATGACCTTAGGCCCTTTTTGGATAGTCACTTCACTGAGGCTCTACTTTAACATTGATCTCAGTCAACCCCTTTTGAGCCTTAAATATTTCTTTTGATAACCACATTACAAGATTTGACCCTTTTCGAATCCTCTACATTAG
This sequence comes from Datura wrightii, assembly GCA_035772735.1. Lineage (NCBI taxonomy): Eukaryota > Viridiplantae > Streptophyta > Magnoliopsida > Solanales > Solanaceae > Datura > Datura wrightii. Next base: position 8,267,890 of record JASDFA010000010.1, on the reverse strand, counting down.
CACCTGTTCCTCCTTAATTTCTAGTGATAAGAGAAAAAGGAGGCTAAAAGCCCAAGATTAGGGGGAGAATGAGAAATAAAATGTTGATGTAGGAAAAAGCCTAAATTTGGGGGTGTGTGTATAAAGGGAGAAAAGAAAAATGAGCTTCAACGTGAGGTAGCACATATTGATTAATGTAAAAAATATAGCTATTTGAAACCTTTGATCAAAGGAAAAAATAAAATAACTAAGTTGTGTTATCTCTTGTGTAGGGGATGCTTAATGTAGAAATCAAAGAAGTTTAAAGGGGTGGCTCTTTGGGAAAACTTGGATTATATAAACTAGAGATAAGGTGGAGTTGTCTCTATGTTGTGAGCGGATGTTTGATATGTGTCACAAAAATATTAGGAGGTTATAATCACTGGAACTAAATAATGTCCTACCCTTATTACATGGAAGTGGGAAGAAGTGAATATGGACTTTATTACAAGTCTACATCGTACTCCCCGGCATCATGACTCCATTTGGATGATGGTAGATAAGATGACCAAGTCAACACATTTCCTCCTAGTTAAAACTACAGACTCAGCTGAGGATAATGCTATGTTGTACATCCGGGAGTTAGTCAAACTACATGGAGTGCCCTTATCCATTATTTCAGATAGAGGTACCCAGTTCACCTCACATTTTTGGAAGTCATTTGAGAAAGGACTTGATACTCAGGTCAAGCTCAGCACAACTTTTCACCCTTAGACAGATGGACAAGATGAGCGGACTATTCAAACCGTGGAAGATATGCCGAGAGCTTGTGTGATTGATTTCAACGGCTGTTGGGATGATCACCTACCTCTAATTGAGTTTGCGTACAACAATATCTACCACTCCAGTATTCAGATGGCCCCGTTTGATGCATTAAATAGTAGGAAGTGTAGATCTCTTATAGGGTCATTTGAGGTTGGTGAAGCTACCATGATAGGACCAGACTCAGGACATGAAGCTCTACAGAAAATGCAACTTATAGGGGAAAAGTTGAAAACGGCTTAAAGCCGATAAAAATCTTGTGTTGATGTGAGGAGAAGAGAGTTAGAATTTGCTATAAATGATTGGGTTTAGCTGAAAAATTTACCCATGAAGGGGGTGATATGGTTTGGAAAGAAAGGGAAACTAGTCCGAGGTATGTAGGACCCTATAGAATTTTGAGGCGAACTGGCAATGTGGCCTATGAGTTAGAATTACCCTCAGAGTTAGCATCGGTGCACCAAGTCTTCCATGTGTCATTGTTGAAGAAGTGCATCGATGATCCAAGATCAATTGTGCCATTAAATAGTGTGGAGGTGAGAGATAGTCTCTCTTACGAAGAGGTTCCAGTTCAGATCCTAGACCATCAGGTTCATAAGCTGTGAAACAAGGAAGTCGCTTCAGTGAAAGTCTTGTGGAGGAACCAGCTAGTTGAGGGAACCACATGGGAGGCAGAAGTAGACATGATGGCTAAATACCCTCATTTATTCCTTTCGATATTAGTTCCAACATCAGGTACTAAATTCCTCCTCAATACTCTGTTCAGTTCCGTACTCATTAACTCTAATTAGATTTTCGATATGCATCCTAGTTGCATCAACTCGATTAGCATGGTTGAATCAGTTTGGAGTTAGTCGTTTCTCAAGAAATCAGTTCATAGTCTCAGTCTAGGAATTGCAGCTCTTTTCCCAGTTTTCCAATAGTTTTTGCCTTCATTCGAGGATGAATGATCCCATGGGAGAGATATTGTAACACCCAAAAACTTTCCTAGACCAACCTCAGACTCAGTAGATTAAACCAAAAAATTTTGCCTCAGAATGACCGAGGCAACGAGTCGTCGTCAGCTCCAGTGACCCATTATTTGGGTTGTGGTCAGCCCAGTCATGATCCTTCAAGCACCAACGGGACATGGAATGACTCATTGTGAGGAGCAACGAGTCATCCTGCCACTCGTTGCATCCCCAGTTCAGAACCTAATTGACCCCTTTCCAGGAACCCACAAGTCAACCAACGAGTCATCGTTTGATATAACAACTTGTGGTGTGACTCGATAGTTGGGGCTCCCAGGTATTTTACAACCAAAGCCTTTAGTGACAAAGAATGGCAATAACAACCTTGTATATCACACAATGAGTTGTTGTGTCCACCTGTGGTGACAAGTCCAGGGATCCTCAGAATTTTTCCAGTAGAGATGATGAGTCGATACGTCGATCCATTGGTTCTACCAACGAGTCATTGTGCTTCTTGTTGATGGGTTTCCCAGTTTTTCTTCCTATGACAACAGGAGGTACCAATGACCCATTTGTTCTTCTAAAGAGTTGTGGTACCCACCCGTTCCCAGTTCTAATAAGCCCTAGATTTGAGCCCAGGGCAGATGACTAGTCCCAACGAGTCGTGATGTCAACCAATGACTCATTGTGTGACCCGTTGGTCTCCTATCGGGCAGTTTTTTAGACTTTCTCCCAGGGTTATTTTTGTAATTTTCACCTTTTTAATCCATAAACTATTTCATTTTGGGGTTATATTAAGGGAATTTAGAGGGGTAATCGACAATTATACTTCATTACTCTCATTCCCCCAGAAGTCAAATCGTAGAACTTTTTCAGAAAAACTCATAGAAGAAGCAAGGGTTCAACTTGTCTCTTAGATATTCTCAAGGATTTCCTCTGAGGTTTTCATCATAAGGTATGTGAGAATTTAGCAAGGAAATTTTCCTTCCCTTGTGCCCCAAAATCCATCTAAATTTTCTCACCAGTTCTAGGCCCTGAGTTTTCGAATTTGAATAAATTTTTAGCCATATTTCATATATATCATGTGGAACATTATTCATGTTAATTGTAGTTATATTTCCACTATTTTGTGACTATGTTGATGCTTGTTCTTGTGAATAAATTCTAGCACTAGCATTTGAATGCAGTAAATTAGTGTCTTACATAATTGCTTAGTTATTCATATTGCTTGATTCTATCAGTGTTGAGATTTTCCATGTTATTAATATCAGTTTAAATCTCAGTCAGTTGCATGCTAGTCCAGTTTCAGTTCGAATGTTAGCATACTCAGTATTTTCAGAAATATCAGCTGATCAGTCTGACTATACTCTTTTCTTGAGGTGTTAGTAATGCCTCCTAGATATTAGTTATCAGACTCAGTTATCATTTATCATATATTAGTTGTTCTTTAGATGGTTACGATGCTTCCAGATAAGCAACTTAGACTAGTCTTAGAAAACCAGTCACAGAATCCGGTTCGATAAGACACTTAGGGTACTTCCAGATAAGTATCTCTGATTTAGTCTTGGACCCCAATTTCGAGCTACAGCTTAGTAGTCAGTTTAGGTCTATCCAGTGGGAGTAGGACTTAGCACTGAGCGGACCGAGGTTCCAGTGCACCCAGGTTCCGAGAACTACGTTGCCATCGTAGGTTATTTTATAAGCCCTATGGTCCTAGATTTGTGATCACCAGTTCATGCCTTTATAGCCTGGTAAGGTATATTGGGTCCTATTAGTACGTCATATAGAATGAACTCCACGTCTAGCTCACGTGGTTATATGTCAGTTTTAGACTCTCCCACTAGTCAGTACAATTTTAGTTTAGCTCAACTCAGTATTTCAAATTTAGGACATGTCTATGACAATCAATCAGGGTCATTATTGACAATATTAGTTATGTTTCAGTTTTTTAGTTTTCAGTATTCTAGTTGGTCATTTTATGTAATTTCAGTTCAGTTATTTGTCCTTTCATGCATTATTATATCTCTCTCTTACTCGGTACATTCCAAGTACTGACGCATACCTTCTATATTTTATCGTATCATGATACAGGCGCTGGCTCTCAGTCTCAGCATCGCTAGTCGATTCCTCTAGGAGATATTAGCAGCAGCAGTTGGCGAGTCCTCATATTTTTAGAACGATATTTATTTTCAGTTAATTTCTTTCAGTTAGAATTTAGAGTTAGTTGGGAGCTTGTCCCAACAACTCATCATTAGATGATGGATTTCAGACATAGACTCAAACATTCAATATTATTTTTTTATATGTATGAACTTTTATCAAATTAGCTTTCTTAAATTATTTTATTATTTAAAGCTTCCGCATATGTCTAGTCAAACTACCAGTGTTATGATAGACCATGGTTTGGCTTGGGGTTTCTTGTGACTCCAAGTACCGTGTCTCGTCCAGGGTATAGACTCAGGTTGTGAAAAACTTGGAATTAGATAACTAGGTTTAGAGTATCCTAGGACGTCTGAAAGCTGCATCAAGTAGAATCCTTTTCATGGGTGTGAAGTGCGCCACACTTATGATGGGGAGGCTACGAGACGTTATTAGGAAAAAAAGTCACTTTTGTTCATACTCCTTATTGTATGTTGAAGTTAAATAGGAACATTCTCCTAACTCATACTCTATTTCATTTCAGTGAAACTATGCCTCCAAGATGTGGAAATAGAAGAAGGGCTGGCAACGCTAACCGACCTGCCCCAAAAGCTCCAGCACCCCCTCAGGATGATCAAGTGTCCTCAGCAGAGTTTAGAGTGGCAATCCATCTACTGGCTGAGACAGTAACAAACCAAGTGAACCAGCATGTAATTTTGGTAAACTCAAACGGGTCTGCAGCAGCAGCCAGGGTTTGGGACCTCACCCGAATGAACCCTCCAGCCTTTCATAGATCTATGGTGGGAGAGGACCCACAGGTGTTCGTGGATTATGTATTGAAGATCACCTGAATTATGGGTGTTAGTTCCACTGAGAGTGTTGATCTGGCTACCTACCAGTTGAAAAGGGTGGCACAGATCTGGTACGATCAGTGGAAAGAAGGGAGACCAACAGGAGCGGAACCGGTGTAATAGGAAGAGTTCATCACAACATTCTTAGATAGATTCTTCCCCTGGGAGTTAAGGGAGGCTAAGGTTGCAGAGTTCATGAATTTGAAGCAGGGCAACGGGACAGTGGAGGAATATGCATTGGAGTTCACGCAGTTGTGAAGACATGCTCCGCAGCTGGTAGATGAGCCAAGGGATCACATGCTTAAGTTCATCAATGTAGTATCAAACCTGGTACTTAAGGAGTGTCGGACCGCGATGCACATAAAAGATATTGACCTCTCAAGCCTTATCGTTTATGCCCAACAAATTTAGTAAGAAAAGTCTAAAGATATGGAGCAACAAAATAAGCGGTATAGGACTAGACAATCAGATTATGGCCACCAGAGGTCTGGCGGTAGTAGCCGCCCACAGCAGCAGCAATAGTAACAGCAGAGGACTCCAACACTCACTTCAGCCAGCCCCCCTACTCTCCAATCCCGCAAGGATCGGAAGGGTGGAGCATCTAGCTCTCAGTCCTAGAGTCACAGCGCCAGCAACCATTACACACCTTTCCCTAAGTATGGAAAAAAACATCCAGGTGAACGCCTCCAGGGAAAAGAGGGTTGCTTTGGGTGTGGACAACCTGCACTGGCTCAAGGAATGTCCATCAGCAGGATGGAGGAGATGATAGTCTACCACTTCAGTAGCTCTAGCAGGCCAACCAGCTCAGTAGGCCAACACTTCAGGTACGAATGACAGTCAGCACCAAAACCGCTTTTATGCTTTGTCCTCTCTTTAGGATTAGGAGAGCTCACCTGATGTGGTCATTGCTATGTTATGTCTCTTCCATCTTGACGTGTATGCCCCACTAGATACAAGACCCACAATATCATTCATGACTCCTTATGTAGCTGTGTAATTTGAAATCAATTTAGAAGTCCTCTCAGAACCATTTACAGTCTCTATCCTAGTTTGTGAGTCAGTTAGATCAGCCGGGTGTACAGAAACTGCCCAGTGTCAGTATCAAATAAGGTCATTCCAGCTGATCTGGTAGAGTTAGACATGGTTGATTTCGATCTCGTTCTTGGCATGGATTGTTTACACTCGGTTATGCCTCAGTCGACTGCAGAACAAGAGTCATCAGATTTAAGTTTCTTAATGAGCTAGTTTTAGAGTGGATGGGCGGTAGTTCAATGCCTAAGGGTCGGTTTATTTCCTACCTTAAGGCAAGGAAGCACATTATTAAAAGTTGTATTTACCACCTAGTTCGAGTTAAAAATTCCAACTCTGAGACCCTAACTGTCCAGTCAATTCTATTTGTCAGCGAGTTCCCTGATGTGTTTCCCGAAGATCTTCCTGGAGTCCATCCCGAGTAGGAGATAGACTTCGACATAAACCTTTTTCTAGGCACTTAGCCCATCTCCATCCCTCTTTACAGAATGGCTCCAGCTGAGCTTAAGGAGTTGAAGGAGCAACTAAAAGACTTTCTTGATAAGGGTTTCATCAGGCCCATCATCTCTCATGGGGTGCTCCAGTATTATTCATGCAAAATAAAGACGGTACTCTCAGAATGTGTATCGATTACTGTCAGTTGAACAAATTCACAGTTAGGGACAGGTATCCCCTACCTAAGATTGATGACTTGTTAGATCAGCTTCAGGGAGCTAGTTGTTTCTCCAAGGTATATCTCAAGTCGGGGTATCATCAACTTAGAGTCAGAGAATGTGACATACCAAAAATAGCCTTCAGAACTCAGTATGGTCACTATGAATTCGTGTTATGTCCTTTGGATTAAGCCCCTGCATGCTCATGGACCTGATGAACTGGGTTTTCAAGCAATATCTAGACATGTTCTTCATTGTGTTCATTGATGACATTCTAGTATACTCCAGAAACGAGGAGGAACATGCTAACCATCTGAGGTTAGTGCTATAGACACTCAAAGACCACCATTTGTTTGCTAAATTCAGCAAATCTGAATTCTGGTTGAATTCTATGAATTTCCTTGGTCACGTGGTCTCAGGTGAGGATATTCAAGTAGACTCTCAAAAGATAGCAGTGGTGATAGACTGACCAAGACCTACCTCTCCAACCAATATCAAAAGTTTTCTGGGTTTAGCCGGTTACTACCAACGTTTTGTAGAAGGACTTTCCTCTATTGCATCTCCTTTGACTAAATTGGCTCAGAAAAAGGTGAACTTTCAGTAGTTAGATGCGTGTGAGAAGAGTTTCTAGAAGTTGAAGACTAGGCTCACTACCGCTCTAGTTTTAACCTTACCAAAAGGAACATATGGGTTTATGGTGTATTGCGACACTTCCAGAGTTGGATTCAGTTGCGTTCTGATGCAATAAGGTAAGATGATAACTTATGCCTCTAGAAAGCTCAATGTTCATGAAAAGAACTATCCGACTCATGATCTCGAGTTGGCAGTTGTGGTGTTTGCTTTGAAGATATGGAGGAATTATCTCTATGGAGCTCACATGGATGTTTTCACCGATCAAAAGAGCCTTCAGTATGTGTTCAATCAGAAAGACTTCAATCTTTGTCAGAGAAGGTGGTTGGAGCTATTGAAGGATTATGACATTAGTGTGTTATACCACCCGGGCAAGGCTAATATGGTGGCTGATGCCCTAAGCAGGATGTCCATGGGAGTGTGGCTCACGTTGAAGAGAGCAGAATAGAACTGGCAAAGGATATTCACAAGTTAGCTTGGTTGGGAGTGTAGTGGGTTGATTCAGCTGAGGGTGAAGTAGTAATGTAAAGTGGGTCAGATTCCTCGTTAGTTGTTGAAGTTAATTCGAGGCAGGATGAAAATCCTATACTACTTAAGCTAAAAGAAGCAATTCTCAGAAAAGAAGTGGAGGCTTTCTACAAAAGGGGAGATGGTGTGCTCCATTACCAGGGCATACTATGTCTCCCGAATGTAGGTGACTTGACACAATAGATACTGGCGGAAGCAAACAGTTCCAAATATTCTAACCACCCTGGTGCCACTAAGATGTACCGAGATCTACGCAATATCTACTGGTGGAACGGCTTGAAAAGATAGATTGCAGAATTTGTGCCTAAGTGCCCGAACTGCCAGCAGGTTAAGGTGGAGCACCAGAGACTGGGAGGTATGACTCAGGATATTAGCATACCCACATGGAAGTGGGAAGAAGTGAATATGGACTTTATTATAGGTCTACCTCGTACTCGCTGTCAGCATGACTCCATTAGGGTGATAGAAAATCGGATGACCAAATCAGCATATTTCCTCCAAGTTAAAACTACAGATTCAGCTGAGGATTATGCTAGGCTGTACATCCGGGAGTTAATCAAACTGCATGGAGTGCCCTTGTCCATTATTTCTTATAGAGATACCCAGTTCACCTTGCATTTCTGGAAGTCATTTCAGAAAGGACTCAATACTCAAGTCAAGCTTAATATAGCTTTTCACCCTCAGACAGATGGACAAGCTGAGTAGACTTTTCAAACCTTAGAAGATATGCTGAGAGCTTGTGTGATCGATTTTAAGGGTATTTGGGATGATTACCTACCTCTCATCGAGTTTGCATACAACAACAACTACCGCTCCAGTATTCAGATGGCCCCGTTTGAGGCATTATATGGTAGGAAGTGTAGATCTCTTATAGGGTGGTTTGAGGTTGGTAAAGCTACCTTGATAGTGCTAGTTTCAGTTCATGAAGCTACACAGAAAGTGCAACTTATCACAAAAATGTTGAAAACAACTCAAACTTGATAGAAATTAAATGCTGATGTGAGGAGAAAAGAGTTAGAATTCGTTGTAAATGATTGGGTTTACCTAAAAATTTCACCCATGAAGGGGGTGATGAGGTTTGGAAAGAAAGGGAAACTTAGTCCGAGGTATGTAGGACCCAACTGAATTCTGAGGAAAATTGGCAATGTGGCCTATGAGTTAGAATTACTCTTGGAGTTAGTATCGGTGCACCCAGTCTTCCATGTGTCGCTGTTGAAGAAGTGCATTGGTGGTACAAGTTCAATTGTGCCATTAGATAGTGTGGAGGTGAAAGATAGTCTCTCTTACAAAGAGGTTCTAGTTTAGATCCTAGACCGTCAGGTTCGTAAGCTGAGAAACAAGGAAGTCACTTCAGTGAAAGTCTTATGGAGGAGCCAGCTAGTTGAGGGAGCCACATGGGAGGTAGAAGCAGACATGATGGCTAAATACCCTCATTTATTCCCTTCCAGTTCAGTTCCAACATCAGGTACTAAATTCCTGCTAAATAAGTTTTACACTCATCAGCTCTGTTCAAATTTTGGATATGCATCCTAGTTGCATCAACTCGGTTTTCATGGTTAAATAAGTTTGGAGTTAGTTATTCCTCCAGAAATCAGTTCATAGTCTCAGTCTGGGAATTGTAGCTCTTTTCCCAATTTTCCAGCGGTTTTAGCCATCTTTCGAGGACAAATGATCCCAAGGGGAAGATATTGTAACACCTCAAAACTTTCCTAGACCAAACTCAAACTCAGCAGATTAAACCAGAAATTTTTGCCTCAGAATAAACGAGACAACAGTTGTCGTCTGCTCCAACGACCCATTGTATGGATCATGGTCAGGCCTGCCATAATCCTTCGGGAACCAATGGGACATGGAATGACCCGTTGTGAGGAGCACCTAGTCGTCCTGTCATTCATTGCATTCCTAGCTCAACCAATGAGTCGTCGTTTAATATAATGACTCGTGGTGTGACTCGGTAGTTAGGGCTCCTAGGTATTTTTCGACCAGCTCCTTAAGTGACAATGAGTGGCAATAACAACCCATTGTATCACACAAAGAGTTGTTGTGTCCACCCGTGGTGACTAGTCTAGGGATCCTCAGAATTTTTCCATTAGAGATGACGAGTTGATACATCAACCCGTTGATTCTACCAACGAGTCATTGTGTTGCTCGTTGATGGGTTTCCCAGTTTTTTTGCCAATGACAATGGGAGGTACCAATGACCTATTGGTTCTTATAATGAGTTGTGGTATCCACCCATTCCCAGTTCTAGTAAGCCCTAGATTTGAGCCCAAGATAGACGACTAGTCCCAACGAGTCGTGATGTCAACCAACGACTCGTGTGTGACCCATTGGTCCCCTATCTAGTAGTTTTTCAAACTTTCTCCCAGGGTTAGTTTTGTATTTTCCACCTTTTTAATCCTTAAACTATGTCGTTTTTGGGGTTATATTCAAGAAATATAGAGGGTTAATCAACGATTATACTTCATTCCTCTCATTCCCTCAGAAGTCAGATTGTAGAACTTTTTCAGAAAAACTCATAGAAGAAGCAAGGGTTCAAGTTTTCTTCTTAGATCTTCTCAAGGGTTCTTCTGGGGTTTTCATCATCAGGTATGTGAGAATTTAGCAAGGGAATCGTCCTTCCCTTGTGCCCCAAAATCCATCTAAATTTTCTCATCGGTTCTAGGCCCTGAGCTTTCAAATGTGAATAAATTTTCAGCCATATTCCATCTATATCATGTGGAATATAATTCATGTTAGTTGTAGTCATATTTCCACTAATTTTTGACTATGTTGATGCTTGTTCCTTTGAATGGATTCTAGCCCTAGCTTTTGAATGTAGTAAATTAGAGTCTTGAATAATTGATTAGTTATTCATGTTTCTTGATTATATCAGTTTTGAGATTTCCCATGTTATTAATATCAGTTTAAATCTCAGTAAGTTGCATGCTAGTCCAGTTTTAGTCAGAATGTTATCATACTCAGTATTTTCAGAAATGTCAGCTGATCAGTTTGACTACAATCTTTTCTTGAGGTGTCAGTAGTGCCTCCCGGATATCAGTTATAAGACTCAGTTATCATTTATCAGATATTAGTTGTTCTTTAGACGGTTACGAAGCTTCTAGATAAGTAGCTCAGACCAGTCTTAGAACACCAGTCATACAATCCGGTCCAATAAGACTCTCAGTAGGGTACTTCTAGATAAGTATCCCTGATTTAGTCTTGGACCCCAGTTTTGAGCTATCAGCTTAGTAGTCAGATTAGGTCTATCCAGTGGGAGTAGGACTTAGCACCAAGCTGACTGGGGTTCTTGCACACCCAGGTTTCCAGAACTACGTTGCCTTCGTAGGTTATTTTATTGGCCCTATGGCTTCATATTTGAGATCACACAGCTCATGCGTTTATACCCTGGCCAGGTATATTGGGTCCTATCGATAAGGCATATACGTCGAACTCCATGTCTAGCTCATGTGTTTATATGTCGGTTATAGACTCTCCCACTAGTTAGTACAGTTTTAGTTTAGCTCAGCTCAGTTTAGTTTCAGTTTAGCTAAGTTCAGTTCAGTTTAGTTTAGTTGAGCTCAATATTTCAGATTTAGGATATGTTTATTCCTATCATCCAGGGTCATTATTGACCATATCAGTTATATTTCAATTGTTCAGTTTTCAGTATTCCAATTGTCATTTCATGTCATTTCAGTTTAGTTATTTGTCCTTTCATGCATTATTATATCTCTCGCTTACTCAATATACTCCAAGTACTGACGTATATCTTCTATGCTATATTGTATCATGATACAGGCGTAGGTTCTCAATCTCAACATCGTTAGTCTATTCCTCCAGCCGACATCAGCCATAACAATTGGTGAGTCCTCATCTTTCGAGGATAATATTTATTTTCAGTTAATTTCTTTTAGTTAGACTTTAGAGTTTGCTGGGGTCTTGTCCCAACAACTCATCAAATTAGCTTTCTTAAATGATTTTATTATTTAAAGCGTCCGCATATGTTTACTCAGATTACCAGTGTTATGATAGACCATGGGTTGACTTGGGGTAACTTGTGACTCCAAGTACCGTGTCTCATCCAGGGTGTGGACTCAGGTCATGACAAGTGTTGCTTCCTTGTAGTGAATGTTAAATTCTTGATCTCCGTTGAGTGGTATGGATGCGACAAGTTGTGCAATAAGCTTCTAGAAAAACCTTAAAGGTTTGATATCAATGATTTGCAATGCTCTTTGATTTTGATTAAAATGAAAATTCCCCTGATCTGGATTGAAAGAATGACAGTGATCTTTGTTGAGTGCTTGTGGTGGTACCAATTGAAATTTGTGCATTTGTTTGAGTTTTTTTAACTTTTTTAGTCTTTTTGTGATTTTGGGATTATTCTGAGTCTTAGTGGTCCTATGTGAAGCCCTTATAACATGACAAGCTTAGGTCAATTCCATTTATGAATGAATGCTTTGCTTGAGGACAAACAATAGTTCAAGTTTGGGGCTTTGATGAGTTGGTAATTTACCAACTCAATTGGCTCTTAAGCATGAGTTATTGCTTCATTTTAATGCAATTTAGAATGGTTTTATGCCTTTTATTCTCTTTTGTGCAGGCATTTAGCTGAAATAAAGATGATAAAGGAATTGGACTTGAAGCAATATGTCATAGGAAGAAAAGGTTATATGTGTGCCACAAATTAGTACTTTCACCTTGTAGGTCCCACGCATGAGGAAATGGAAGCTTGCTGATAAAGAACCTGTGTGCTGCAAGTTGGCACCTGTGATCCACAGATAACCTGCCGAAGGAGTTGGACAAAGACTACCTAGACTTGTTGATGCATCTGCGAGCCTCACATTTGTACTTGCGAAATGCAGGTGCCAGCGCAAGTGAGCCACATCTCCTTTGAAGGGAAAAATTATCCAAGAAGCCAAGTACGTACTTGAGAAGCTTCCAAGGAATTTTTGAGAATCTGTGCAAGGAATTTATACAAAAGTTTTTTACCCTATTTGCAGGAAGGACATTACATCATAGAGAATATTGAAGAGGAGAGATAGTGATACAATGTAATACTTTCTTCTTCGTCTTCTTAGTGAGAAAACACCTTCTAAGCTCGAAGTGATCTTAATTGATTAATATGATTGGTTTTGAGAAATTCTCTATTGGTATAATTTCTCTTCCCTTAATTATGAGAAGCTAATTTTCTTATAAGTGTGTGTGTGGATGATGGGTTCTTATATCTAAGTGGTTAGTGGCTAATAATCATATATTAGATTAGATTGCATGGATCTATTGATTTCTTCAAGTTATAATTGGATAATTAATGCTTGTAAACATTAATTGAGCTCTCTAACTTTACTTTTGCTTGAGAAAGGAAAGTGAAGTTGGGTAAGATATCAATAGTGAGGATTTGGAGTTTTTGATCTATCGGTTGGAGCTGGAGATAGTCTACACCCAATTCTAACTCCATTTAAGGGTTAGAGCTAGAAATACTCTAAACCATTCTTCAAGCATTGTTTGGTTGTTTAGTAGATTTTGGCTTTGGGGTTTGAGAAAATCCAAAGTAGACACACTCTTTTGGTTGAGAAACTTAAATTGTAGAACAAAGCCAAGGCTATCCATGCACTAATTGAATCTGTGTCTCTTAGTTAATACGTATCAGGTCGATGCCCCATCAAATGCACACCCCTAGTCATTCATCTTGCTTGCAACAATCATTTTCCCCTATTTTGTTTTTACATTTTCATTTGATACTAGTTCAAATCAATCCCTCAAAAATTTGCTTTAGATTTAGACACGACAAATGCTTTTGTGAAATAATTTACAACACTTGGTGAATCAAACCTCCAATTCTTGTGGGATATTGCCCTGACTCATTATTAGGTACTTGTCTTACAAACGACCATTGCGACCTTCGTAACAGGAGAGTTATTTTTACATTATCAGAACTCCTAACCTTAGTACATAATCTTATATATGTAATGTAGAGTATTTATTGTATATAAATCCATTAGTCATAATGGAAGGGAGAAGTGGCTGAAAAGTTCACTGTATGAGTAATGTAGATGACATATTGGCCGTAGATTTATTCTATGACTTGGATGTTGAAGTACATAGGAATGAATTGAGCATGAGAAAATATTTAAGCCTATGAAATTCACATGTGAACCGTAAATCCACAAGCCATACTTTCACTTCACAAATTATACTTTAGAGACTGTACAAGGGAAGGACCAATGGATGAACCAATCTATGGTCTGTAAAACCATTTAATGGATCATATCCTCCCATCGCATGAGAAGACTCAAAATAATTTATTGAATAAATTTTACAATTCCTTCTATGGACTACATGTTGATCTTACGATCTGCAACTGGCTCTATAAGTGAAACTTCAGATAAGTGTATTTGTCAGGACATGAACATAGACCCCATAAACAATAAAGGACCTAGAACCACGAATGGCTCCAAGCTAACACATGGCCCATGCTGTTATACCCCGTAAATTTTAAGTGAATAAATATCCTAAGGGCTTGTTGGTTAAGGGATTTAGAAGGAAAAAAAAATAAAAATAAATAAATAATAATAATAATAATAATTTTTGATAAATAAAAGTCGGCTTCTTCAGCCAAAATCAATATATTTCCAGAAAAAAATAAGGGATCTTCATATGAGAAGAAAACCCACGACAAACATATATAATTTCCTTCTAATTACGCGACGAAACGCGGTCTAAACTCCGTTCCGGCTTAGGTACAGGTGTATAAAGCTACAGAGAGCAATCCTACGGAGTTGGTTTCGTGAAATTTGGCCGGCGAAACATCGTGCTACCGAGGTAAAGTAAATAGAATTACTTTAAATTAGTACCAATGTGTTCCTAGCGTTGCAGTGAGCATTTCTCCGTTCTGGACTATCGCGAAATAATGAGTTTTTTACCGTTTTCCGAAAGGTTGAAGTTGGGATAAATATATATATATCAAAAGTGATAATTTCTCCCGAATATTAATGTATTTAGTTCTAATTGACGTGTATATGAATGTAGTTGGGAGAAACAGCAGAAGTACCAACGGAAATCACATCGGTCAGTCGGGTACTCAGAAACCAGGTATGTAAAGTTATTCTTTCGGCAAGCCAGGAAGTACAGGGTAGAAAATAAATAGAATAAGCACTGTTAACAGATACCCAGCGTACAGGAACGATTTTAGTACATATTCCAGCAAGCATGCTAGTATGTTATTACGTATCATGCGATAATCAGAATAATAGATATTCAGGCAATACGTATTTCATCTGTTGAGATTGTATCCAGTAGTAGATGATACATTCTATATCATTGAGCTATATCCAGTTATAGATGGCATGTACTATGTTATTGAGTTATATTCAGATATAATTAGATAGACAGATAAAGGCCAGGTAGCAGTAAGTCCAGCAGCCAGAAACAGTGTAAGACAGCATATAGCATCAGTTAATTAATACAGATTAGCCTCTAAATAAAAGGAGAGAATATGATTATTATTTTTCATTTGAGCTTGCTTGTTGTGTATGTGTTTGTATGTTGAGACTTGCTGTGGCATGTGGGCACCCTTTAGCATCCCCACCGCCCCTGGGTTATAGCTGTGTCGATACCAGATTCTGATACCGCCACCAGCTGGGCGATGCCGTCCGACTAAAGGACGATGATGGCCGACCACCATGATAATGCGGTCCATACCACCCTGCTTGCAGGGGTAGTTCAGTTTACTCTGCGCAGAACTAGCACACCCTGTTTACAGGGGCAGATCACTTTGTGTGCGCACCTGTGCCCAGAGGCAGAAGTCTTCGGACTCAGACACAGTTTATTGTCAGAGGCCAAGGCCTGAGCTACGTACCCAAGGGGACCGGTAGGAGGAGCTCACAGTATCAGATGAGTGGAGTGACTTATTTTTGGTTGGTTTAGACCCGGGTAGGGGTATATAGATTGCTTGCTGGGTTGGCACCTTCCGGCTTCTGGGGGTCGGTCAGGTATTGTGTACTATTATGTATATTGATATGTGCTATTAGATACTGACAGACAGTAGGACGACATGTCATCAGGTACGCTCAGTTAGTTACAAAATGAACAAACTCTCCCCAGTTATCCTCAGCTAGATAGACTCAGCTACTTCTTGCTTATACGTCATGTTAATGTTGCTATTTATTTCAGTTGCATATTTCAGTTTGCTTTACCTGCTCAGTACCTGTGGTACTGATGCCCAGCGGGGCGCTGCATTGCTTGCCTTCAGGTACTCACGGACGAGGAGTCGATCCCTCGTGATTCTAGCCAGCCAGTGAGTCATCAACTCTTGTCATCCGGAGTCTGACTCCCAGAGGTGTAGCTCCTTTTCTTTTGTTGTGCAGTATGGGTAGGTCGGGGCCTTGTCCCGATCATTTCTATTAGTTCTTACAGTATTCGTAGAGGCTTGTAGTCTGTATATATTCCCTGTGGTTACTTGAGCCGGTCGTGTGGGGTCGTGCAGTCTGTTGTACCTGTTTAGTATTTCAGTTTATGTTGGCCGTGTGGGGCCTTAGTTTGACAGTAGTGGTGACCTTGCCGGTCACGTAGTTTTACAGCAGTCTTGTGTTGAGTTACAGATAACTAGACAGCATGGCGGCCTTGTCGGCCCACATAGGTTCCTTGTTACAAGTCTGTTTCTAGTTAGCTGTTGTTACAGGTACAGATGGCTACAGGCCAGTTGGCCGGAGGCTGTATTTACAGCCGTTATATAGCCGATTTTTTTCTTAAAATAGAGCCAAAGCCAGCCAAAGCACCAGATGTGCTCAGGCTGGACCATTTAGCAGTCCAGAGTCTAGCAGGCACCAGGTGCCGTCATACCCCCCAAGGTGGGGTGTGACAAACTTGGTATCAGAGCAGTTCGTGTCCCAGGGTGTCTGCAAGCCGTGCTAAGTAGAGTCTTGTCTATGGATGTGTTGTGCACCACATACTATAGGCAGGAGGCTGCGAGGCATGCTAGGATTGTCACTCTTCTTTCTTATTCAATCGTGTTATAGAGCGGTACAGTATAGAGTTGACTTTTGAAACTCACCACCCTCTTTGCTTACAGATATTATGGCAGACTAGTGGCACCCAGCTTCAGGTAGGAGATTGGATACAGCAGCGGGCGAAGGCACCAGTAGGATGCCTCAGTTACAGCCAGATTCCGCCCGGTCTGAGAACAATACAGAGGCGTCATCTCGGCCCTCCCAGCAGTCTCCGCCTCGCCAGACACCATTTGAGGCAGCACCGCCTCCCACAGCTCCTGCACCCATTTCGTCTGATCAGGAGCTGCGTAGTGCGGTGGTTATGTTGACTCAGATGCTAGCTGCTCAGCGTCAGCCAGCACTTCCTACAGCAGCAGAATCCCTAGGTGGGCCAGGTAGTTCCAGGTTTAGAGAATTATTGGCGTTGGGACACCCTCAGTTTACTGGATCGGATTCAGCGGAGGACCCTCAGGACTTTTTGGACCAGATGCAGAGGATCTTTAGAGTCATGCACGTAACCCCAGCATAATCAGTTGAGTTAGCAGTGTTCCGGTTACGGGATATTGCTGTTTTGTGGTACGAAAGTTGGGAGAGGTCTTGGGGAAGAGATGCAGCCCCTCCTACTTGGTCCATCTTTTCAGAGGCCTTCCTGGACCATTACTTACCCCGGGAGGTCAGATAGGCCCGTATGGACCAGTTCTTACATTTAGAGCAGGGGGCTAGGAGCGTCCGTGAATATTCCTTGCAATTCGACTCCTTAGCCCGCTATGCTCCAGCATTTGTGGACACCATGTCGTCCAGAGTCCACCGCTTTATTATGGGCCTGAATCCAGAGTACATAGAGACGTGCATGACAGCTACTTTGAGAGAGGACATGGACATAGCCAGGGTACAGGCCTTCGCACAGACAATTTAGGGCCTGAGGCAGCGACAGCAGGGTCACAGACAGGCGACTTCAGAGCAGCGCCGTAGGAGCAGACCCGCTGAGATTCAGAGGGAAATTCCTAGGGGGCCGAGACCACAGTTTTCAGATAGGCCACCCAGATCTCTACCACCGGTACAGCAGCAGAGGGGCAGGTTTATTCGCCGGAGTCAGTCGAAGTCCGGTAGCAGTTCACGGACAGTAGCCTCACCTCAGCAGCGGAGGGTAGAACATAGTAGATTTGCATCCACCCCTTGTCCTATATGCCACCGACTACATTCTGGAGCCTGCAGGCAAGGCTTCCCAGGGTGTTATTACTGCGGACAGGAAGGACATTTAATGAGGGATTGTCCATCCGAGGGACAGGGTAGTCAGGATGATCTGGATAGAGCGTCAGCAAGGTCACGAGTTCCAGCAGCCTCAGCAGGGTGCAGACCCTCAGGTTCAGCAAATAGGGGCCGAGGTAGATCAGGAGCCTCTGGATCAGGTGCAGGCCCCAGCCGTACCTATGCATTACCAAGGAGGAAGGTTTCAGAGGCATCTCCCGACGTGGTCACAGGTATATTGATTATCTGCTCATACCCTGTTTATGTATTGATTGATCCAGGGTCTACCTTGTCATATATTACACCATTTGTGGCCCGAAAGTTGGGCATCGAACCAGAATTGCTTCAACAGCCCTTTTCAGTGCTTACACCGGTCGGTGACTCGATTACAGCTAAAAGAGTTTACCGAGGGTGTACGGTAGAGGTTGCTGATCGCCAGACCACAGTAGACTTAATAGAACTTCAGATGGTCGACTTCGATGCCATTATGGGTATGGACTGGTTAGTGCCATGCTATGCCAACTTAGAATGCAGGACCAAGACGGTCCGATTTCACTTTCCGGGGGAAGCAGTGCGAGAGTGGAAAGGGAGTACACCTACGCCGAAAGGTAGGTTTATTTCCTACCTTAAGGCAAGAAAATTAATAGCAAAGGGTGTATTTACCACCTAGTTAGAGTCCAGGACGTTCGGGTGGAACCTCCGACTCTTCAGTCTGTTTCAGTGATCAATGAATTCCCTGACGTATTTCCGGATGAGTTGCCTGGTATCCCTCCCGAAAGGGAGATAGATTTTGTGATTGACTTGTTGCCAGGGACTCAACCTATATCCATTCCCCCGTATCGCATGGCACCAGCTGAGCTTAGAGAGTTGAAAGAGCAGTTAAAATATTTGCTCGACAAAGGTTTTATCAGGCCTAGTACTTCCCCGTGGGGTGCGCCAGTTCTGTTTGTAAGAAAGAAAGATGGCTCACTCCGTATGTGTGTGGACTACCGGCAGCTGAATAAGGTAACGGTTAAAAACAAATACCTGCGCCGAGAATAGATGATTTGTTTGACCAGTTGCAGGGGGCCAAATGTTTTTCTAAGATAGATCTGAGGTCCGGATACCACCAGGTCCGAGTTCGGGAGAGGAACATTCCAAAGACTGCTTTCAAGACCAGGTATGGTCACTTTGAATTTCTAGTTATGTCTTTTGGACTGACGAATGCTCCCGCAGTGTTTATGGACCTGATGAACAGCATATTCAGACAGTACTTGGATCTGTTCGTGATAATATTTATCGATGATATTCTGGTATATTCTCGTTCAGAGACAGATCACCAGAACCATTTATGAACAGTACTCCAGATCCTTAGAGAACATCAGTTGTACGCCAAGTTTTCTAAGTGTGAGTTCTGGCTGAACTCAGTTGCCTTTTTGGGGCACATCGTGTCGGATGCTGGTATACAGGTAGACACACAGAAAATAGAGGCGGTCAAGACATGGCCCAGACCTACCACTCCGACCGAGGTCCGCAGTTTCTTGGGTTTAGCAGGATATTATCGGAGATTTGTCGAAGGATTTTCCACTATAGCAGCACCTCTGACAAAGCTAACACAGAAAGCAGCAAAATTTCAGTGGATGGAGGCCTGCGAGCAGAGTTTTCAAGAATTGAAAGACAGATTGACCTCCGCCCCAGTACTAGCATTGCCAGAGGGAACAGATGGGTATGCGGTGTATTGCGACGCTTCAGGTTTGGGACTGGGTTGTGTGTTAATGCAACATGGTAAGGTGATTGCTTATGCTTCCAGACAGTTGAGGAAACACGAAAAGAACTATCCGACCCATGACCTGGAACTGGCCGCAGTGATCCACGCTCTGAAAATTTGGAGGCATTATCTGCTTGGCGTCCATGTAGACATTTTCACAGATCATACAAGTCTGCAATACATTTTCACACAGAGGGAGTTAAATCTGCGGCAACGTCGCTGGTTAGAATTGTTGAAAGACTATGATGTAAATATTCTCTATCACCCAGGAAAAGCTAATGTAGTAGCAGATGCCCCGAGCCGTAAGTCGATGGGGAGTTTAGCGTATTTGCGGCCCGAGAAGCGGGAATTAGCCAAGGAAATTCATCAACTAGCTGGTTTAGCCGTTCGAGTAGTGGAGACAGAAAATAACAGAGCGGTAATTCAAAATTCTGCCGAGTCATCACTAGTTACAGAGGTAAAAGAACGGCAGTACGAGGACCCTGACTTAGTCCAGCTCAGAGATAGAATTCAGAAGGGTAAGGAGTCAGATTTCCAAGTGACTGAAAATAAAGTGCTACGTTGTAAGGGCCGTCTGTGTGTCCCAAACATACCAGGGCTTCGCCAGCAGATCATGCATGAGGTACATTACGCTCGTTATTCCCTCCATCCAGGAGCAACGAAAATGTACCACGATATCAGAGACATCTACTGGTGGCCAGGTATGAAATCTGAAATAGCTGAATTTGTATCTAGATGTCCTAACTGCCAGCAGGTGAAAGCGGAGCACCAGAAACCGAGCGGTCTGACGCAGGATATAGCTGTGCCTATGTGGAAATGGGAAGCGATAAAATATGGATTTTGTAACAGGATTACCCCGTACCAGACGCAGAAATGATTCTATTTGGGTAATAGTTGACAGGCTGACAAAATCAGCTCATTTCCTGCCAGTGAAGGCTACCTTCTCAGCTGAGGATTATGCTGAGTTATACATCAGAGAAATAGTTAGACTACATGGAGTGCCGGTATCTATTATTTCAGACAAAGGAGCACAATTCACAGCTAGATTTTGGCAGTCGTTCCAGAGGGGTCTGGGAACGCAGATTAATTTGAGCACAACATTCCACCCTCAGACAGATGGACAGGCTGAGCGAACTATCCAAATGCTCGAAGATATGCTACGAGCGTGCATGCTAGATTTTAGGGGTAGCTGGGATGAACATCTGTCGCTGATTGAATTTTCCTATAATAACAGTTATCATTCAGCTATCCAGATGGCGCCCTTTGAAGCATTATATGGGCGAAAATGTAGATCGCCGGTGGGCTGGTTTGAAGTGGGGGAATCAACGTTGATTGGGCCAGACATCATTCAACAGTCAGAGGAGAAGGTAAAGCTTATCAGAGAACGCCTGCTGACTGCTCAGAGCCGCCAGAAGTCGTATGCAGATATGCGACGTAGAAATCTAGAATTTGCGGTAAATGACTGGGTATACCTGAAGGTGTCTCCGATGAAAGGGGAAATGAGATTTGGCTAGAAAGGCAAGCTTAGCTCGAGATTTATTGGGCCATATCAAATTCGGCGGAGAATAGGCCGAGTTGCATACGAATTGAACTTGCCTCCGGAATTAACATCTGTTCACCCAGTATTCCATGTATCTATGTTAAGGAAATTTGTAGGAGACCCTTCCACAGTTGTTCCAGTTCAGGATGTCCAGGTCACCGAAGAGTTAGCATATGAGGAGGTTCCAGTAGCTATCTTAGACAGACAGATCCGTAGATTGAGAACTAAAGATATTGCATCTGTCAAAGTATTGTGGCGTAACAGGAACCGAGAAGAAATGACCTGGGAAGCCGAGGAGGACATGAAAGCCAGATATCCCCACTTATTCCAAGCATAGGCAAACGGGAGGTATGTTAGAACTGTTTTTCCTTATTAATGCTTATTCTTCATATATGAAAGCAGGCGATTGATTATAGACAGTTTTATACATAAATGTTATCGTGTGGAGTACCTGTATTGGGCTTTTCTGCTTTTCAGGAATTATGAGATAGTCCATAATACAAGGGAAACTCTGCCAAAAATTTTTCTAGAAACAAGTTGAGTAAGTTGAGGAAGTCCTCTAGACAAAAGGTCATTCGAGGACGAATGTTCTTAAGGGGGGGAGGATGTTATACCCCATAAATTTTAAGTGAATAAATATCCTAAGGGCTTGTTGGTTAAGGGATTTAGAAGGCAAAAAAATAATAATAATAATAATAATAATTTTTGATAAATAAAAGTCGGCTTCTTCAGCCAAAATCAATATATTTCTAGCAAAAAAAGGGGATCTTCATATGAGAAGAAAACCCACGACAAACATATATAATTTCCTTCCAATTACGCGATGAAACGCGGTCTAAACTCCATTCCGGCTTAGGTACAGGTGTATAAAGCTGCAGAGAGCAATCCTACGGAGTTGGTTTCATGAAATTTGGCCGGCGAAATGTCGTGCTACCGAGGTAAAGTAAATAGAATTACTTTAAATTAGTACCAATGTGTTTCTAGCATTGCAGCGAGCATTTATCCCTTCTGGACTATCGAGAAATAATGAGTTTTTGACCGTTTTCCGAAAGGTTGAAGTTGAGATAAATATATATATCAAAAGTGATAATTTCTCCCGAATATTAATGTATTTAGTTCTAATTGACGTGTATATGAATGTAGTTGGGAGAAACAGCAGAAGTACCGACGGAAATCACATCGGTCAGTCGGGTACTTAGAAACCAGGTATGTAAAGTTATTCTTTCGGCAAGCCAGGAAGTACAGGGTAGAAAATAAATAGAATAAGTGCTATTAACAGATACCCAGCGTACAGGAATGATTTTAGTACAAATTCCAGCAAGCATGCTAGTATGTTATTACGTATCATGCGATAATCAGAATAATAGATATTCAGGCAATAAGTATTTCATCTGTTGAGATTGTATCCAGTAGTAGATGATACATTCTATATCATTGAGCTATATCCAGTTATAGATGGCATGTACTATGTTATTGAGTTATATTCAGATATAATTAGATAGACAGATAAAGGCTAGGTAGCAGTAAGTCCAGCAGCCAGAAATAGTGTAAGACAGCATATAGCATCAGTTAATTAATACACATTAGCCTCGAAATAAAAGGAGAGAATATGATTAGTATTTTTCATTTGATCATGCTTGCTGTGTATGTGTTTGTATGTTGAGACTTGCTGTGGCATGTGGG
This sequence comes from Datura wrightii, assembly GCA_035772735.1. Lineage (NCBI taxonomy): Eukaryota > Viridiplantae > Streptophyta > Magnoliopsida > Solanales > Solanaceae > Datura > Datura wrightii. The sequence continues at coordinate 8,245,149 of JASDFA010000010.1, read as the reverse complement.
CACCCTTTAGCATCCCCACCGCCCCTGGGTTATAGCTGTGTCGATACCAGATTCAGATACCGCCACCAGCTGGGCGATGCCGTCCGACTAAAGGACGATGATGGCCGACCATCATGATAATACGGTCCAGACCACCCTGCTTGCAGTGGTAGTTCAGTTTACTTTGCGCAGAACTAGCACACCCTGTTTACAGGGGCAGACCACTCTGTGTGCGTACCTGTGCCCAGAGGCAGAAGTCTTCGGACTCAGACACAGTTTATTGTCAGAGGCCAAGGCCTGAGCTACGTACCCAAGGGGACCGGTAGGAGGAGCTCACAGTATCAGATGAGTGGAGTGACTTATTTTTGGTTGGTTTAGACCCGGGTAGGGGTTTATAGATTACTTGCTTGGTTGGCACCTTCCGGCTTATGGGGGTCGGTCAGGTATTGTGTACTATTATGTATATTGATATGTGCTATTAGATACTGACAGACAGTAGGACGACACGTCATCAGGTACGCTCAGTTAGTTACAGAATGAACAAACTCTCCCCAGTTATCCTCAGCTAGATAGACTCAGCTACTTCTTGCTTATACGTCATGTTAATGTTGCTATTTATTTCAGTTGCATATTTCAGTTTGCTTTACCTGCTCAGTACCTGTGGTACTGACACCCAGCGGGGCGCTGCATTGCTTGCCTGCAGGTACTCACGGATGAGGAGCCGATCCCTCGTGATTCTAGCCAGCCAGTGAGTCATCAGCTCCTGTCATCCGGAGTCTGATTCCTAGAGGTGTAGCTCCTTTTCTTTTGTTGTGTAGTATGGGTAGGTCGGGGCCCTATCCCGATCATTTCTATTAGTTCTTATAGTATTCGTAGAGGCTTGCAGTCTGTATATATTCCCTGTGGTTACTTGAGCCGGTCGTGTGGGGTCGTGCAGTCTGCTGTAGCTGTTTAGTATTTCAGTTTATGTTGGCCGTGTGGGCCTTAGTTTGACAGTAGTGTTGACCTTGCCGGTCACGTAGTTTTACAGCAGTCTTGTGTTGAGTTACAGATAACTAGACAGCATGGCGGCCTTGTCGGCCCACATAGGTTCCTTGTTACAAGTCTGTTTCTGGTTAGCTGTTGTTACAGGTACAGATGGCTACAGGCCAGTTGGCTGGAGGCTGTATTTACATCCGTTATATAGCCGATTTGTTTCTTAAAATAGAGCAAAGCCAGCCAAAGCAACAGATGTGCTCAGGCTGGACCATTTAGCAGTCCAGAGTCTAGCAGGCACCAGGTGTCGTCATACCCCCAAGGTGGGGTGTGACACATGCATAACATAAGCATAAGCAAACACTATACATAACAACATAATATAAGGCATAAGCGAAAGTCTAAGATATCATAAAATGCCAAAACTAAGACAACAAGTCAAGCAGTTGAATATCTATACATAAGGTCTGAAAGCCTGTAAAATGTAAGATAAGCTAAAGGGAGAAACCCCCAGCTAGCTCCACTAAGTCTGACAAGATAAATGGCATGAAAAGACATGCATCAAAACTGACATCATCAAATGATGAGGACTCTCCAAGACTGAATAAAATCTAGAGTAAGATCGAATCTAGCAGCAGGACTGAGAATAATCACTTGAAACTATATCATGAGATGATATAGTATAAAAGTATGAAATCAGTACTTTGAATGTATTAAATATGTAGGATAAGTAAAACATGACATTTAGGACAACATGCAAAAAATCATAATCATAAGACAGTAATAAATATAAGTTGTTCATCATAATATGAAGTACAATGACCCAAGGTTTGAAAGAAAAATCACTAAGCTTGTCATGTTTGAAATCATAAGTAAAATTCATAAATTGGTCAATAGTTCAAAATACCATAAGTCATAACATCATGAAACATGAACATAAAGAATCTGGAAACATGAGGAACCTTAGGAGATTCTCATAACCAGCATAGTTCGAGTGAGAATACATGGAGCCCAGCTTGTAACCTAATGTGTTGTAGGTTTATAGCACTTGCGATGCTTAAAACTGAGAAAATATGGATGGTCTTAGGTGTATATATATAGATATGATGCACTTTTTCTTTATTTTTAGGAAAATCGGGTGTTGGAGTTGAAATTTGTAGAACAAGGGATAGTGCAAAAAATAGGCAAAGTACAAGCCTCAGTATGAGTTGTACCTTGGTGGTACGAGTCGTACTATGACTTGTGATAGAATTCAGGAGACCTTCTTAATGGAATGGACAATTACGACTCCTGGTACAAGCCATACCATCATCGTACGAGCCATACTAGAGCAATCGTGGAAAATTTTAGAAGGATGCACTTGTATAGTCTCTTGGTATAGGAAGCAGCTACAAGTCATGATGACTACCTACAACCCGTACCAAGGAGTCATGGTGAACTTCATAAGGATTTTTGAATGGCAAATTCTATGGTATGAGAAGCAACAACAAGTTGTAAGAGCAAGGTATGAGTCGTATCAGAGAACTTATGGAAATTAAGAGGATGCCAGATTTCACAGGATCAGACCATGACCGGAATGTACGACCTATAACAGCATTGAACGAGTCATACCATCTCCCAAGACTTATAAGATTTTAAGGTTGTTGTATGTTACAGATGGAAGCCACGACTCTTGGATTCATGCTACAACTAATAGGTTATGGCGGAGAAAATTTTAGTAGTTTCCCTGTTAATTTAGGAAAGGTTTATGATTATTTTTAGAAATACGTTTCTAGGTTATTTTTATAAGGTAACATGCTTTTAGACAAAATTATTTATAGGGAACAACTACTTGGTAGATTCTTCTTGAGTTTTCCAATATTCTGGGAGATTTATTCATTGTTCTTGGATTGTTTGAAGTTGAATTCTGCAATAACCAATTGGGTTTTATTACAATCATCATTGTAAGTATTTAATTATTATTTCTTCTACAAATTCTAATTCTTCTCTTACAACCATGAGAGGCTAGAACCTCCATGACTAGAGTTGTGAGAACCATGATGAATTAAACAACTACGATTTGCACAAAGGGATTCTAAACCATTATGGATGCTTGTATTGACTTTTCTTCATCTTAAATATTTCTTAATAGAGTGCAATATTAGGAATTGCCCGAATTCTCTACTTTCTTGAACTTAAACAAATAGTGATTAGGAAAAGAGAAGAACAACAAAGCCTTGAACTTTATGGTTCATTGTATAACTTGAGATGCAGTCGCAGGATAGTTAATTTGAAATAAATTAATAACGGTTAAAGTTAAATCAGTCAAGAGACCTAATACTATAATTGAGTATAGTCATCCAATATGGATGAATCAGTCATTTGGAACCTATGTTATCACTTCTACAAGATAAGTATTTGAATAGATCACAAGTATAAAATCCAAAGTAGTTATGAATCCATGGGGAACACCTCCCTAGTTAATTTCATAAATTTGACAACCACTTCAATTTACAATACTCTTACTCAATTACTTCATTGAAACCCCCCATTAAGAAATAATTGCAGTAAAAGTGTAAATACTAGCGTTATTGTATATCTTGACCATATTCCCTGTAGGATCGACCCCAACCTTTGTTGGGTTCTTTATTGAAAACGTCCATGTCATACTTTTACAAGAGTGTTATTTGAGCATTATCAAAAGTGGTGTTGTTGTTGGGGAATACGGCTAGATTAATTGATGTGTTTAACTTTTTGTCTTTATTTCCTCATTTATGCCTTTATTTTTTTTTAACACCGACAGGTTGCCCCTTGGTGAATGCCAAGCACTCCGCCAAGCGAAAACCCCTTGATCCCACTTGATCCAGAACTTGAAAGGAAACTGCAAAATATGGAGCGAATGAAACCCCTAACAGATGCAAGCCAGATTAGCCGTTGAGGCTTGTTAGGAAAATTTAGCATGATAAGCTACTTTTCAAGGAGTAGATGATCCGTACGTAGTGATGGACAATGTTGACCGACATAGATGGGGTAACATAGGAGATAGATATGCTCCTCAATTTGATGAAGTTGGGTCAACCGGAGCCATTGTGCCACCAACTTTGCTTGCTGGGCAAAATTTGATATCACTAGCACCATGATCTAGTTGCTCAACATGACAGGGTTGTTTAGCGATCATGTAGCTGACGATGCAAATCTGCACCTGATGAACTTTGTGGGTATTCACAAGGCATACAGGTTGCTAGGTATGTACTAGGATGCTACCAGGAAGAGAGTCTTCCCATTCTCTCTATCGGGAGAGGACACTTTATATTTATTGGAGTTTCCCAACGACTACATCACTAATTAGAGGGAATTTAAACAGGCCTTTCTGGAAAGGTTCTTTCCACCTTTCAGGATGCTATATCTAAAAGATGAGATCTATAATTTCTGGCAGTTGAACACAGAGGCACTTCATGACACTTTGCTGAGATTCTAGAAAAAGCTAACAAAGTGTCCGAACCACAAAATTCCTGATGACAGTGAGTTGAAAATTTCTTACAGGTCATTGAATAATAGCACTAAAGCTGTAGAAAATACAGTGGCAGGAGAAACACTGATGATTCACTAGTGGGACCAAACAACTATCATACTAGACCCGTGACCAAAACCAACAAAGCCTGGCACACAAGGGAAGTTGAAGCAGCTGTAGGTACATAGGCTATAGGGATGACGACAGATCAACGTAGAAAAGAGGAGGAGCGTAATCAGGAGTTGGCCCATGTGAGAATATCTATCGGCTCAAGAAATATATTATGGATTCTGGAGATTAAAAAGTAAATGCAGTCGGACCTTAGGGTCAGGAACCAGGGCATGAACAGTCGGATTATCTGTAGGAGGAAAATTTTTGTACAATTAGGTGGCGTGTTTTCAGGCCAACACCCAAGGGTCCAAACAGGACACTTGGCTCCAACTTCCATAAATCAAGGTCGAAACTAGTATAGAGACTACTACAACAGGAATGGATACAGGAATAGGAGCAGAGGTTATGAGTGAGAAGTTGAATGGAGAAAGAATGATGGCTACCGCAACAACCGCGCTGGTTTTTATGTTCCTCCAAAGGCTCGTGAGGGCGATGTTGGACCTTCAAAGTTGGAGAGCATGATGGATGAGCTTCCTAAGAATGCAAAATCCACAAATGATTAGCTAAAGGACATTCAGGAGACATATCTAGAATGAGCCAGAAAGTTGAATCGGATAAGATAGTGATCAAGAAGATTGAACAGCAGCTAGGGCAGTTGTCAGCATCCTTGAACCAAAGGCAGAAGGCTATACTTCCTAGTAACACAGTCCAAAATCAAAATAATGACAGTCATTGTATGGTTGTGATGACTAGGAGTGGGAAGACCACCATAGACCCATCCTTACCAGTTGTAGTTGATATAGAGAGGCAAAAGGAGATTAAGTTGATGAGGCGGATGAAATTGCTAAACAAGACATTACATGTGATGCTGATTTGACTGAGGTTCAAAGTGATGCAAAGGGGTCTAAAGATGATAAAGAGAAGGAAAAAGGAGCCCAATAGATTTACAAGTTATCCCTTGACCACCACCACCATTCCCCTAGAGAATTAAGAAGAACACGAAAGTTGGGAAGTTCTAGAAGTTCTCATTAATGCTGAAATAATTTTCTGTGAACATCCCATTGGTTGAGGCATTGGAACAGATGCCTGGGTATTTTAAGTTCATAATGGACCTAATGACAAGGAAGAGGTCCATGAGCTATGAGCCGGTTGGTAACTTGCATCATTGTAGTGTCGTAGCTTCACAGGTCCTTGCGCAAAAAATACAAGACCCAGGTGCCTTCACCATTCCATTTAAAATTAGTGATTTTGATTTTTCAAAGGCATTATGTGGCCTAGGTACTAACATCAACTTGATGCCATTAGTTGTGTTCAAACAGTCGGGCTTGGGAGCCCTCACACCGACTATGATACAGCTACTGACGGCAGACTTCACAGTGAAAAAGTCGGTGGGGATCCTATTTGATGTGCTAGTCAAGGTGGACTATTTTATCTCTTGGCTGATTTTGTGATCGTAGACTACGAGGTCGATTTCAATGTCTCCATTATCTTGGATTGTCCATTCCTTACCACTGGAAGAACATTGGTGGATGTTGGGGGGAGGGGGTAATTGAAGTTTAGGATAAACAAGGAGGAGGTCACCTTCAATGTGTATAGGTCAATGAAGCAGCCTAATGTGTTTAGGGTTGTGTCAGCAATTGAGGATGAGGCCAAGTTTCTTGACGAATTTTGAGTAGTCAAGATATTTGCGCCGTGTTGTGATGTTATGTCAGGCGTTTATTAGGAGGCAACCCATGAGGTGGTTTGGAGAAGTTTAAGTAATCGAACCACCTATGTTACGCTGCGACATTAAATCAGGTGCTTCTTCTGAGGCAACCTATGTATCTTAACTTATGTGTTTTCAGTATGTAAGTGAAACATGTCACGACCCAAAACATAGGTCCGGATCTAGACAAGAAACCTAGAACCATATATGGCCCCAAGTCAACCCAAGGCATGCAAATGATAACTAGATATCAACAAAAGCAAAATTGATAATTCAATTATGAAATAGCAGAAGTCTGAATAACAAAACGTCTAGTCAACGGTAATATCATAACACTGAATCTGTTGCTGAATACACAAATCTATGTATGAAAAGATTCTACTAACTAATGATATACTAGGACAAGCCCCAAGCTATCTCTAAGTCTAAAACAAACTGACATAATAATACTAAAAGATAGATGTCCTGGGATGATGAGGAATCACCCAAGGTAGGGTCTGAGCTGGAACAAGAGCAGAACTAATGGCGCGTCTAAGTCTGATCGCTAGGACATGTATCATGAAATGATACAACATAGAGTATGTGGTCAGTACTTGAAATGTACTAAGTGTGAAATGTAAGTAAAACAGACTAAGTATAAACTGAAATTATGCATATCATAATCATAACATCATAGGATTCTGAGAGTAAAGACTACATGCTGATATTTGAAGACATGAATAGACATAAACTAACTTGCATAACTGAATAGATTGACCCAAAGCTGAAATTGAGATTCATAAGTAAAAACTGATAACCTTATCATTGGGCCAAACCTATTGAAAACATAATATGATAATTGATAAACATGCATAACTAAGATCACGAGGAATAACGAGAGACTCATCGTATAACCAACACAATCACCATAGAGCTTACATGATCCTAACTATTACACTCAAGTAGGCAAAGCCGTCCAAAGCCTTTCCAAGGCTAAGGGCGCTACCATGATATCGATATCAACCCGGAAGGCCCATTTGGGGAAGGGGAAGCTCATAAGGGAGGTCCCAAAGTAAAATGTGAAATCCTACGTTGGCACATAGTTCTCAGACCCGGGGTTTTCAGGAACCCTTAGCCTACTCTATGCTAGACAATACAAGGTGCACTCCATCATTTTTCGATAAAGCTGAGACCATTATTTCTCAATGAAGTTAATAATGTAATTACATGCATAATTTAAAATAGGAATACGGGGAGTCCTGGCTCCAAACATACCATAAGCTGAATATGGGAGTATAGACTCCAAAATCATATGGTAAGCTCAATTATAGCACTAAAATGAATAGTGAAAACATGCTAACTCTGAGTGGCATTAACAAAAATATGAAGATCGTGCGTACATGAAATAGACTTCACTAGTCAAAATCATAGATTGATATATGGGTAATTCATTAACATACACACATGCTAAATACTTCTTACTACTTGAAATCATCAATCATAGACTAACTTTTTCATGAACTTGCATAATTGGGCATTATCTTCTAAAACTTGAAATCATGAATTTTTAATCAATTAGTACATAAAATCTGCCTATTAATCTTAAAACATGCTTTGAAACATGAAGAGAATTAACCCATAAATAAATCATAGAGAATTTTATAAATTTGGATTAAAACCCCATAGAATCATGCACTTGAATTAACACTTGAATTCATGAACTTGAGGAGAACTTTGGGCATGAGAGTAAACGAAAACTCTCATTCATGGCCTTACATACCTGGGTGTTAGGATCAAGCACTTACCATCATGCCAAAAGCTATAACTGATATAAAAGGCGCAACTTTATTTCTTAACTAAGTCCACCAAACAAGCGCCATGTTCGATCATGACTTCAACCCGGGCTCCTTAGTCTCTTGTGGGCCTTGCCATAGGCAGGATCTTGACCTCACCCAACAACCCCCCTCCCAACACCTGCCTCATGCAGCATGTTGCTCTTGGGAATCAAACCCATGATGTTGGCTCTGATATCACTTATTTGGATCAAGCTTTTACCATCATGCCAAAAGCTATAGCTGATAGCAAAGGCGCAACTTTATTTCATAACTAAGTCCACCAAGCAAGTGCTATGTTCGATCATTACTTTGACCCGAGCTCCCTATACCTTTGTGGGCCTTGTCATAGGCAGGATATTGGCCTCACCTAACACTGGGTAAACTGATTCATAGCTTGACTTTGAAAGCCCAAGAGACTGGAGGAGAATTGGAGGATTCTAAGCTTGATCTTCAATGGAACTCTCTAAACTTGCATGCATGAGAGTTGAATTAATTAGAGTAGGTTAAACTTCCTTAATACACTTCTTTCAGGCCTTAAAATGAAATAGGTTAGGGCTTAAGAGCTTAGGAATTATGCAAAACACCCTTACTAAATTCACAGGAAAACAGTCACTACCAACCCCAATGAGGGACTGGATGAGTTGTTACCCCACTGGACGATTCATCGACCCACTCGTAATCATCACTGATATTCCTTTCCCCCATGTCCACTTGACAAGTCATTACATGCATGACGACTCGTCCCTCTATCCATTGCCAGCACTACTTAGTCATCCTTTAACCACCTGATGGGTCAGATCACGAGTCGTTGAGAGAGACAATAACTCATCATCCCTTCTGTTGCCACTGCCCGTGAACGACACCTTCTCAACTTGTCACCACCTAACGGGTCACTTAACGACCCATTATGTTACACCACAAGTCAGTGGATGACTTGTTTTGTCACCTGGTGCAAAATTTCCTATTTTTCAGTTTCAACTTATGGATCTGATCTTAGGAACTTTTGGCGTATTACAATATCTTCCCGTTTGGAACATTCAGCCTCGAATATGGTTAAACATACCAAAAAGTTGGGAAAGGGAACTAAAATCTCAAATACTAAACATCTAAAGCTGGAAATTGGTCGAGTGACTAACTCCGGACTGATATACATGACTGAATTGAATTCATCAATCACACATACATGTACTGGCATGAAAGGAACTGAGAGACATGAACTAAATGTGATACTGAATATAGTACTGAGGAGGTAACTGATACCTGTCACAACCTGAACAGACGTCCAGATCGCGACACGAGACAAGGAGCCCCGAGAGACCCTAAGTCGACCCAAGGCATAAGCATACATCTAACTTAATCAAGAACTGAATAACTATCAGTACAATTATAGTAGAAGTCTAACTTGAATATAACATCAGAATATAAAATTCGAAGCGGGATACATACATATGTTTGAATAGCCTCTAACGGTGATGAGTTGATGGGACAATACCCCAACTAACTCAACAATACTGAAACTGAAATACTTATAAAAAAGGATGGATAATATAGTTCTCGGAAGATGAGGACTCACCAAATAAGAAACACTAACTCCGACAAGCTGATTAAGAGCGGGGCTGAAGTTGAGAGCCAGGTCTTGTATCATGAAACAATACAACATAGAAGTATGCGGTCAGTACGTGGAATGTACCGAGTATGTAAGGTAAGTAAACCGCTAATGTAAGTAAAATCATTTAAAGTCAATGCATCAAATAAAACATAACATCAGAAAACTGAGAGTAGGACTTGTATGCGTTCTTTCTAAAATCATGAATTCTTCATAAAATGATATAACATACTTCATAACCTCATAACTGAATCAATTGACTCAAAGATAAATTCTGACATTTATAAGTAAAAGCTGAACATTGAGTCAAACCTTCTTTGGAACATGCATTTAGATAAATCTCATAAGTAATGAATTTGCATTTCTTAAATCATGAGGAACAATTTGAGACTCGTCTTTTAACCAACATACCACGATAGAGCTTACGTGATCCCGACTATTACACTCAAGTGGGCAGAGCCATCCAAAACCTTGCCAGGGCTAAGGATGCTACCATGATATCGATATCAAGCTGAAGGCCCATTCGGGCAAGGGGAAGCTCAATAGGGAGGTCCCAAGTCATATAATAGTATCAACCTACGTAGGTGCGTAGTTTGGGGGCATAGGGTGATCGACCCTTAGTCCGCTCGATGCTATACTCTTCTCCCAAAAACATTCATATGCTATACATCATTTTATAACAAGGCTCAACATAGTCTATTCAGAAAGCTCAATAATGAAGTACATCTCAAATATCAAATCATGCGGATGAGAAGCTATAATTCAAAACATACCATAAGCTCAGAGATAATTAGTAGTCCTTGCTCCAAAACCATGCGGTAAGCTTACTTTAGAGACAATACATCATTGACATAAGGGCCTTTCCCAACACTTTATCATACTTGGAACTACTCAAATCTTTTTGAAAACAATATCATAATCATGGGTAGCTTTGAAACATGCTTTTCATCATCATATCTCATCATCATCATACCATCATCATAAATCACTTCTTTTAAGAATTTCTTATCAATAGGCCTTAAATTTCATAAAAACTAGAAAACATAATTTTAGATTGAAAAAAATTTAAAATTTGCCCATGCTTCATACCTCAATCAGGGAAACACAATTTAATAATACCCATGTATAAAAATTGAAGATTCATGCATTTGAGTAAAAACCCCATAACTTGATCATAGGAAATTACCATACATAGATAGAAATTGGGCATGGATGTGGAAGGAAACACAAACTCATAACCCTACATACCTGAAAGGGATTGATTCCACCACTTCTCTAACTGCCCAAGATGAAATTTGGATGGAAACCTTGGAACTAGCTCTAGATCACCCCTCAACCTCTCAAGTTTGTGTGCACGGAAGGAAATAACTTAGAATAGGTTTTCCCCTCCCAAAACCCACTAAAACGAGCCTTAAATGATGTAGTTTAGGATTTAGGGATTTAGGCATTACAAAAAGGCCCTTACTAATTTCGCAGGAAAAGACTGGCAGGTGGTCCTAACGAATGACTTGATGACTCGTTGCTAGAGGGAACGACTCGTTATATCGATCATCAAGTGCGCTACCTTATTTTTTCTCCTGGGCTTGTAACGGGTCACTTCACGGCTCGTTATGGGTGACCATGACTCGTGGTCACCATTCGTTAAGTACACTGTCTCCTTTTCAAACTTTGGACTCCCAACCTACCAACGACTCACCCTATGAATCGTTAAGGTTGACAATGACTCGTGGAGGCTCCCGTCAGGTACAATACCCAACTTTCCTTTTCCCAACTATGTTTCCTTCCCCACGAGTCACCTGACGACTCGTGGGCTGTCCTCACGAGTCGTGATATGACTCGTCCTGAGGCTGTAACAAAAATTCCCACTTTTTCCCTGTTTCAACTCCCGGGTCCGATCTTTGAGTTCCGAGATATAACAATATCTCCCCCTTGGGAACATTCGTCCTCGAATGTTGGAAAGCACACAAAAAAGCATAGGTATGCAACTATCATTATCAAATACTGATCTTTTAAACCGAAAACTAACGGAATGACTACCTTCGATTCAAAATATATACCTGAACTAAATTCGCAAATCACATACATTTACCATAACATAGAACAAACTTGCGCACATGAACTGAACATGAAACTAGATAGAGTATTAGGGTAACAACCGATACTTCGAACTGAATCTAAGCCGCTAGGGAACAGGTGAGGGTATTTAGCCATCATATCTGCTTCGGCTTCCCATGTAGCTCCCTCAACATGCTGATTTCTCCATAACACCTTTACTGAAGCTACTCCCTTGTTCCTTATCCTCCTAACCTAACGATCCAACATTTCAACTAGAACTTCCTCATAGCTAAGGCTATCCTTTACATCAACTCTATCCACCGAGACTACTAGAGCTAGATCTCCCAAACATTTCTTCAAAAGTGACACATGAAACACTGAATGCACATGAGATAACTCTGAGGGCAAGTCAAGTTCATACGCTACCTTACCAACTCTTCTCATAATCCAGTAGGGACCAACATAATAGGGACTGAGTTTTCCCTTCTTCCTAAATCGCATGACCCCCTTCATGGGAGATACCTTCAGAAATACGCAATCATCCACCTCGAACTCCAACTCTCTCCTCCTCACGTCAGCATATGACTTTTGATGACTCTGAGCAGTTTTTAGTTTGTCCCTTATAAACTGAACCTTCATCATAGCCTCATGAACTGAATTTGGCCCTTTAATAGCAGCCTCACCAACCTCAAACCATCCGATGGGCGACCTACATCTTCACCCATAGAGAGCCCCGAATGGTGCCATCCGAATGCTAGAGTGATAGTTGTTATTATAAGCAAACTCAATCAAGGGCAAGTGGTCATACATGCTCTTAACATGTCCTCAAGAGCCTGGATTATTCATTCTGCTTGGCCATCCATTTATAGATGGAAGGCTGTGCTGAGCTTAACCTGAGTCCCAAGCCCCTTCTGAAAGACCACCAAAAGTGGGAGGTAAACTGAGTACCTAGGTCTGAGATAATGGACAAGGGCACTCCATGTAGCAGAACCAACTCTCAGATATACAATTTGGCATAATCATCCGCTGAGTCTGTGGTTTTCACCGGTAGGAAATATGCAGCGTTGGTCAATCTGACTACCACCACCCAAATGGAATCATATTATCGCCGAGTATGAGTCAATCCTGTTATGAAATTCATGTTAATCTCTTCCCACTTCCAAGTAGGAATGTTGATAGTACTCCTCCCAGCCTCTGATGTTCAACCTTTACTTGCTGACAGTTTGGGAATATGGCTACGAACTCCGCAATATCCTTCTTCATGCCATCCTACCTATAGATTTCTCATAAATCACAATACATCTTGGTGGATCCCGTATGGATAGAATAGCTGGTTCCATGTGCCTCATGCAATATCCGACTCTTCAAATCATTGACATTCGGAACACATAGGTGACCCTAGTACCACAGCATACCATCTCCACCCTTGGAGAAGACCTCTACCTTCTGACTTCGAACGACTTTTTTGAGCTTTACCAAAATCGGATCCTTATCTTGCCTAGCTTTCACATCAATCACCATGAATGATTCTGACCCGTTCTGGCCAAAGACATGCCATCAGTCGAATCGACCAACCTAACTCCCAACCTTGCGAGTCGATGTACATATTTCACCAACTCCCTCTTTCCTTCATCCACATGGAACACACTCTCCAAAAAGAGCCTACTATATTCGTCTGCTACCACATTAGCCTTACCCGGATGGTAAAGGATGCTCATATCGTAGTCCTTGAGTAGCTCTAACCACCTCCTTTGTTGAAGATTGAGATCCTTATACGTGAATACATACTGTAAATTCTTGTGATCCGTGAATACATCCACATGGACCCCATATAAATAATGCCGCCATATCTTCAAGGAGAATACCACCGCGGCCAATTCAAGGTCATGAGTTGGGTAATTCTTCTCATGGAATTTCAACTATCTTGAGTCGTATGCTATCACTTTCCCATGCTACATCAACATACACCCAAATTCGATCCTTGAAGCATCGCAATACACCACGAATCCATCGGTACCTTCAGGTAGGGTCAACACTAGTGTTGAAGTGAGTCGATTCTTCAACTCTTGGAAGCTCTTCTCGCAATCCTCCAACCATTGGAATTTCACCTTCTTCTGAGTCAACTTGGTCAACGATGCTTCAATAGATGAGAAACCCTCAACAAACCTCTGATAGTAAGCAGCTAAACCCAAGAAACTCCAAATATCTAAAGGTTTCACAGGTATAGGCCAATTCTTCACTGCCTAGATTTTTTGATAATCTACCATTATGCCCTCACTAGATACCACATGGACCAAACATGCTACAGAGTCCAACCAAAACTCACACTTGTTGAACTTGGCAAATAATTGGCAATCTATGAGAGTCTGAAGTACTACTTTCAAGTAAGTGACTTGCTCCTCCTTGCTCTGAGAGTATATAAGGATGTCATCAATGAACAGAATCACGAACATATCCAGATATTGCTTGAACACCATGTTCATCAAGATCATGAAAGTTGCAAGAGCATTCGTTAGTCCAAAAGACATAACCACAAACTCATAATGGCCATACCGCGTCCAGAAGGCTGTCTTCGAGATATCACTCTCCCAAACACTCAGCTGATGATATCCGGACTTGAGATTTATCTTTGCGAAACACTTTGCACCCTTAAGATGGTTCAAACAAATCATCAATCCTGGTTAAAGGATACCGGTTCTCAATGGTGACTTTGTTCAATTGTCAATAGTCAATACACATGCGAAGAGAACCATCCTTCTTTTGGATAAATAGAACTGTGCACCCCATGGGAACTTGCTCGGTCTAAAAAACCCTTATCTAACAAGTCCTTCAACTACTCTTTTAACTCTTTTAGCTCGGCTAGAGCCATCCTGTAGGGAGGAATAGATGTAAGTTGCGTGTGGGGAAGAAGGTCAATACCGAAATCAATATTCCGCTCAGGAGGAACACCTAGAAATCTTCAAGAAAGTCCTATGGATATTCACATACTACTGGAACTGATTGGATAGTCGGGGTCTCAGACTCGACATCCTTAACCCTAACTAGATGCTGCACGCAACTTTTAGAAATCATCTTCCTGGCCTTAAGGTAGGAAATGAAACGACCTACAGGCACAACTAAACTACCCTTCCATTCTATGACTGGCTCACCTGGAAATCTGAACTCTATTGCCCGGATTCTACAATATACTAAAGTATAGAATGGAAATAGCCAATACATGCCGAGAATAAAATCAAAATCTATCAAATAACATCAAAGTGTGTCATGGCTATCTCTATAAAATTTGCTGAGGTGACCTTATGCAGGACTGAGATTGGGCAACCTCTATATATCCGTCTAGCTATAACTGAGTCACCTACTGAAGTGGAAAATGATGAGGGTTCTGACAAGACTTCGGGACTGACTTTGAAGCTTCTAGCTACATAAGGTGTCACAACAGACAAGGTAGCCCCTGGATCTAGCAAAGCATTAACATCAATTTGTAAACTCGCAACATACCAGTGACCACATTCGAGGAGACCTCCTGCTCCTAACGGGATGCTAAAGCATAGAATCTGTTTTGGCACTGACCGCTAGTTGTGCTAGTAGATGCCCTCGGATGTGCTAAGTGTACGGGAGGGGCTGCTTAGTTAGAAGCTCGGCCTCGGCACCCAACCTTATCCTGTCTAGCAGCTGGAAAATCTCTAAGCATAAGTTTGGGTTGCTCACACCCAAAACAAGAACCTGAACCTGCCAAACACTGGCCTTGTTTCCCCGACCGCACCTGCAACAAGCTGGGATGCTGGAATCTGCGGGTCTACAGCTATGACCCCTTGAGCCTGATGCCTGCCGTGTCTGATCATTTTTGGGTGTGGATGGAACACTCAATACTAAAGATGTTGAGGCTGATGATCTCTAGTGGGTCTGCTGTCAGTGCCCACCTCTAGACCTCTGCTGAGAGAATTTGTGGTCCTCAGTCCTGGACCTCTTGGCCTCCCTCTCCCTCGAATGTGCCTCCTCCATCTACTAGGTGTACAACACTATCCGTGGAAAATCCATGTCCTTATGGAGCATAGAAGTCCTAAAATCCTTATCCAAATAGCCCACTACTCCATGGACAAATCTACTCACCCGCATCCTCTGATCGGCTACCAACTCTAGGGCGTATTTCAATTAGCGAGTGAACTCAAGGGAATACTCTTGTACAGTCATTCTCCCTTGCTTCAATTCACGAACTTAGCAGTCTTCAGCTCTCTCATCTCCCGAGGGAAGAACCGGTCTAGAAATGCAACATGGAACTCTTCCCAAGTGACCGGACCTGTGCCTGTGACCCTGCTATCCTTCCATTGGCGAAACCAGATGTGTGCGACCCCCTTTAGCTAATAAGAGGCTAACTTAGCCCACTCAACCCCATTCACCCCCATGACTTGGGTGATCTTGATAATCTCATCCACGAACTCATATGGGTCCTTATCTACCTTTGACCTAAGGAACCCCGGCAGGTTCATCTGCAAGAAATCTCTGACTCGAGTCATCGCTACATTTCCATTTTATGGAACATGCACAATGGCCTGCTGATTTGCCTAAGCGGTCAACACCTGCGCAAGCATCTGAATAGCGGCACAGAACTCAACATGGGTTTCTGGCTCCGGTGCCTAGGGCTCCTAAATTGGTGGGGCTAGCTGATGCCCATGACCATTTAATTCCTCTTGGCCTTCACCATCTCCATTCCTCCTTCCGTTCGTTCTTAGAGGAGCCATGATTTTGCAATCTTGAATAGCACGAATTAGAAGGATAGAAAGACTTTTCACGATGTAGATTATGAAAGAAGCGAATATTTCCTAGACGTCTTGTAGCCTCTTCGTCATAAGGGTGGCACGCTTCACACCCATGAAAAAGAATCTACTTAACATAGCTTCCCGACACCCCCTTCAAACCTATTGCTCTGATACCAAGTTTGTCACGACCCGAACGGAGGCCCAGATCGCGACATGGGACAAGGAGCCCTAAGAGACCCAAGTCAACCCAAGGCATAAGCATACATCTAAATCAATCAAGAACTGAATAACCATCAATACAATCATAGTGGAAGTCTAAATTGAATATAACATCATAATATAAAATCCAAAGAGGGATACATAGATATGTCTGAATAGACTCTAATCATGACGAGTTGATGGGACAAGATCCCAACTAACTTAACAATACTGAAACTGAAATACATAAAGAAAAGATGGATAGTCTAGTCCTAGGAAGATGAGGACTCACCAAATAAGCAATGCTAACTCCGATAAGCTGATTAAGAGCGGGACTGAAGCTGAGAGCGGGGTCTTGGAAGGGATTGATTCCACCACTTCTCTGATTGCCCAAGATGAAATTTGGATGGAAACCTTGGAACTAGCTCTATATCACCCCTCAACCTCTCAAGTTTGCATGCATGGAAGGAAAATAACTTAGAATAGGTTTTCCCCTCCTAAAACCCACTAAAACGAGCCTTAAACGACGTAGTTTAGGCTTTAGGTATTTAGGAATTACGAAAAGGCCCTTACTAATTTCATAGGAAAAGACTGCCAGGTGGTCCTAATGGACGACCTAATGACTCGTTGCTAGAGGGCACGACTTGTTATATCGATCGTCAAATGCACTGCCTTATTTGTTTTCGTGGGATCATAATGGGTCACTTCACAGATCTTTATGGGTGAACAAATCTTGTGGTCATCACTCGTTAAGTACACTGTCTCATTTCCGAACATTGGACTCTAAGCAGGCCAATCACTCACCCCACGAATCGTTAAGGCTGACAACGAGTCGTGGGGACTCTCGTCATGTACACTGCCCAGCTTTCCTTTTCCCAACTATGTTTCCTTCCCCACCAGTCACATGACGACTCGTTGGCTGTCCTCATGAGTCATAAGATGACTTGTCTTGAGGCTACAACAAAATTTCCCACTTTTTCCCCGTTTCAACTCCCGGATCCGATCTTTGAGCTCCTGGGGTATAACAATACTTCATGCTTGAACTGAGCCAGTAGGGAAAAGGTGTGGATATTTAATTATCATATCTACTTCAGCTTCCCACTTAGCTCCCTTCTGAGCTGATTTCTTCATAGAACCTTTACTGAATCTACTTCTTTATTCCTTAACTTTCGAACCTGACTATGAAGAATCTTAACTGATATCTCCTCATAGCTAAGGTTATCCTTCACACTTATGCTCTCCACCGGGACCACCAAAGTCGGGTTACTAATGCACTTCTTTAGCAATGATACATGAAAACTTGATATAACAAAGCAAACTCCGTTGGTAGGTCCAACTCATAGGCTACCTTACGAACACGTCTCACAATCCTATAGAGACCAATATATCAAGGACTAAGCTTCCCTTTTATTTTCAAATCCCATCACTCCTTTCATGGGAGACACCTTCAAAAACACCCAATCGTCAACTTCAAACTCCGATTCTCTCCTCCTCACATCAGCATAGGACTTTTGACAACTCTAAGCTATTTTCAGCCTTTCCCTTATAAGCTGAAATTTCTCCATAGCCTCATGAACTGAATTTGGCCCTATCAATATAGCCTCAGCTCCTTAATACCACCAACCAATAGGCGATTTACATCTCCTCCCATAAAGCGCCTTAAATGGAGCCATTTGGATGCTAGAGTGGTAATTGTTGTTGTAAACTCGATAAGATGTAAATGATCATCCCAAATACCTTTAAATTCAATCACACATGCTCTCAACATATCCTCGAGAGTATGAATGGTTCGCTCGTCCTGACCATCTATCTGTGGGCAAAAGGGTTGTGCTAAGCTTGACCCGATACTGAGTCCCTTCTGACACAATCTCCAAAACTGTGAGGTGAAATGAGTACCTCTGTCTGAAATGATGGAAAAGGGGATTCCATGAAATCGAAGTAACTCCCAAATGTTCGATTTAGCATAATCCTCCATTGAGTCGGTAGTTTTGACTGGTAGGAAATGGACTACTTTCGTCAATCTGTCTACAACCACCCAAATAGAGTCATACTATCGGCGTGTACGAGGTAACCCTATAATGAAATCCATATTGATCTCTTCCCACTTCTAAGTGGGGATACTAATGTCATATAGCACTTCTCTCGGTCTTTGATGCTCCACTTTCAGTTGCTGACAATTTGGACACTTGGCCACGAAGTCGACTATGTCCTTCTTCATGTCATTCCACCAATAGACTTACCACAGGTCATAGTACATCTTTGTGGCAACTGGGTGGATAGAATACTACGGAAACACTCTCCATGGATAGCCTATTAAGGGCATCAACCACTACACTGGCCTTACCTAAATGATAAAGAACACTCCTTTCAAAGTCCTCGAGCAGCTCTAACCATCTCCTTTGTTGCAAATTCAAATCCTTCTAGGTGAAAACATATTGTAGGCTCTTATGATATGTAAATACATCCACATGGACCCCATACAAATAATGCCTCCAAATCTTTAATGTGAACACCACCCTACCAATTCCAGGTCATGCATCGGGTAATTCTTCTCATGAGTTTTAAGATTTCTAGAGGCATACACAATGAAATTACCATTCTGCATCAACACACACCCAAGACCAATCCTAGAGGCGTCACAATACACGACGAATCCATCTGTACCCTCCAGTAGGGTCAACATTGGGGCTGAAGTGAGTTGAGTCTTTAACTATTGAAAACTCTTTGCACAGGTATTCGACCACTAAAATTTGACTTTCTTTTAGGTCAAGTTGGTCATTGGTGCAGCGATGGATGAAAATCCTTTAGTACACCTCCTGTAATAGCCAGTTAAACCCAAGAAACTTCTGATATATGAAGGACTAATTGGTCTAGGCCAATTCTTCAAAAGTTCTATCTCTTGAGAGTCCACCTGCACACCCTCACTTGAAACCACATGGCCCAAAATGCTACTGAGTCCAACCAAAACTCACACTTGCTGAATGTAGCAAACAACTATGGATCCTTGAAAGTCTATAGAATAATCCTTAACTACGTAGCATGCTTCTCCTCGCTCCGAGAGTATATGAGAATGTATTATATGAAGACAATCATGAACATGTCCAAATATGGCTTGAACACCCTATTCATCAAATCCATAAAAGTTGCAGGAAAATTCGTTAGTCCAAAAAATATAACTGCAAACTCATAGTGACCATACTGAGTCCCAAAATCAATCTTCAAAATGTCACTCTCCCTTACTCTGAGCTAATGATACTCGAATTTGTGGTCTATCTTTGAGTAGCACTTAGCACCCTGAAGTTGGTTAAACAAGTCATCAATTCTCGGGAGGGGATACTTGTTCTTGATTGTAACCTTGTTCAACTGCCGATAGTCAATGTACATACGCAAAGACTCATACTTCTTTCGAACAAAGAGAATTGGTGCACCCTATGGGGACTTTCTAGGTCTGATGAAGTCCCTACCAAAGAGATCCTTCAACTGTACTTTCAACTCCTTTAGCTTTGCTGGAGCTATTCTGTATGGAGGAATAGATATATGCTACGTATCGGGAAGAAGGTCAATAACAAAGTCAATCTCTCGCTCGGGAGGTACTCCCAATAGATCATCTGGGAAAGTCTCTGGATACTCACACACTATAGAAAGTGACTGAAGAGTGAGGGTCTCGGATGAAGAATTTTTAACCCAAACTACATGATACACACAACCCTTGGAAATCATCTTTATGGACTTAGAGTAAGAAACAAAGCGACTTACAGGCACAACTTAACTACCCTTCCATTCTAGGATTGGCTCATCCATAAATCCGAACTCTATCGTATGGGTTCTATAATTTACTGAGGCATAACATGCATACAACCAATCCATACCAAAGAAAACATCAAAATCAGTCATGTCTAACTCTACTAGATCAGCTGAGGTGACTTTCTAAAGGACTGTGATAGGGAAATTTCTATATACCCATCGACTTATAACTAAGTCACCGACTGGAGTAGAGACTGAGAAGGGTTCTCATAGAATTTTGGGACTAACTCCGAAACTAATAGCAACATTGGACATCACAAAAGGTAAAGTAGTCCATGGAACTAATAATGCATAAACATCAAGATGGAATACTCATAATATACCAGTAACCATATCTGGAGAGACCTCCTTCTCCTGACGGGATGAGAAAGATAAAACCTATTCTGACACTGACCACCACCTACATTAGTGGATGTGCCTGCTGAGCTGAGCGTGCTGGTAGAGCTACTGAACTGATATTTGGGTCGCGATCTTTATGTGGCCCTGTCTGGCCACTGGACAATCTCTGAGCATGTGGTCGGGCTTCCCGCACCCAAAACATACCCTTGAACGTGCTAAGCACTGACCGGTGTGCCTCCTACCACACCTGCTACAAACTGGAATACTGGGCTCTACTGTCCTACTCCCCTGACCTTGAGAGCCTGATGTCTTTCCCCTCTAATCGCGCCTAGACCTAGATGGCACACTGGCTGATGATGGCACTGAGGCTGATGATCTCTAGTAGGACTGTTGGCGATGTCCGCCACCAGACCTCTATTGGGAAAATCCAAATCTATGTCTTGGTCCTGTTGGCCTCTCTCTCCCTCTCCCTTATTTGTACTGTCTTTAGTTGTTGGCCATACAAGACCAATCGGGATAAGTCAATGTCCTAATGTAGTATGGTGGTCCTGCAGTTCTTAACCAAATAGTTTGCTAATCCATTCACAAATCTGCTCACCTGAGCCCTCTGATCTGCCACCATCCCCGACATATATTTAGACAACCAGGTGAACTCTAGAGCATACTCCTGGACGGTCATGTTGTTCCGTCTCAAATTCATGAACTCGGTTGCCTTGATTTCCCTCATCTCTCAGGAAGAGAATTGGTTTAAGAGTGTGGTAAGGAAGTCATTCCAACCAATTGGACCCACTGTGACTCCCCGCCTATCCTTCCACTGTCTATACCATATATAAACGACCTCCCTCAACTTATAAGAGGCTAAGTTTGCACACTCCTCTCCCATCGCCCTATAATCTGGGTGATCTTCTGGATCTCCTCAATGAACTCATGTGGGTCTTCATCCACACTTGACTAAAGGAACTCAGGTGGATTCATCCTGAGGAAGTACTGGACTCTAGGCACCATTGCGTTCCCATTTTGGGGAACACAAAGCATTGCCTACTAATTGACTTGAGCGGTCAATGCTTGCGCCAACATTTGAATGGCTGCCCTAAACTTAGCATAGGCAACCTTCCTAGGCACGGGATCGACTGGGCTAGTGGGGGTTGCTGGTGCTCAACTCCATTTCCATTCCCGTTGCCATGCATTCTTCTGTTAAATCAGCGTGGAGGCATAATTCTACAAAAGTGTAAAGCTGGAGTTACAGGAATAGAGAGAATTGAACTCCTAGCACTCTTAGAATTGTGAAAGAAGGGAAGTTTGCTAACATGTTTCATAGCCTCTTCAGTGTAAGTGTGGCGCGCTTCACACCCATGAAAAATACTCTACATAATGCGGCTTTCAGACACCATAGGACACCTCAAAACCTAAGGCTTTGATACCAAACTTTTCACGACCCGAACATAGGCCCGGATTTAAACATATAACCTAGAATTATAAACGACTCCAAGTCAACCCATGGTATGAATATGATAACTAGATATCAACATAAGCAAAACAGATAACTAAATTCTAAAATAGCAGAAATTTGAATAACAAAATGTCTAGCCAATGGTAATATCATATCACTAAACTCAGAGTCGAAAACACAAATCTATGTCTAAAAAGCCTCTACTAACTTATGAGATTCTAGGAAAAGCCCCCATCTATCTCTAAGTCTTAAAAAATAACATAACGATAATGAAAGATAGATGTCCTCATAGGATGCGGACTCACCCAAGGCAAGGCCTAAGCTGGAGCGAGAGAGGAACTAATGACTCGTCTGATTCTGATCGCTAGGACCTATATCATGAAATGATAGAACATAGAGTATTCAGTCAATACTTGGAATATACTGACTATGCAAGATAAGTAAAACAAGCTAAATAAGTATAAACTTAAATCATGCATATCATAATCATAACATCATAAGATCCTGAAAGTAAAGACTGCATGCTAATATATGAAGACATGAATGGACATAAACTAAATCTCATAACTGAATCGAATGACCCAAAGCTGAAACTGTTATTTATAAGTAAAAACTTATAACCTTATTATTGGGAAAAACTTGTTGAAAAGAAAATATCATAACTGATAAACATGCATATTTGAGATCATAAGGAACAATAGGAGACACGTCATATAATTGACACAACCACAATAGAGCTTAATATCACGACTCAAACATAAGCCCAGATCGAGACATGGGACAAAGAACCTTGAGAGGCACCAAGTCGATCCATGGCATGAATATAATATCAAACTCATTCAAATAAAATAGAAGGTCAACATAATTAACGTAGTGAAAGTCTGGGCATACCATACATCTGAATACATACAAAAGTCTGAAGCTGAACACATACTATGTCTGAAAAGCCGCTACTACTGACGAGTTGATGGGACAAGACCCCAACTAACTCACTAAAGTATGAAATTGAAAATATGGAGTATAACTGATAAGAAGGGCGCTCGAAATATGAGAACTCACCAACTGGGACTGAGAAATGCTAACTCCGAAAATTTGACTAGAGGCAAGACTTAGCCTGGATATCAGAGCTTGTATCATAAAATGATACAATATAGAGTATGCAGTTAGTATGTGGAATTTACCGAGTATACAATGTAAGTAAAACTGCTAAATAAGTAGAATCATAAATTATGCATATCATAAAACATAATCGAAAATAAGATTTTGATAGTAAGGCTTGCATGCTATTTTCTGAAATAATGATTTGGACATAACTGAACATCATAACTGAATCGAATGACCCAAAGCTAAAAATGGATAATCATAAGTAAAACTGAATATTGGGTCAAATCCGCTAAAAGCATAATACCATGACTGATGAACATGCATTACTGAAATCTTGAGGAACAATGGGAGACTCTTCATATAACCGACATCACCACGATAGAGCTTACGTGCTCCCGACTATTACACTCAAGTGGGCGAGCCGTACAAAGCTTTGCCAAGGCTAAGGACGCGACCATGACATCGATATAAAGATGAAGGTCCCTTAGGGGCAGGGGAACCTCACAAGGGAGGTCCCAAAATAATCTGAACATACCTACGTTGGTGCGTAGTTCTGAGGCATAGGGTTGACTGACCCTTAGCCTACTCGGTGCTAGACAGTACTCCCAAAAACATGCATATGCTCTCCATCGTCTTTCAATGAAGCTAAACCATTGTATAGTGATGAAGCTGACTCATAACATGCATACATAAATCTAAAATCATAAAATGAGAAGCCTTAGCTCAAACAATACCACAAGTTGAAAATAGTGGGAGTCTAGATTCTGAAATCTATGTGGTAAGCTAATACATGAAGTATAGATAAATCATGAAACATAATTGATCATATGGGCTTTCCCATTACTTAAACATGCTTGAAATAAACTTGATCATTGGAAAACATGAACATAGACATGAGTATTTCGAAATCATACTATCTTCATAAACATCTCATCATGCTTGAATACATATTTCATAGATCTCAACTTTCATGAACTTTCATGGATGGGCATCATAATTTACAACACTTTAAAATATAATTTACAATTGAAAAATTGTAAAATACGCCCATTAATCATAATTCAATATTAGAAACATGCTTAGATCATACCTATGATTAAAACTCAAAGAAATCATGCATTGGGTAAAAACCCCATAGATTCATCAATTAGAATTTACATGAGTTGAGAGAGGATTGGGCATGGTGGACTATTGCACCCATCCATAACCTTACATACCTGAAGAGATCTGATTTCACAACTTCCTTGATTGGCCAATGGAAATTTGGGGAAGAACCTTGAAGAAACTAGGCTTGATCACCCCTTAAACCTCTAAGATTGCATGCATGAACTAGAATAGGTTTGGAATGACTTAACCCTTCTTAAAACACTCTATTCTGAGCTTAAAAAGACGTAGTTTAAGCCTTAGGAACTTAGGAATTATGGAAAAGACCTTAATAAATTTGTAGGGAAAAGCACACCGCCAGTCCCCACGAGGGACTAGACGACTCGTTGTCTCGAACCACGACTTGTGGTAACCCTTTGTCACCTTCACTGGAAAACCATCTTCACTGGACACCATAAGGAACACCACAACTTGTGGTGTACCCTACGACTCATGGCCTGCACTCGTGATCAAAACTAGAAACTTGCCTTCCTTGGTCACCACGGGGGACACCACGACTCATGGTGTACACGATGATTCGTGGTGATGACCCGTTAGGTACATGACCCATTTTCCTTCATCCTTCAAACAGTCCTTGACCATGCTTCACCCAACGAATCGTAGGGCTAACCACGACTCGTGGTCACACCCCTGGTCACCCCAAATCTGAAAATTCCATCACGGCCAAACCCCTCCCTACGAGTCACTTAACGACTCGTGGTGTTCCTGACGGGTCACCGGACAACTCGTCTTGTGACCTTGTGTAGAAAAATCTATTTTCTCTGTTTCAACTCCTGGGTCTGATCTTAGGGTTGTCGAAGTATTACAATATATTCTCCTTGGAAACATTCATCCTCGAATGTGGGAAAACATACTAAAAAGCGGAAAAATACAATCATCATACTCAAATACTGAACATACCCGCTGAAAACTGATTGAGTGACTGACTCCGAATTGGACTACATGACTGAACTGAATTCCTGACTCACAATATATTCATTGACATCAAAGAAACTAGGGAACATAATCTGAACATGAAACTGAATAGAGTACTAAGGAGGAAGCCAATACCTCAAGCTGAAACTGAGACGGAAGGGAATAGATGTGGCTATTTAGCCATCATATTATCTTTGGCTTCCCTCGTAGCTCCCTCAACATAATGGTTCCTCCACAAACCCTTAACTGAAGCTACTTGTTTATTTCTTAACTTTCGAACCTGACGATCAAGTATTTCAACTAGAACCTCCTCATAACTAAGGTTGTCCTTCACACCTACGCTCTTCATCGAAACAACTAGCCAGGTCACCCAAGCACTTGTTTAAGAGCGATACATGGATAACTGGATGTACTGAAGCTAATTTTGAGGGAAACTCCAACTCATATGCTACCATGCCAACCCATTTTAAAATCTGGTACGGGCCAACATAATGGGGATTGAGTTTCCCTTTCTTTCCGAACCTCATCACTCCCTTCATGGGAGACACCTTTAAAACACCCAATCGTCAACATCAAACTCAAGATTCCTCTTCCTTATATTTGTATAGGACTTTTGGCGACTCTGAGCTACTTCCAACCTGTCCCGTAGAAGCCGAACTTCTCCATAGCCTTATTGATTGAATCTGGTCCTATCATCGTAGCATCACCGACTTCAAACCAACCAATAGGCCACCTACATCTCCGCCCATAAAGATCCTCAATAGGAGCCATCTGAATGCTAGAATGGTAGTTGTTGTTATATGAAAACTCAATGACAGGCAAATGATCATCCCAACTACCCTTGAAATCAATCACACATGCTATTAACATGTCCTCAAGAGTTTGAATGGTCCACTGGGCCTGACCATCTGTCTGCGGGTGAAATATTGTGCTAAGCTTGACCTGAGTACCGAGTCCCTTTTGAAATGACTTCCAAAACTGGGAGGTAAATTGAGTATCTTTTTTTATATGATGGATAAGGTCACTCCATGCAACCGAACTAGCTCCCAAATGTACAATTTAGCATAATCCTCCACTGAGTCGATGGTTTTTACTGGTAAGAAATGAGCTGCCTTAGTCAACCTGTCCACAGCAACCCAAATAGAGTGATACTGTCGGCGAGTACGAGGCAACCCTGTGATGAAGTCTATATTGATCTCTCCGCACTTCCAAGTAGGGATACTGATGTCTTCAAGTACACCTCCTGGTCTCTAGTGCTCAACCTTTACCTGCTGACAATTTGGACACCTAGCCACAAACTCTGCTATGTCCTTCTTCGTGCCATTCCACCAATAGACTTCCTGTAGGTCATGGTACATCTTGGTGGAACATGGATTTATAGAGTATCTGTAACCATGAGCTTCGTGCAACATCTGACCTCTCAAATCATCAACATCCAGAACACACAAGCGACCCTGATATCGAAGCACCCATCTCCCCCTTTGGAGAAGGCTTCTACATTCTGATTCTGAACGAATTCCTTCAACTTCACCAAAATAGGATCCTCATCTTGCCTAGACTTAACATCGATCACCAAAGATGATTCTAACTCATTCGGCACAATGACACCACTATTCGTCGAGTCAACAAGATGAACTCCTAACCGTGCAAGCCAATGCACATCTTTCACTAACTCTTTCCTTTCCTTGTCTATATGGGACACACTATCCATGGAAAGCCTGATAAGAGTATCTTACACCACATTAGCCTTACCCAGATGGTAAAGGACCCTCATATCATAATCTTTAAGAAGCTCCAACCACCTCTCGCTGACGTAGATTCAAATTCTTTTAGGTAAACACATACTGTAGGATCTTGTGGTCCATAAACACATCTATGTGGACCCCGTATAGATAGTGTCTCCAAATTATCAAGGCAAATACTACCGCCGCCAATTCGAGATCATGAGTCGGGTAGTTCTTTTCATGGACTTTCAGCTGCCTGGAGGCATAGGCTATAACTTTACCATGCTGCATGAGTACACAACCAAGGCCGATTCTCGAGGCTTCACAATATACTACAAACCTATTAGTACCCTCAGGTAGGGTCAACACCGGTGTTGAGGTGAGTCGAGTCTTCAACTCTTGAAAGCTCTTCTCACAAGCCTCCGGCCATTGAAACTTCACTTTCTTCTAGGTCAATTTAGTCAACGGGGATGCAATGGATGAAAACCCCTCAAAAAACATCCTATAGTAACTTGCTAAGCCCAAGAAACTCCTAATATCCGAAGGACTCACTTGTCTAGGCCAATACTTCTCCGCTTCTATCTTTTGCGAGTCCACTTGTATACCCTCACTTGACACCACATGACCCAAAAATGCCACTGAGCTCAACCAACACTCGCATTTACTGAATTTAGCATACAATTGGCAATCCTTAAGAGTTTGTAGCACCAGCCTCAAATGAGCGGCATATTCCTCCTCACTCCAAGAGTATATAAGGATGTGATCTATGAACACAATCATGAACATATCCAGGTATGGCTTGAACACCCTGTTCATCAAATCAATAAAAGTTGCAAGAGAATTTGTTGGTCCAAAAGACATAACTACAAACTCATAATAATCATACTGAGTCTTGAAGGCTGTTTTCGGGATGTCACTCTCCCGAACCCTGAGTTGATGATATCCGGATCTAAGTTCTATCATTGAAAAACACTTAGCACCCTGAAGCTAGTAAAACAAATAATCAATTCTTGGGAGAGGATACTTGTTCTTGATGGTAACCTTGTTCAATTGCCGATAATCAATGCACATCCGAATAGAATAATCCTTTTTTTGGACAAAGAGAAATGGCGCATCCCACAGGGATTTGCTAGGTATGATGAATCCCTTGTCTAAGAGGTCTTTCAACTACTCCTTCAACTCCTCTAACTAGACTAGGGACATTCTATACGGAGGAATAGATATAGGTTGCTTACCGAGAAGAAGGTCAATACCAAAATCAATCTCCTACTCGGGAGGGATTGCCAGTAAATCATCCGAAAACACCTCAGGATACTCACACACTACGGGAACTGACTGGATAGTCGGGATTTCGGATGTAGAATCCTTAAACCTAACTAGATTGTACATACAACCCTTACAAAATCATCTTTCTAGCCTTAAGGCAGGAAATGAAACAACCTATAGGCACAACTAAACTACCATTTCACTCTAGGACTGGTTCACCCGGAAATCTAAACTCTACTGCATGGGTTCTACAATTGACTAAGTCATAACATGCATATAACCAATCCATGATGAGGATAACATCAAAATCGTTCATGGCTAACTCTACTAAATCTGTTGAGGTGACTTTTTGAAGTTTTGTGACTGCGAAATTTCTATATACCTGTCTAGCTATAACTGAACCACCAACTGGAGTAGAGATTGAGAAGGGTTCTAACAAGATTTTGGGACTGAATCCAAAACAACTAGCAACATAGGGCATCACAAAAGAAAAAGTATCCACTGGATCTAACAGTGCATATACATCAAGGTGGAATACTCATAACAACATCTGGGGAGACCTCCTGCTCCTGACGGGATCCTAGGGCATAGAATCTATTTTGATGCTGATCACCACTCGCACTAGTAGATGCCCCCTGCTAAGCTGGGCATACTGGTGGAGCTGCTGAACTGGAGGCTGGGCGTTAGCCCATATCATGACCTTGCCTGTCTGCTAGGCAATCTCTAAGAATATGTCCAGGCTTCCCACACCAGAAATAAGCACCTGAACCTATTAGGCTCTGACCCACGTTTCTCCAGCCACATCTGCTACACTCTGGAGGGTTGGTCTCTAGAGGTCTGCTGCTCTGGCCTCTAGAGCCTGATGCTCATCCCCTCTGATCGCGCTCGGATATGGATGTCACACACATAGCCGAAGGCACTAGGGCTTAGGATTTATGGTTAGACTGTTGACGGTGCACAGTGGGTCCCTGCTGGGAGAATCTGAAGCTACTAGTCCTGGCCCTCTTGGCCTCTCTCTCCGCTCACTTATCTGCACTGCCTCCATCTGCTGGGCGTACATGAGTATCTGAGCAAAGTCAATGTCCTGAAAAAGCATCGCTATCCGACAATCCCTGACCAAGTAGTCTTCTATCCCATGACCAAACCTGGTCATGCGAGCTCTCTGATCAGCCACATCTCAGTTTCATACTTGAATAAGTGAGTGTATTCCAATGCATACTCCTGAACCATCAATTTCCCTTGCTTAAGGTTCACAAACTCAGCTGCTTTGATATTTGTCATCTCACGAGGGAAGAAACGATCTAGAAATGCGGCCTGAAACTTATCCCAACCAATAGGGCCTACTCCAACTGCCCTATTATCCTTCCATTGCTTGAACCAAATGAGTGTAACCCCTTTCAAGTGATACGAGGCTAGATCGACGTACTTCTCTATGGTCACCGCTATGATCTGGGTGATCTTCAGAACCTCATCAATAAACTCATGTGGGTCCTCATCCACCTTTGACCCAAGAAACTCCAAAGGTTTCATCCTCAGAAAATCTCTAACACTCGCCACTGCCGCATTCCCATTTTGAGGGACATGCGCTACCGCCTGCTGATTGACCTAGGTGGTCAAGGCCGATGCTAACATCTATATGGATGCCTTGAACTCAGTGTGGGAAACTAGCTCGAGTACATGCTCCTCATGGGCAGGTGGGGCCTGCTAGTGCCCATCTTCATTTCCCTCGAAAGATGAGGACTCACCAACTGGGATTGAGAAATGCTAACTCCGGAAATCTACTAGCGGCGGACTGAGCCTGGATATCAGAGCCTGTATTATAAAATGATACAACATAGAGTATGCGGTCAGTATGTGGAATATACCGAGTAGGATAGGTAAGTAAAACCGCTAAGTAAGTAAAATCATAAAAATCATGCATATCATAAAACATAATCAAAAATAAGATTTTGAGAGTAGGGCTTGCATGTTATTTTCTGAAATCATGATCTGAACATAACTGAATCGAATGACCTAAAGATGAAAACTGATAATCATAAGAAAAATTGAACATTGGGTCAAACCTACTAAAAGCATAATACCATGACTGATAAACATGCATAACTGAAATCATGAGGAATAATGGGAGACTCGTCATATAACCGACATCACCACGATAGCGCTTACGTGGTCCCAACTAATTTTTCTGATTCAACCCTCAGGTCTGATCTTAGGGTCTTCCTGGGTGTTACATTATCTCCCCTTGGGAATATTCGTCCTCGAATGTAGACTAAGCATATTGATAGACTAGGGAAGGAACTACAATACCAAAACTGAACAATTGATGCTTAAAATTAATGGAATGACAAACTTCGGACTGATACACATTAATGAACTAAATTCATGAAACATACATATATGCTATGACATGAAAGAAACTTAGAGATATGAGCTTGTCATAAGACTAAATAGAGTACTAAGGAGGAAACTGATACCTCATACTAGAACTGAGCTGGAAGGGAAACGATGCAGGTATCTAGCCATCATATCTACTTTTGCTTCCCATGTAGCCCCCTCAACAATCTGATCCCTCAAGTTGTTGATCCCTCCACAACACCTTCACTAAAGCTACTTCTTTGTTTCTCGACTTCTAGACCTGAAGATCAAGGATCTCGATTGGAACCTCTTAATAGGTAAGGCTATATATCACACCTATGATGTCCACCAGAATAATTAGGGTTGGGTCACCAATGCACTTCTTCAATAGATATAAATGGAACACTGGATGTATCAAAGCCAACTCCACTGGTACTCCAACTCATATGCCACCTTGCCAACTCGCCTCAAAAACCTATAAGGACCAATATATTAGGGACTAAGCTTCCCTTTCTTTTCAAACCTCCGCACTCTCTTCATGAGAGACACCTTCAGAAATACCTAATCATTCATCTCAACCTAGAGCTCTCTCCTACTCATCCGCATAAGATTTCTAACAAGTCTGAGCTATTTTTAACCTTTCTCTAATAAGATGAACTTTCTCCATGGCCTTATGAACTGAATCTGGCCCCATTAATGTAGTCTCACGTACCTCAAACCATCTAATAGTTTATCTACACCTCTACCCATAAAGAGCCTCAAATGGAGCCATCTGAATGCTAGAGTGATAATTGTTATTATAAAAAAACTTAATGAGAGGTAAGTGATCATCCCAATTTCCCGTAAAATCAATCACACATGCTCTTAACATATCCTCAAGAGTCTGGATGGTCCGTTGGCCTGACCATCTGTCTGTAGATGAATATTTGTGCTAAGCTTTACCTGAGTACCAAGTCCTTTCTGAAATGCTCTAAAAACCTGAGAGGTGAACTGAGTACCCCTATCTGAGTTGATGGACAAAGGAACTCCATGAAACTAGACTAAATCCCGAATGTACAATCTAGCATAATCCTCAGCTGAATCGGTAGTTTTGACCAATAAGAAATGAGCTACTTTGGTCAACCTGTCTACAACCACCCATATGGAGTCGTTACTCTTGGCGTGTACAGGGAAAACCTATAATGAAGTCCATATTGATCTCCTCCAACATTCAAGTGGGGATGCTAATGTCCTAAAGCATACCTCTAGGTCTCTGATGTTCAACCTTAACCTACCAACAATTCGGACACTTAGCCACAAATTCCTCTATGTCCTTCTTCATGCCATTCCACCAATAGATTTCCCATAGATCACGTTTACATCTTGGCGGCACCTAGATGGATAGAATATCAGGAACCATGAGCTTTGCTCAACATCTTCTCTCTTAAGTCATCAATAGTTTGCAGACACAATTGGCCTTGATATTGAAGTACGCCATCTCCCCCTTGGGAGAAGACCTCCAATTTCTGGTTTCGGACCACTTCCTTCAATATCTTCAAAATGGGGTCCTCGTCTTGTTTATACTTGACCTCGGTCACTAATGATGATTTTGACCCATTCTAAATATGAAACCACCATCTGTCGCATCAACGAGGCAAACCCCTATATGAGCAAGCCTGTGGATATCCTTTGCTAACTTCTTTCTCCCATCCTCAACATGAGACACTCTCCATGGACAACCAACTAAGAGCATCCGCCACTATATTGGCATTTCCTGAATGATAAAGGGAACTCATGTCATAGTCCCTGGGATGTTTTAGTCACATCATTTGTCGCAAATTCAGGTCCTTCTGAGTGAACACATACTAAAGGCTCTTGTGGTCCATGAACACATCCACCTGCATCCCATACAAGTAGTGCCTCCAAATCATTAATGCAAACACCACTGCTGCCAACTTTAGGTCATGTGTAGGATAATTCCTCCCAAGAGTCTTACGCTTTATAGAGGCATACACAATAACCTTTCAATACTGCATCAACACACAACCAAGACCAACCCTAGAGGCATCACATGAACAACGAACCCAACTTTGCCCTCTGGTTGGGTCAATATTGGGGATGAACTGAGTTAAGTGTTTAACTCATGAAAACTCTTCTCACAAGCATCCAACCACTGTACTTTGACATTCTTTTGGGTCAAGTTAGTCAATATTTCTGCAATGGATAAAAATTCCTCAACAAATATCCTGTAATAGCCAACTAAACCCAAAAAGCTTCGAATGTCTGAGGGACTAACTAGTCTAGGCCAGTTCATCACTACATCTATCTTTTGAGAGTCCACCTGCACACCCTTGCTAGACACCACATGGCCCAAAAATGCTACTGAGTTCTGCCAAAACACACATTTGAAGAATTTAGCAAACAGTTGGCGATCCTTGAGGGTCTGCAACACGATCCTCAAATGAGCGGCATGCTCCTCCTCGCTCCGAGAGTATATGAGAATATCATCTATGAAGACAATCATGAATATATCTAAGTACTACTTGAACACCCAATTCATAAAATCCATTAAAGCTGCTAGAGCATTTCTTAATCCAAAATACATAACTACGAACTCATAGTGACTATACCGAGTCCTAAAGGTTGTCTTCGGAATGTGATTCTCTCTAACTCTGAGCTGATGATAGTCTGATCTGAGGTCTATCTTCTAGAAACACTTAGCACCCTGAAGTTGTCAAACAAGTTATCAATCCCAGGGAGAGGATACTTATTCTTTATTGTGACTTTGTTCAACTGTCCATAATCAATGGACATTCTAAGGGAACCATCCTTTTATTGAACAAAGAGAACTGGAGCACCCCATGGCGATTACTAGGCCTGATGAAACCCTTATATATGAGATCATTCAACTTCTCTTTCAACTCCTTTAGCTCATCTCAAGCCCTTCTGTAAGGAGGAATGGATATATGCTACGTATCAGGGAGAAGTTCAATACCAAAGTCAATCTCCCGCTTAGGAGGGACTACTGGTAGATCATCTGGAAACACATTTGGATACTCATATACTATTGGAACTGACTGAAGAGTCGGGGTCTCAAATGTAGCATCTGTTCGGTGCTATGGTGACTACACGCAAGTGCACGTGGTCGAACAAGTAGTAAAGTGGGTAAAGTAAAGCCAAGTATCGATCCCATAGTGGCTAAGCTACGATAATAATTAACTTAAGTGTTAATGAACTATATCTTTAAGAATGAAGACAACCAAATAAATAATATTTTGAGAATTTGAGTTACTAATTTATAAGAATCTAAGGCAAAATTATAAAGTGAGTATGAACAATAGTAATGAGCAAGCTGAGATTAAAACGAACATGCAGGGAATTAATTTATCAATACAATTTAGTTAGTCTTTCCTTTGGTTGCTAGTCACGAATTATAGCCTATGGATTGGAACTTTCGATTCCTATCCAACTTAAGAATCATGAGTCTTAATCTACATTTTTGCGATAAAAGAACTTCAAGTTCTAGCCATACATTCCCGATTCCTTAATTGACTAATAAGACTTTCAGATATATTTCTATTCTGAATCTAAATCAATTCTCAATTTTCCAAAACTAAGAAGAGATCATATCCTACCAATTCACATCTTTCCAATTTCTTTCCTTATCAAAATCAAAATTGGATTTTTTAGATATACATTAACATTGGCCAAACATTAATGCAGTAAGAACAAGAATTGATAGAACAACCACTGAAGAAAAGATGAACACTGAAATGACTAACAATTACATTCCACTAGAATTGTTCTTAACCTCAGCAAGAAGTGAATTTAGCCACTCTTTTGTGGATTTAACATCATCAAATAAGTAGAATTTATACAAACAATTGTGATAAAAGAGAAAGAGATAGAGAAGAACCCTAGAATTTTCATCCCCTCAACTGACTGTAACCCACGTTCTTGCTCAACCAACTCAGAATGTTTAAAATAAAACCTAACTGTGCTATTTATACTATGGAGAATTTTTCCCGGAATAACAAGCAACGTGGCACGGAGTGTATCGCAGAGCTCTCCCTCCATGCCACAGAGGTATCACGGACCTTCACTGGAAGTCGGGCCCCCAGGCAATTTAACCTCAACGTGCCACGGCCTGCATCGCGGAGCCTAGCCAACGTGACACGGTGCTATCATGCACCTTCACTGGAAATTGCCAAATTTATTTCCTATGAGGCAGAGTGCCTCCACGATGGCAACGTGACACAGCTCCATCGCGGAGCCCTTGTTTTTGCTGATCTTCCATGTCCTTTTTCACTCCTTGTTTCCAAGTCCATTCCCGATTTTACCAACATGTATCTTAGCTTCCCAAAATTCCATTCTACTTGCAAAACAACACTAATCATGTTGGTTAGTATAAATTCACATTTAACTACAATCACATGAGAATGTACACAATAATGATATACAAACAAGTCGAAATGAAGCATTTGAGTATCACTTGGGCATGAAATTCTGCCCAAGATCAGCATCCTTAACCCGAGCTGGATACACATAGCCTTTAAAGTTCATCTTCCTAGCCTTGAGATAGGAAATGAAGTGACTTGCAGGCACAGCTAAACTACCTTTCCATTCTAGGACAAGCTCATCCAGAGATCAAAACTCTACTGTATGAGTTCTACAATTCATTGAGGCATACACATGCATGTATCTAGTCCATACTAATAATAACATCAAAATCGGTCATATCTAACTCGACTAAGTTGGCTGAGGTGACTTTCTGAGGGACTATGATAGGGAAATTTGTGTATACCTATCGAGCTATAATTGAGTCACCTGTTGTAGTAGATACTGAGAAGGATTCTAATAGGATCTGGGGATTGACTCCGAAACTTACAACAGTATAAGGAGTCATGAATGATGAAAGTACATAAAATCTATTCTGACGCTGACCACCACCTGCACTAGTAGATGCACTCTGTTGAGCTGAACGTGTTGGTGGTGGTGCTAAACTAGTGGTTAGGTCATGGCCTCTACTATGGCTCCTTTTGCTAAAGGGCAGCTTTTGAGCATCTTTCTAAGTTTCTCGTACCCAAAGCACATGCCTGAACCCGATAACCACTCTCCGGTATGCCTCCTACCACATCTCCTCTAAACTGGAATGCTGGGCTCTCTTTACATGCTTCCACTACAACATTTTAGGCTTTAAGCCACCCTTGTAAAGTGTGGCCTAAACTAGCAAAAGGTGTGGCTTTTGACCTAAGGCTACACTTTTTGACTTTAGGCAACACTTTTTTGGGGTGTCCTAAAGAGGCGTAACGTTTGACTTTAGGCCACGCTTTTCTAGTGTTGCAATAGAAACTACACTTGAAAAGCGTGGCCAATCAGGACAAAGTCCATGCTTTGTAGCATCTTATTATCTACACTTTTATTTGATAAAGCTATGCTTTCAAGAATGATCTTTTCTTTGTTATTGGCCACGCTATGAAACCATGGTCGTTTATACCTATCTTACAATAATACTTATAAAGTGTGACCTTTTCTTATCACAATTTATAATTAATAAGCGGCACAATAATGTCCCTATAGTCACACTTTTGAAGTGTGGCAACCTTGTGTAGAATTTTATAGCCACAATTTTGTAATTGAAAAATAATAATTTTTGTTTGCATATATTCACTAATCATATATGTGTGTGTGTGTAAATGATCTCAAGCACTAAATTATCTAATAAACAATCCAAATGTATATATTTGCAATAAACTTAGAAAAACGTGTCTTTTACTATACATAGTTAGAAAGTAATATTTTAAAGATCTGTACTTGAAATAAATTCCACAAAACAAAATATATTCAAATATATATCAAATAATTCAAAAGCTACTTATCGTTCACTTCAATAGATCGAGTTGACTTGTGGCCACCATTCAAATTCAATCACTCGCATTTCCCTACACATTCGAAATAAAATTAAAAGTTAGAAAAAAATCATGTCTATAATCACAACACTCCTCAAGTTTGATAAACTCACTGACATCGTCGGTAACAACTTCCTCATTTTTACTTTATATAACTGTGAGGAGTAGTTTCTTCTTCTTTCTTCTTCTTCAATTTCAGTTTTGAAGAAATTTTTCCAGTTCAATATGGTATTGCTAAAACCAACCAAATTATGAACCCTAGTTTCTAACTTTTACTAATAATACACTATGTGTCATTTTTTTCATCTGCACACAGGAGGTACAAATTTCATTGTGCTTGCATTATTAACTTTGATACTAAAGAGTTCATGGAATTTTTGACAAGTATGTTTTTTCCTCAGTTTCTGATTTAACAGAATTGAATTTGGTTCAAGTTCCTCACATACATGCTTCACTTTGACAATTTTCTTGTTCTTAAGAATCAATTGTTCGAGTTTTTATGTTTTTGCTGCATATATTCGAGTTTTTAAGTTTTTCCTCACTTGCTCCCTTTCCAGCTTTAGCTTGTGATAGTGATAAGTTATTAAAATTTAAGGAGGTCTCAATTGACTTTGATTGACCAATTCTGGTCCAGTATCCCATTACCTATGCCTACTGAAGTAAGGTTCTAGGACGACTTGCCAAAGAAAGTTCTACATTCTAAATTACAACATTCCTTGAATTAGATTGCTCTGTTTAAAGTCAAAAGATAACATTCATTAGCATTCATCTATTCTAATAGAAAATAAATATAATGCCAAGTCATGCGGCGTAATCTCATAAAACCACAAGTGTTATAGAAAGGAAAGATTTCTTCATCTATATAAAAACAGTAAGATCTCTTTATATATTTGTCATTTCAATTTCCATAACTTTTTTCTATCGAGGTATAGTTGATTGACTTGGGTTGTTCAATCTTGTGAAGCAACATGCAATAACAGTTAATAAAATAGAGGGACGTGGAACTTGAATATTAGAGTTATTAATCTAATAAACATAAAGTCAAGTACTCTAGGTCAATCCAGAAGTCTAAATTAGTAATTTGTTAAAGATAACTACCAACCTGAAACTGCAAATGTTGTCACTCCACTGATGCCAACTTGCTTAACAGAAAGGGCATTACACCAAGTAATGCAATGACTAACAGCTGAATTTTCACTAGAAGTAGTAATAAGAACATAAGAAATAACACCAATCTTAATTACTTAATCAAAATTGTATCTATGCAAACAAAATATTTGGCGAAAAATTACAATATATAAGCATAAGTAATCAACTTAAAGTCAGTTAACTCCTAACCTTAAGATTATCCAACAGTGTAGCTGGACATAAGGGATTGCATGCTTCATCTCTATAACTTAACAGTATAATAACTTCAATATGAAACAAGGCTCAAGTCTAACAAAAATTGGGACAATTAGAAAGATTGAATACATTAGACAAACATTATTGACATGATAACACATCTTGGGTTCATGACTTGCTTCATTAAGCAATGATATAGAGAGTGCCTTTTATACAAGTGGCTGGTAAAAGTCAAAGCCAAAAATGGTATCAGTGACCCGCACATAAATCAAACAAAATAAACACGCCAAGTTTTTTCTCTAATTAATTATGTAGTGCATAGTAAATCATTCCATATACTTAGACTTAGCTCACTTCTCCCTATTGCCGAATCACATGTTTTCAATGGTTTTTCATCATGTCAGGAAAGGCTAATGATACAGTACAACTGTAATATGAATATTAGAAGAGTGATTACCAACAATATAAATATTATAGTGTATGTAATATGAATTGAACCGGGAAAAGATAACGCCAACTATATATGGCACACAAATCATTACACAAACATATAGTGAACATCAAAAACTATCACAAGTAAAACCTGAAAAATCAAAAGAGAGAAGTTGTAACAACCCAAAAGTTTCTAAGAATAGGCCCCCGACTAAAAAAAGAAACAAGTTGGAATGTGGAAAATTTTTCCTTAGAATGAGTCGTGGAACAAAACGTTAGGTGACCTAATGGGTAATGGTCAGACTCGTGAGGAGTAGTCATGAGGTGTGGCAAGGCCCTGTGACCACAGATGACTTGATGAGTTGTCTTGTTAGGTAACGACACGTCAGGGAAATCCTAGGAAGGAGGAGCAGGAATAGTGAGGTTCAGTGGAAACGGACGACACAATGAGTCATTAGGCAGGTGACGACTCATTAGGTCGACCATCGGGTGGAGGCTAGAGATCAAGGATGGGGTCTCGAGACAATGGAGATCACAAAAGAGGGGATGAGTCATCTTGCACTTGACGACATGTCAAGTGACCTGTGGGGAGAGAAGAGCAGAAAATTTAGTGAATCCAGTCTACTCCACGACTGGGCCCCACAAGTTGTTGCCAACCCCACGACTCATGGAGTGCCTCGTGGGGACTGGCAGGGTGGACTTTTCCTATGAATTTCCAAGGGTGTTTTCATGAAATTCTATACTTCTAACTCCTAAACTACATCATTTTGGGCATTGTATGGGACGTTTTTAAGGGTTTTTCTAGACTAATCTCTCATCCCCTCTAGATATTCCCTCAAATTCTTCTTCCTCTTCTCTCTCAAGCCTAAAGATTCAGTTGGGATTTCTTCCAAGGCTTCAACGGTTAAGTTCGAGTGGGGATTTCTTCAAAGCACATATGTGGGCTTTCAACAAGGACATCCTTTCATCCTTGTGCCCCAAAATTTTATTTTAAAAACCTAAATCCATGATTCTAGAAAAGCTTGTTCTAAGGTTCCAATTAATGCATAAACTACCATATGTTTTCCCTAAATTCTAAAAACTCTCACAATTAATAGTAGTGCATGTTCATGAGGTTACTTATATCTTTCCTAAAATATGTGTATGATATGTTAATAACGTGAATGTGGGATTTTCATCATGAACTAGTCTAGAATTTCAAATGGGATTTCATAAATTAATCATATGCTCTTATCATGAAGTTATATCCTCATTTAATGTATATGTAAATAACATGGGTTCCGCAAATCTAGAACATATGTCGCATTATATGTGTTGGAACATGATTAGAACTTATGGGCTTTGACCAATGTGAAGTATGTGCATGTTTTCACTATGATTACGATGCAAATTTATTGAGTATGAGTTGAACCTGTGCTAATGTCATGATTATCGGATTTTCATCATGATTTATATTAAATTTCGAAATGAGGTTGCATAAGATATTCATATGCTTCCATCATGGTCTCATTTTACATGTTCAAGGTATGAGTTGATTATACAGGTTCTCCATATATCTAAAATATACGATTTAATGTATGCCTGTTAAAGTACAAATTTTACCTAGGCATCATACATGAATCTAATATATACATCGTATGCTATGAACTTTGAATTTTAATGTTGTAGATGTGTGTAAAGTACGATGTAATTTGTTGAATGCTCATGTCTCTGATTAGCTGTAATAATTTAGACTAGTTCTAGTTTGTGGGGACTCTCCTTAGTTGAGAATGTTTCCCTTAGTCTGTAGGGACTCTCCTTAGCTGAGAATGTTTCCCTTAGTCAATCAGAACTCTCATTAGTTAAGAATGTTTCCTTTAGTCTGTTGGGACTCTCAACAGTTGAGAAAGTTTTCCTTAGTCTACCAGGACTCTCATTAGCTGAGAATGTTTCCCTTAGTCAGTCAGTTACTCTCTATATTAGAGAATGCTCTCCTTCAGACAGTCAGGGACTCTCCACAACCGAGAATGTTTCCCTTAGATAGTTAGGGACTCTCCACAATTGAGAATATTTCCCTTCGACAGTCAGGGACTCTCTATGATATTAGTTAAGGCTTCGATCCTCAGTATTTGATCAATATATAACCTTTGTGCATCAGTTAATCATATTTCAGTAAATATTTCTTATAAAATCGTTATGCTAATATGTATATGTGTGTCTCAAACAGGGTTGTTGTATACCCATTAGGTTATATTACCATTAATGTGTTCAATTTGCATTTCTTCTTGTATACTTGCATGTTTTAGTTTATTTATGTTCCCCCCCTACTCAGTACATTCCAAGTACTGACCGCACGCCTTTATGTGTTATATCATTTTATGATATAGATTTAGGTTTCTAGTCTCATCCACGTGGTTAGATACACTTCATTCCCCTCTCAGTTGCTTGTGGTGAGTCCTCATCTCTAGGGGACACAATTTATATTTTCATTATGTTTCAATTTTCATATTTTAGGAGTTAGCTGGGGGCTTGTCCAGCAACTCATCAGTTTAGTAGAGGCTTTCAGACTTGTCTAGATAGATTTATCTTTGTATCAAAGCGTTGTTACATTTGTTCTTATGATTGTTAATTAGACTCATTCAGTTAGCTTCCACCTTGTTATGATTCATGTTAGTTGTTATTCTAATATGTTTCGTTATGTTCATGCTATGGTTTGACTTAGGACCTCTCGGGGTTCCTTGGCCCATGTCTCAATTTGGGCCTATGTTCGGGTCATGAAAAACTTGGTATCAGAGCATAGGTTTAGAGTGTCCTAGGATGTTTGAAAGCCGCATTAAGTAGAGTCTTATTCATGGGTGTGAAGCATGCCACACTTATGACGAAGAGGCTGCGAGACGTTTCAGAATATTCCCTTTTCTTCATGATTCCTATTGTACGTAGAGTATGAAACTCTAATAGTTCCTCTCCTAACTTGTGCTTTACGTGCCCGTAGATAATGCATCCTAAATGAGCAAATGGAAGAAGAAATGGTAATGGCTACCATGAAGACCCAGTAGCCTCGGCAAACCCGATGGATGACCATGTTACTCATGCCAAGTTCAGGGAAGCCTTTCATATGGTTGCGCAGGCCATGACTACCCAGATTAATCAGCAATCGATGGCTTGTGTCCCCCAAGAATGGGAACGTAGCAGTGGTGAGAGTGAGAGACTTCCTCCAAATGAACCCACCCGAATTCTTTGGGTCAAAGGTGGATGAGGACCCGTATGAGTTCTTGGAAGAGATCCAGAAGATCACTCAAATCATGGGGGTGGAGGGAACTGAGAGCACAGACTTAGCCTTCTACCAAGTGAAAGGAGTCGCTTATATATGGTTTTACTAGTGGAGAGACAATCGAGGAGTTAGAGTAGCCCCCATAATTTGGGAGGAGTTTATAACCGCATCCCTAGATAGGTTTTCCCTTAGGGAGTTGAGGAAGGTAAAGGCGGTAGAGTTCATACACTTGAGGAAAAATGACAAGACTTTCTAGGAGTATACATTTGAGTTTACTCGGTTATCCAAGTATGCACCGGAGATGGTAGCCGAGAAGAGGGCTCGAGTGAGCAGGTTTTTGAATGGAGTGTCAGACTCCTTGGTCAAAGAGTGTAGGACCGCCATGTTGCACAAGGACATAGACTTTCCGCTTTTGGAGATATTATCTCAACAAATGTAAGCGAAACAGGTGAAGAAGAAAGAGAGAGAGGCCAAGAGGGATAGAACCGGAGATGTAGTGTTCTCCCAGTAGAGGTCGAGTGGTGGACACCACTCATGCTACTAGAAGAACTCATCGGCCCCAGGACCTTCAACAGCCAGTGTTTGGTATAAACCCAGGGTAAGAGAGATTACGTACCCATTGTGTCTGAGCTGTGGGAAACACCATTTTGGAGAATGCATGGCCGGCTCAAATGCTTGTTTCTAGTGCGGCAAGTTGGGTCATAAGCACTGAGATTGCGCAACAGCTAAGCGAGGTGAGAGTAGAGCCTCAGCCACCTCTTCAGTAGCTCCAATAGCTCGTCCATGTCAGCAAGGTGCATCATCTAGCGTAGGAGGCAGACAACGTCGAAACCAATCTTATGCCTTGGCAGCACATCAGGATAAGGGCAAGTCGCCAGAAGTAGTCTCAGATATGTTATGAATTTCTTGTGTTACT
The DNA here is from genome assembly GCA_035772735.1 of Datura wrightii. Lineage (NCBI taxonomy): Eukaryota > Viridiplantae > Streptophyta > Magnoliopsida > Solanales > Solanaceae > Datura > Datura wrightii. The sequence continues at coordinate 8,202,508 of JASDFA010000010.1, read as the reverse complement.
CTTTGTATATTTCTAGCCCTAGAACCCCGGTATTGAATAAAAAGCTCTATGATGGTTGTTAAATAGAGATTGTCGATGTGTGATGTGAATAGTTGTGAGTGTAAGGCTTGCATTGAATGTTAGAGGTGAAGGAGAAGCTAGGAGTTAGTGATTTATGCCCTACCTTAAGAAAGATTCAGGAGCCTTAGAATGATAGCTTTAAGCTAAGGGGGAGATGGTATGTATGTGAGGCAAGTCGGATCTTGAGAATGCTAATAAGGGAGTTCCAGCCCTAATAGTTGCGGTATTTCAATCTCTTTAGGTTTCGATAAGTTCGCTTGTATTTCAGTTGAAGCTAGGCTCTGCCCATCCCTATGTGTAGACTCCTAGAATTTCGTAATAGCTTATTCAGACAGCGATGCCAGTTTTACTCTATAAATCCTTAAGGCTTATCTTTATGTTATGAACTAGTTATATGTGTTGACTCATGCCTTCCTATATGTTTAGCTTGAATTCAGTCTTTAGAAGTTCCTTAGTAGCCCAGTAGATGAGGTTACCTCCTATATGTGCTCAGTTTTAGATGTCAATGACTCATGCTCATGAATCCCTTACTCCCAGTTAGACCAGATATCATGAAATCTAGCTCAGCATTAGGAAGAGATTTGAGAATGATGGCTCAGTTCGTATTAGCTCAATCCCAGATGGAGGGGAAGAATCCTTCTCAGTGTTCTATTTAGTCCCATGTTCTTTTCATTGTTTTTCAGTCCCTCTTATGCCTTATCATGCATGTGCAATTTGGATATTCAGTTCGAAGATGTAAGATCAACCAAAGGTCATACTCCATTGGTTTTAGCTATAAATGATTAATTTTGGGATTTCAGATCCGTCCCTATCCTTCTCAGCATGTTTAGCAAACATTCGAGGATGAATGTTCTTAAGGGGGAGAAATTGTAACAACCCAAAAGTTTCTAAGAACATGCCCTAGACTTAAAGAAAGAAATAAGTTGGAAAGTGGAAATTTTACCTCATAATGAGTCGTGAAACGACTCTTTAGGTGACCTAACGGGTCGTGGTCAGACCAGTGAGGAGCAGTTAGGAGGTGCGACAAGGCCTAGTGACCACGGACGACTTGATGAGTTGTCGTGTCAGGTAATGACTCATCAGGGCAGTCATGGGAAGGAGGAGCAAGAATAGTGAGGTTCAGTGTCGGTAGATGACCTAACTAGTCGTTAGGCAGGTGACGACTCATTAGGTCGGCCGTCGGGTGGAGGATAAAGATCAAGGATAGGGTCCCGAGACTGTGGTGATCACGGAAGAGGGGATGAGTCATCTTGCACTTGACGACTCGTCAAGTGACCCGTGGGGAGAGAAGAGCAGAAAATTTTGTGAATGTAGTGTACTCCATGACAGGGCCCCATGAGTCGTTGCCAACCCCACAACTCATGGAGTGCCTCGTGGGGACTGGCAGGGTGGAATTTTCATGCGAATTTCCATAGGTGTTTTTGTGAAATCCTATGATTCTAACTCCTAAACTACATCGTTTTGGGTATTTGTATGGGACGTTTTAAAGCATTTTTCTAGACTAATCTCTCATTCCCTCTAAATATTCCCTCAAAATCTTCTTCCTCTTCTCTCTCAAGCCTAAAGATTCAGTTGGGATTTCTTTAAAGGCTTCAAGGATTATGTTCGAGTGCAGATTTCTTCAAAGCAGGTATGCCGGCTTTCAAAAAGGACACCCTTTCATCCCTATGCCCCAATTTTTTATTTTAAAAACCTAAATCCATGATTCTAGAAATGCATGTTCTAGGGTTCGAATTTGTGCATAAACTCTCATATGTTTTCCCTAAATTCTGAAAACTCTCACAATTAATAGTAGTGCATGTTCATGAGGTTACTTATATCTTTCCTAAAATATGTGTGTGATATGTTAATAACATGAATGTAGAATTTTCACCTTGAATTAGTCTATAATTTCAAATGGGATTTCATAAATTAATCATATGCTCTTATCATAAAGTTATATCCTTGTTTATAGTATATGTAAATCCCATGGGCTCCCGCAAATCTAGAACATATGTCGCGTTGTATGTGTGGAACACAATTAGAACTTATGGGCTTTGACTAATGTAAAGTATGTGCATGTTTTCACTATGATTACAATGCAAATGTATTGAGTATACATTGAACCTATGGTAATGGCATGATTATCAGATTTTCATCATGATTTATAGTAAATTTCGAAATGGAGTTTCATGAGATATTCATATGCTTCCACCATGGTCTCTTTGTACATGTTCAAGGTATGAGTTGATTATATGGGTTCTCCGTAAATCTAGAATATATGATTTGATGTATACATGTTAAAGTATGAATTTGACCTATGTATCTTACATGAATCTAATATGTACGTCGTATGCAATGAACTAGGGATTTGAATGTTGTGGATGTGTGTAAAGTATGATGTAATTTGTTGAACGCTCATGTCTATGATTAGCTGTAGTAATTTAGACTAGTTCTAGTCTGTCTGGATTCTCAATAGCTGAGAATGTTTCCTTAGTCCATCGGGACTATCGTTAGATGAGAATGTTTTCCTTAGTCGGGACACTCATCAACTGAGAATGTTTCTCTTAGTTTGTTAAGACTCTTAATAGTTGAGAATGTATCCCTTATTCTGTCGGGACTCTCACTAGCTGAAATTGTTACCCTTAGTCGGTCAGTGACTCTATATATCATAGAATTCTCTCCCTTAGATAGTCAAGGACTCTCCACAACCGAGAATGTTTCCATTTGAAAGTCAGGGACTCTCCTTTAGACAGTCAGGGACTCTCCACGGTCGAGAACGTTTCCCTTCGACAATCAGGGACTTTCTATGATATCAGTCACGACTTTGGTCCTCAGTATTTGTTCAGTATATAACCTTTGCGCATCAGTTAATCATATCTCAGTAAACATTTCTTCTAAAATCATTATGTTAATATGTATATGTGCGTCTCCGATAGGGTTGTTGTATCTCCGTTCTATTATATTACCATTAACGTGTTCAGTTTACATTTCTTTTTGTATACTTGCATGTTTTAGTTTATTTGCGTTTCCCACATACTCAGTACATTTCAAGTACTGACCGAACACCTTTATGTGCTATATCATTTCATGATATAGATTCAGGTTTCTAGACTTTGCGACGTGGTTAGATACACTTCATTCCCCTCTCAGCTGCTTTTGGTGAGTCCTCATCTCTAGGGGACACAATTTATATTTTCATTATGTTTCAGTTTTAAGATTTTAGGAGTTAGCTGGGGGCTTGTCCCAGCAACTCATCAGTTTAGTAGAGGCTTTCAGACTTGTCAAAATAGATTCAACTTTGTATCAAAGTGTTGTTACATTTTTTCTTATGTTTTTTAATTAGACTTATTCAGTTAGCTTCCGCCTGGTTATGATTTATGTTCGTTGTTATTCTTATATATATGTTATGATCATTCCATGGATTGACTTGGAAACTATCGAGGTTCCTTGGACCGTGTCTTGATTCGGACCTATGTTCGGGTCGTGACAAAAGTAAAATGCAAGATTCAGAAAAACACCAATTCTCACAATAATAATACACCTTGATATCAAAATTTGACATGATTACCAAAGACCAAAGATCAAATTCAATAAAGAATCATAGTTAGACAACTTTTACACCAAACACTGGAAGACAAAAACCCTCATAAATTTATCCATGATTGGGATCAAATACAAATCAAAACCCTAAGGGGTCTTTTGGTAATGGGTTAGAGTTATGCAGGTATTAGTAATACATGAATTAGTTATGAGGGAATCTATGTATTATTTTATGTAGGGATTAGTTATGCAGGGATTAGTTAATCATATATTAGTTATGTAGGTATTAGTTATGCAAGTATTAGTTATGTAGGTATTATTATGTAGGATTTATAGTTATTGAAATTACAATACATGAATTATTAATTATTAAATATTTAATTTATTTATAAATAAATAAGTAAACAAATAGTATAAAATTCTTCCTTTTTCTCACAAAAATAATATAACTTCTTTTTTTTTTAATTTTAATAAAAGAGGGCTTACAGCCCTTTAAAAAAATTAGTCAATAATTTTTTTTAAGTTTAAAAATTGTGTACTCACATATCGAATTAAAAAAGATTTTAAAAGTAAATTGATAGGTGTAAATGTGTAATTTTATTATTTTAATCCATGTACAACTAATACTCGCATAACTTATTCCATCTTCTACCCCGCATAAAATTATACATATATTTCCTCATAAGTTATGTAAGTATTAGTAATGTAGAATTATTAAAACACAACCAAACACCGCATAAAATTAATACATGAATAACTTTTATGCAACATTTGAAACCTACCAACCAAACATTGTATAAAATTAATACATGAATAGCTTTTATCCTATTTGGAAACCAAACATGAAATAAAATTAATACATAAATAACCAAGTTATTCATGTATTAACTTATACCTTATCCAGTAACCAAATGACCCCTAAATGAACACAATTAATCTCCAACACAAACACAAAAAGATTTCCAAACCTCAGTACATGGCTAACAATTTAGCAAATAACCAGATAAACATAAAACAAAAAAACATACCACATGCTCCCTCTATATTTAAAAGTATAAGGCCCACTTTCCAGTGCTCGATCAAAATGTTTATGAACTTTTTCTTTCACTTTGCCACTTTGATCCTACAACGTCAACTCAAACAGGGCCCTAACATTGGTGCCCACGCTAGCCAATGCGATAAAAATAGAGACATACATAGAAGAATCATCGATGTTTTTACCATCTAGCTAGAATAAATGGCCCAATCATAGTCACCAACAGTGAAAATGTCGCTCGATATGTACTTTCTATGTTACACCCCGTAAGTTTCTAATGTTTAGACAGCCTATTCATACATTGGTTAAGAGCTTTAGAGTACAATATGTACAAGAAAAGGGCCCAGGGAAAGGTCGAACGAGCATGGAGTCGGGACCGCGCAGGAGAAGGTCAGACCAGCTGCTAAAAGGGGCAACGTGGAACGGACCCTCCCTGGCGCGTTGGGCTCCATGGCATGGCCCAGAAACGACGTGTTAGGGTCCGTTCCATGGAACCCAACTCCACTGCCCAAATTATATATGTATTTAATATCTTTCACTTGTTCACTTAAAAGTAAACTAGACCCGCGACCAGAAGTAATACACACGCAATTTTAAGGTGATTTTCCTCCGTTTACGCTATGAAACGCCGCCCGAATTCAAATTAACTTCGAGTGTCGAAGTATAAGGCTATAGGGAGCATTACTACGGAGTCAGTTTTGCGAAATTCACCCGACAAATCGTGACACCGCCAAGCCAAAGTTGTTGGAATTGCTCCAAACTAGTGTCAATACAGCCACAGGCTTAAAGTAAGCATTTTCCCCTTCTGGACTTTCGAGAAATTACGAGTTTCCAATCATGTTCCATCAAGTTGAAATATAGTTAATATTTCTATATAAAGTTATCATTTTTATCGAATTTAGTACGTAAATTAGCCTCATTCTTCCAATAATACGATTTCAGTTGAGAAGAGCAGTTGAATATAATCTGAAACTCACCAGTTAATCAGTAATTGGCGAACAAGGTATGTTAAGGCAGTTTCTTTTGGCAAGTTGGTTTCCTTAGCATGATAACCCAGTTTGAGTCCTAGTAAGAGTACCAGAAGCATGCCTTTTATGATTTGTTGTTGTTATTAGCTGAAACTCGTATTCCATGTTTAGTTTGGGAAGGATTATGCCGGTATAGCTTTCATGATCGAACGCAAGGTTATTGCTGTGTCGACGCCCGCCAGGGGCAAGATGACGTCGCTCTACAGAGCGGTATGCCATCCGCCAGGGACGAAGATGGGGTCCTAGGTCCTCATATGCCGTGGTTAGCTTTATACACCCCCGTCAAGCCTGGTGCCCGAGGTGCAGATATTAGGATTCCACCAGACTCAGACACACTTACAGCCAGGGGACGAGCAGGCTCAGTTGCAAACCCAGGGGATTGGTAGGATGGCTATTGCTATTAGTTGACCGGTGTGACCTTGGATAGGGGTATATAGACTGAGGTGTACTCACTAGGGCTTATGGGGGCCCCAGGTGGGTTATTCTGTGTTGGTTGTACCTTCTGGCTTATAGGGGCCAGGTAAGGTTTATGTTTGCTTTTGTTATTGAAAGTTAGACAGGAAGAAATTCTATTACTCAGGTATGATCTCTATTCCTTCATTTCAGTTATTCTCAGTTTTATCTCTTTATTTCGGTCATCTATAGTTATCGCCTTACATATTTAGTACATATTGTACTGACGCCCTTTCTGGGGCGCTGCATTACTTGCCTGTAGGTGCAGATAGACGGGAAGTCGGTCCCTCGTAGTTTTCACTTAGCATCATCAGAGCAGTTAGCTCCTTTCTTCTGGAGCTTCTAAATAGAAGGTTACTTCCATTTGATTGTACAATTCATAGGTAGGTCGGGGCCCTATCCCGACCATCGTATTACTCCTAGAGTCTTGTAGATTGTTCTTTTTCCCTATGGTTAGTGGTTATTGTCTGTGTGGGGCCTTGTTTAGCTGACAGATTAGTGGCCTTGTTGGCCATAGTTTATCTTAGCACTAAATTTACTTTACAGATTAGTGGCCTTGTTTACCTGACAGATTTGTTTTTGGCTAGCTGGTTTTCTTTTACAGGTGGCTATAAGGCCTTGTCCGCTAGAGGTTGTATTTACAGCCGAGATATAGCCCGTTGTTTTCTTGAATTGAGAAGTGAGCCTGCACTAGGAGTGCATATCTTAGCTTAGTTAGTTCAGACCCCAGTAGGGCATTAGGTGCTAGTCATGCCTCCCAAGGTGGGGTGTGACAAACTTGGTATCAGAGCAGGTCATATCCAGGGAGTCTACAAGCCGTGTTAAGTAGAGTCTTGTCTATGGTTGTGTTCTCCACCACATTCTATAGGCAGGAGGCTGCGAGGCATGATAGGATGGTTACTCTTTCTTCTTATGCAGTCGTGCTATAGAGCTACGCAGTATAGGATTGAGTCCCTAAGCTTACCATATTCTTTTATCTACAGAAAGATGGTAGATCCACGACACCCCACGACCGGTAAGAGATTGGATGTTGCAGTAGGAGAAGGCACTAGCAGGGTGCCTCAGTCAGAATCAGCCCAATCTAAGGGAGATAGGGAGACTTTATCTCGGTCTCCCAGCACTCTCCACTATGCCAAGAGCCTCTCAGAGTGGAAAATATGACTGCACCGCCTCCAGTAGTCTCTATACCGGTACCATCGGATTAGCAGGTTAGGAGCGATGTTGTTATGCTACGTCAGATGATGGCTACACAGCACCAGCCAGTGGCACCCACAGTCGTAGAGTCCTCAAGAGGGCCTAGTAGTTCGAGGGTCCAAGAGTTCCCCGCACTAAGTCCCCCGCAGTTTACAGGGACGGACCGCGAGGAGGACCCTCAGGATTTCTTGGAACATATGCAGTGGATTTTTAGGGTAATGCATGCTACAGCTGCGGAGTCAGTGGAGTTAGCAGTATTCTGGCTACAGGACATCATAGTACTGTGGTACGAGTGTTCGGAGAGGTCCCGAGGGAGAGGTGTTTCCCCTTCGACTTGGCCTATCTTCTCAGAGGCTTTTCTGGACCACTATCTACCACGGGAAATTCGACACGCCCGGGTTGATTAGTTCCTACATCTAGAGCAGGGGTCGATGAGTGTCCTGGAGTATGCTATAAGGTTTGACTCCTTGGCCCGATATGCACCAGCTTTTGTGGATACCATACTGGCTAGGTTGCATCGGTTTATTATGGGGCAGAATCAAGAATATGTGTAGACCTTTATTATAGCCACTCTGCGAGAGGACATGGATATTTTCCGCGTTTAGGATTTTTCTTAGAATATTGAAGGGATCAGACAGCGGCAGTGGGAGATAAGGAGAGCAGATCAGGAGCAGTGCCATAGGGCCAGACCTAGTGACATACAGACAGAGGCCTAGGGTGGACCCAGGCCACGATTTTCAGGCAGACCACCCAGAGCCCACCCCCTCAACAGCAGCAGGGGAGTGGATCTAGTCGTCGGAGGTAGTCAGGACCCGGTGAGAGCTCACGATCAGCAGGTTCACAGCAGCAGAGAGGAGTGGGGCAGAATAGATTCGCCATGCCGCTTTGCCCTATTTGCAGTTGATATCACTCCAGGGCATGCAGGTATGGTTCCACAGCATGTTATACCTATGCACAAGAGGGTCATTAGATGATGGATTGTCCAGCCAGGGGTTAGAGTGATCGGGACCGACATGATAGATGTTCAGTAGGATCACGTGCCCCAGCATCTCCAGCAGAGCGTAGGCCCTCAGCTCTAGCCGGTAACAGGAATAATGCATCTCCCCCATAACTTGCTGGTGAAGTCCTTTTGTGTTTGGAACACAGAGGTTATCCTTATATCTCAAAACTCTATCTTCGATTACCTGGAAATTTGTAACATCCCCTCGTTGAACCTTATCTCTGAACTGCACCAGGTTAGGGTCTTCAAACTGCCGTTCTTTCACTTCCACAACAAATGATGATACTATTGTATTCTGAATTACTGCTCCAATGTCTCCTGAATCTACTATACGAACGGGTAAACTGGCTACCTGATGCAATTTTTAGGCTAGTTCCCGTTGTCCTGGCTTCAGGTGTACTAAACTCCCCATAGATTTACGGCTGAGGGCAACTTCTACAACATTGGCTCACCCTGGGTGGTACAAAATATTCACATCAAAGTCTTTCAACAGCTTTAACCAGCGACGCTGCCGTAGATTCAATTCTTTCTAGGTGAAAATTGTACTGGAGACTCTTGTGATCAGTGAAAATATCTACATGAAAACCATACAGATAGTGCCTCCATATTTTAAAGGTATGAATCACCGCGGCTAATTCCAACTCATGGGTGGGGTAGTTCTTTTCATGCTTCTTCGTTGCCTGGAAGCTTAAGCAATTACTTTACCATGATGCATTAGAACACATCCTAACCTGATGCCTGAAGATCGCAGTATACTACATAACCCTCTGATCCTTCTTGAAAAGCTAATACTGCTACTGAGATCAACTTGTTTTTCAACTCCTGAAAGCTCTATTCACATGCTCCAGTCTAGTGAAATTTAGTTGTTTTCTAAGTTAACTTGGTCAAAGGTGCTGCTAAGGTGGAAAATCCTTCCACAAACCTTCTGTAATACCTAGCTAACCCCAGGAAACTTTGTACCTCGGTCAGAGTGGTAGGTCTAGTCCATGTTTTCACTGCTTCAATTTTCTGTGAGTCTACCTAAATGCCAGCATCTGACACAATGTGGCCCAAAAAGGCTACTGAATTCAGCCAAAATTCACATTTAGAAAACTTTGCATACAGTTGGCGATTCCTGAGAGTCTGGAGCACTATTCATAGATGATCCCGGTGATCTGCCTATGAGTGGGAATATACTAGAATATCATCAACAAATACTATCACAAACACGTCCAGATAGGGCCTGAAGATGTTGTTCATCATCTCCATGAACATAGCTGGAGCATTTGTTAGCCCGAAGGACATGACTAGAATTTCAAAATGGCCATACTTGGTTCTTCAAGCGGTTTTTGAAATATCCCTCTCACGAACCCGAGCCTGATGGTACCCTGACCATAAGTCAATTTTTGAGAAATAATTTGCCCCCTGCAACTGCTCAAACAAGTCTTCTATTCTGGGAAGTGGGTAATTATTCTTGATAGTGACTTTATTCAGCTGCTGGTAATCTATACACATATGGAGGGAGCCATCCTTCTTTCTCACAAACAGAACTGGTGCTCCCCACGGTGAAGTACTTGGCCTGATGAAGCCCTTATCTAACAGATCATTCAACTGTTCCTTAAACTCTCTGAGCTCAGCAAGATCCATTCTGTACGGAGGAATAGATATGGGCTAAGTACCTAGTAATAAATCAATTGCAAAGTCGGTTTCCCGTTCTGAGGGAATGTCAGGTGCTCATCCGGGAATACATCTGGAAATCCATTGACTACTGGACATGACTGCCCTAACATCGGTTCCCTCGCTAGCCAATGCGATAAAAATAGAGACATATGTAGAAGAATCCTTGATGTTTTTACCATCTAGCTAGAATAAATGGCCCAATCATAGCCACCAACGGTGAAAATGTCGCTCGATATGTACTTTCTATGTTACACCTCATAAGTTTCTAATGTTTATATGGCCAATTCGTACGTTGGTTAAGAGCTTTAGAGTGCAATACGTACGACAAAAAGGGCCCGGGGAAAGGTCAAACGAGCATGGAGTCAGGACTGCGCTGGAGAAGGTCGGACTAGCTACCCAAAGGGGCAACATGGCATAGACCCTCCCTGGCGCATTGGGCTCCGTGGCATGGTCGAGAAATGGCATGTTAGGGTCCATTCCACGGAACCCATGTCCACCGCCCAAATTATATATATATATATTCAATGTCTTTCACTTGTTCACTTAAAAGTAAACCAGACCCATGACCAGAAGTAATACACTTGTGATTTTCAGGTGATTTTCCTCCGTTTACGCTGCGAAACGCCGCCTGAATTAAAATTAACTTCGGGTATCGAAGTATAAGGCTGCATGGAGCATTACTACGAAGTTAGTTTTGTGAAATTCACCCGGCGAATCGTGACCCCGCCGAGCCAAAGTTGCGGGAACCGCTCCAAACTAGTGTCAATATGACCACAGGCTTAAAGTAAGCATTTCTCCCTTCTGGACTTTCGAGAAATTATGAGCTTTCGACCGTGTTCCGTCAATTTAAAATATAGTTAATATTTCTATATAAAGTTATCATTTTTATCGAATTTAAACCTGAAATTAGCCTCATTCTTCCAATAATAAGATTGCAGTTGAGAAAAGCAGTTGAATACGAGCTAAAACTTGCCAGTTAATCAGTAATCGGCGAACGAGGTATGTTAAGGCAGTTTCTTTTGGTAAGTTGGTTTCCTTAGCATGATAACCCAGTTTCAGTCCCAGTAAGAGTACCAGAAGCATGCCTTTTATGATTAGTTGTTGATATTAACTGAAACTCATTTTCCATGTTTAGTATGGGATGGATTATGCCTGTATAGCCTTCATGACCGACCCCGGGGTTGTTAGCTGTGTCGACGCCCGCTAGGGGCGAGATGACATCACTCTACAGAGCGTTATGTCGTTCGCAAGGGATGAAGATGGGATCTCAGGTCCTCATATGTTGTGGTTAGCTTTATACACCCCCGTCGAGCTTGGTGCCCGGGGTGCATATATCAGGAGTCCACCAAACTCAAACACAGTTACAGTCAAGGGTCGAGCAGGCTTAGTTGCAGGCCCATGGGATTTATAAGACTGCTATAGCTATTAGTTGACCGATGTGACCTTGGATAGAGGTATATAGACTGAGGTGTACTCACTAGGGCTTATGGGGGCCCCAGGTAGGTTATTCTGTGCTGGTTGTACCTTCCGGCTTGTGGGGTCCAGGTGAGGTTTATGTTTGCTTTAGTTATTGATAGTTAGAAAGTAAGACGTTCTATTACTCGGGTATGATCTCTATTCCTTCATTTCAGTTATTCTCAGTTTTATCTCTTTGTTTTAGTTATTTACAGTTATCGCTTTCCATATTCAGTACATATTGTACTGACGCCCTTTCTAGGGCACTGCATTACTTTCCTGCAGGTACGGATAGCTGGGAAGCAGGTCCCTCATAGTTTTCAGTCAGCATCATCAGAGTAGTTAGCTCCTTTCTTTCGGATCTTGTAGATAGAAGGTTACTTCCTTTTGATTGTACAGTTCATGGGTAGGTCGGGGCCCTGTCCTGACCATCATATTACTCCTAGAGGCTTGCAGATTTTTCTTTTACCCTGTGGTTTGTTGTTATTAGCCATCTGGGGCCTTGTTTAACTGACAGATTAGTGGCCTTGTCGGCCATTGTTTAGCTTGGCACTAGTTTTACTTTACAGTCATAACTAGACATCATGGTGGTTTTGTCGGCCCACACCGAATTCCCTGTTGTTGTCGTTTCTGGCTAGCTGGTTTTCTTTTACAGGTGGCTATAAGGCCTTGTCGGCTAGAGGTTATATTTACAGCCGAGATATAGCCCGTTGCTTTCTTGAATTGAGAAGTGAGCCTACACCAGGAGTGCACAAATTAGCTTAGTCAGTTCATACCCCAGTAGGGTACAAGGTGCCAGTCATGCCTCCCAAGGTTGGTCGTGACATTCAAGGGTCCATTCCGTTGGCCAGAAAGTAACCCTGGATGGTAAAATTGTATGTCCCATTCACTGTTTCATTCACCGACATGGATGAAGATTTGTTTCCGGCAGGGTCGTTGGAATTTTGGATCGTTTCATGGGAATTGAAATAGAATTAGGGAAATTGGAGGGAAGGAAACCCTAGAACAAAAATTATTTTAGGAGTGAATTGAAGGGAAATTTATGTGAAAGGTAAAGGGATATGAGTATATTATTTAGAGAGGAAAAATTGAATTGGATTTTTGAGCAAATTGAGATAAAGGCGAAGGAAGGAAAAGGGGAGAAAGGAGGAAAGCAAAATGGAATTTTGGATTTCGCCGGTTCCTAAAATATTTGTTATTACTTTATTTTTCGAATCAAAAATTGGAGAGAGAGTTAAATATTGAATATTAGATTGGAGGGAATACAATAATTTAGTGATAAATACATTGGAGGGAGTATAATATTTTAGTAAAAATATTGTGAAAACATAAGACAATACTTGTAAAGTGTTGTTTTTAGAATTACAAATTACCACACTTTAAAAGTGTAGTCATATATGAAATTAAGTGTTTCCAATTATATTATGATGTAGCAACACTTAAAAAAGATAGTCTATACCAAAAAGGAGCATGCTTTACAAGTGTTGTTAATATTATCGTGGCCAAAAGCTAAAAACTAAGGCTACATTTAAAAGCGTACCCAAAAATATTTTAGGCAACACTTCACAAGCGTTTTCTAGATTTAGTGTTGCCTTAGGGCTAAAATGTTGTAGTGTCCCCTAACATCTAGGGCCTGATGTTCTACCCCTTTGATCACGCCTAGTTTGGATGGAACACTGGCTGATGATGGAGCTGGGGCTGACGACCTCTCGTGGGACAGAGGGAGATGTCCACCACCGGACCTCCACTGGGACTATCCATAACTCCCCGTCCTGGCCCTCTTGGCGTCTCTCTCCTTCTCTATCATCTGCTCCACCTATATCTGCCGGTCATATATAACCAACAGCAAGAAATCTATGTCATTGATCAATATGGTGGTCCTACACTCCTTAACCAAGAAATCTTCCATGCAATTCACAATCCTGCTCACATGAGCCCTAGGATCGACGACCATCTTTGCTGCATATATCAGGTAAACTCCAAGGCATACTCTTCAACTGTCATGTAGTTCTGCTTCAAGTTGACGAACTCTACCACCTTTTCCTTCCTAAACTCCCTAGGGAAGAATTTATCTAAGAAAATAGTCACGAACTCATCCTAACTCATGAGGACTGCTCCCCCTTCCCTTCTATCCTTCTATTGGTGAAACCATATGTGAGAAACTCAATTTAGCTGATAGGAGGCTAAATCTACACTCTCCTCTCCGATCAGCCCCATAATCTAGGTGATCTTCAGCACCTCCTCAATAAAGTCATATTGGTCCTCATCCACCTTGACCCCAGAAATTCAGGTGGGTTCATCTTGAGGAAGTCTTGTATTCTACCCGCTGTTGTGTTCCCATGCTGGAGAACATGGGCTACTGCATGCTGGTTGACGTGCACGGTCATGGTCTGTGCCAACATCTTAAATGCGGTACTAAACTTGGCATAAGTGATCTGCTCAAGCAAAGGATCTACTGGTGTTGGCGGGGCTTGCTGATGACCATTTCCATTGCCATTATCATGGCCATTTCCATTGTCATTCCTTCTACCATTAACTCAACATAGAGGCATATTTCTGCTAATGCATATATCATGAGTTAGAGGAACAGAGAGGTACTTCAGCACATGACATAGATCATGAAAGAAGAAAAATTTCCTAAAACGTCTTGTAGCCCCTTCCCAATAAGTGTGGCGTGATATGCATCCATGGAAAAGACTCTACTTAACGCAACTTTTGGACACCCTAGGAAACTTAAAACCTTTGCTCTAATACAAAGATGGTCATGACCTAAGCTGGAACCTCGAACTGAGACACGGGACTTAGAACCATGAACCCATGGCTCCAAGTCGACCCATGGCATGAATTTAGCAACTAAAGACCATATATTAAAGCAGAAACTGATAACTTAAATATGAATAAGAAAAAGTTTGAGTAACATAAAATGTATATCAAACGATACATCACAATGCAAAATCTCAAAGCTAAACATACTAGTCTATGTCTGAAAAGCCTCTACTATCTGATGAGATGCTGGGACAAGCCCCCAGCTCTCTCCGACCTGAAAAAAAACTAACATTATCGGCATAATTAAATGAATGTCCATGAGAGATAAGGAGTCACCTAACAAGGCTAACTCAGTTGATAGGGAAGCGAACTTACCGGTGAGACTGCACTGGATCACCTGAACCTATATCATGAAATGATATAGCATCGAGTATGCGGTCATTACTTTAAATGTACTGAGTATGTAAGGTAAGTAAGAAACATGCTTAGTAAATGTTAACTGAAATCATGTATATAAATATAAATCATCAGATTATGAGTGTAGGACTACATCTCAAAATTTGTACATGAGACTTACATAGTCATAAGTTGGTTATCATAACTGAACATGGTAACCAAAGATTTAGAAATAGAAATCATATGACTTGTTATAGATGAAATCGTAAGTAAAAGCTCATAAACTGATTATTGGGTCAAATCTATTGTAAAATCTAATATCATAAGTCATGAATATGAGTAAATGAAATCATGAGGAACAACGGGAGACTCATCATAATTGACACCATCACGATAGAGCTTATGTGATACCCCAACTATCTCAACTGGGCAGAGTCATCCAAAACCTTTCTAGGGCTGAGGACGCTACCATGATATCGATACAAAGCTGAGGCCCCTTGGGATAGGGGGGAAAACTCTCTTCAGAAGTCCCAAACATTTAAACATATACTTATGTTGGCGCGTAGCTCAGAGTCCAGGGATATTGGACCCCAAGCCTACTCAGCGCTCTACTCCAAAAAATTTCATAGTGCTCAAATTGTTTTTCATCGAAGCTAAAATCATAATTACATGCATAGCCTAAAATCTGAACATTGGGAGTCATGACTCCAAAACATATCATATGTTGCATGGGAGTCTTGACTCCAAAACATATGATAAGATGATCTTATTAGCATTGAATAAATCATGAAAACACACGTAACTTGTTTGGGCTTGCCCAAATCCTAAAATCATGCATACATGAAATAGACTTCATAAGTCAAAATCATGGATTCATACATGGCAAATTTATAAACATTCAATCATGCTAGATATCTCATCATACCTAAAATCATGAATCATAAGCTTGACATTTCATAAAACATGCATTATAGGGCATAAATTGCTAATAACTTGAAATCATGAATTTATAATCAAATTGTGCATAATCTGCCTATTAGACTTAAAACTTACTTTAGAACATGAAGGGATTAGACCCATAAACATATCATAGAGAATTTCATAAAAATTGGGTGAAAACTCAATAAATCCATACACTTGAATTAAAACGTAAATTCATGAACATGAGGAGAAATTTGGGCATGAGGGTGGAAGGAAACCCTCATTCATAATCCTACATTCTTGGGTTAACTGATCCTCAAACTAGCCTTGAAAGCCCAAGAGAATTGGGGAAAGAATTGAGAGAGTTCTAGCTTGATCTTGAAGAGGGTTCTCAATAACTTGCATTCATGGGAGTCTAATCAATTAGAATAGGCTAAACCCTCTTAAAACACTCCTTTTAAGGCTTAAAACAACGTAGTTTAGGAATTAGGAACTTAGAAATTATGAAAACGTTGTTTGTGATACAGTTGGAAAATAGACACTACCAGTTATAATGATCCATACAACGAGTCGTTATAGGATATGACAACTCATTGGATCATCCATCTTTCCTTAGGGCAGTTCTGGTGCTTGGTTTACTCCCTAACCAACATTTGACCGGAGGGGTCATTATGAGAAACGATGACCTGTCACTTCTTTTGTTGTCATCACTAACTCACCTGCCTTACACCCAAACTTTAAATGACGGATCCCCACAATGGGTCATCACTCGCCCCAATAGGTTGTTGCATCTGACCGTTGCATCTGAAGCACTTCTAATATTCAACTAAGATTCTAACCAACGACCGCTTAGGATAGGTCATCAAATGAAACAATGACTCGTTACTCCACCCATTTCTTCTAGGGGAAATTATGTTACTCTTCTAGATCTCCAATCGACAACCAGAAAGGACAAGTCATTACTTAAAACAATGGCTCATCGTATCCTCTCGTCATCATTTACTTGGACTTGGGCCTTTTTTGAACCCCATTCAACGGCCACTCTGGATAATCCATTGGATCATCAAATGAGTCATTGCTAGGCCCGTTGCTTACTGGAAAATTCTGATTGGGGACTTTCCATGAGGAACAAAATGAGTCACTCCCTAAAATGACTCGTCCCTTGAGTCATTTTGTGACTCTAGTGCAATTTTTCCTAATTTCTCAAATTCAACTCTTGGGTCTGATCTTAGAAACTTTTTGGGTGTTATAGTACCCATTACGATTTCTCCTTCTGTAAGTTCGTCTAGGGGGCATTATCTACAAATGCATAAAGAATTAGTTAGAAGGGGAACTTGTTCGGATGGTGATGTGACTACACGCAAGTGCACGTGGTCGAACAAGTAGTAAAGTGGCTTATGTAAAGCCAAATATCGATCCCACAGGGACTGAACTACGGTACTAATTAACTTAAGCGTCAGTGAACTATGTCTTTATGAATGCAGACAACCAATTAAACAATATTGTGAGAGTTAAGTTTGCTAAGTCATAAAAATCTAAGTTAAAATGATAATTTGAGTCTGAACAATAGTAATGAGCAAGCTGAGGTAACAAACATGCAGGGAAGTAATTTATCAATTCCATTCAGCTAATCTTTTCTTCGGTTGCTAGTCAAGAATTATTGCCTATGGATTGGATCTTTCGACTCCTATCCAATTATGAATCATGAAACCTTAATCTACATTTCTGTGATAAAAGAATTTCATGCTCTAGACATACAATACCGATTCCTTAATTGACTAATAAGACTTTCAGATATATTTCTATTCTGAACGTAAATCAATTCTCAATTTTCTAAACTAAGAAGAGATCATATCCTACCAATTCACATCTTTCCAATTTTTTTCCTTTGCAAAATCAAAATTGGATTTTTAGATATACATTAACATTTGCCAAACATTAATGCAGTAAAAACAAGAATTGATAGAACAACCATTGAAGAAAAGATGAAAACTGAAATGATTAACAATTACATTCCACTACAATTGTTCTTAACCTCATCAAGAAGAGAATTAGCCACTCATTTTTGGATTTAACATCATCAAATAAGTAGAATTCATACAAACAATTGAGATAAAAGAGAAAGAGATAGAGAAGAACCCTAGAATTTTCATCCTCTCAACTGCCTGTAACCCACGTTCTTGCTCAACCAAGTCAGAATGTTTAAAATAAAACCTAAGTGTGCCATTTATACTCTTGAGAATTTTCCTGGAATAACAAGCAACGTGGCACGTAGTGTATCACAGAGCACTCCCTCCATGCTACAGATGTATCGCGGACCCTCACTGGAAGTCGGCTCCCCAGGCAATTTCACCTCAATGTGGCATGGCTTGCATCGCGGAGCCTGGCCAACGTGCCTCGGTGCTATCGTGCACCTTCACTAGAAATTGCCAAAATTATTTCATCCGAGGCAGAGTGCCTCCGCAATGGCAGTGTGACACGACTCTATCGCGGAGCCTCTATTTTTGCTGCTCTCCCTTGTCATTTTCCACTCCTTGTTTCCAAGTTCATTCCCGATCTTCACCAACATGTATATTAGCTTCCAAAATTTCCTTTTAACTACAAAATGACACTAATCATGTTGGTTAGTATAAATTCACATTTTAACTAAAAATCACATGAGAATGTACACATAACAATCGATAAACAAGACGAAATGAAGCGTTTGAGTATCACTTGGGTATGCAATTCTGCCCAAGATTAGAACTTTTAGAGTTTCACACTCTACGCATGATAAGAATCATGAAGAAAGGGAATTTTCCTAAAAACGACTTGTAGTGTCTTCCTCATAAGTATGGCATGCTTCACACACATGAAAAAGACTCTACCTGACGCATCCTTCAGACACCGTAGTATAATCTAAATCTAATGCTCTGATGCCAAGTTTGTCATGACTTGAGTCTACACCTTGGCCGTAATATAGAACCTAGAATTATGAATTGCTCCAAGCGAACCCATGACATAGAATAATGCTAACATAACAACAAGTAATAGAACATCACTCAGCGGAAGATTAACTAAAACATAACTAATAAAAAGGAAAGAACAGAGATTTCATAACAATACTAAAACATAAGCTGAAACTAATACTACACTATCTAAAAGCCTCTACTAGTCTTATGAGCTGTTGGGACTAGCTTCCAGCTAACTCTAAAATTATAAAATAAAATAGAGTGAAACAAAAAAAACATCTATCCGTGGAAGATGAAGACTCATCATTGATAGCCGACGAAGTATGGAACGTGTCTAACTACGAGGCTGAGTCTGAATACCTAGATCTATATCATAAAATGATATAGCATATAAAGTATGTGGTTAGTACTTGAAATATATTGAGTGTATGGAAAATATAACTGAAGCTAGAAACATGCTAGTATATTAAGAAGTACTGATTTGAATACATAACTGAATGCATAACTAAGGTGAAGTATAATAACCCTATCTGAGATGTATAATAATCAATATGAAATGATTGTTTGAAAACATTTAATGATGTATAAGTAAATCTAGTTTTTGGTTTAGGTATATCAATCTGAAATTATAACTGAAAATTGTAACTGAAACAACTGTACTATGCGAGAGATTATTAACCGATAGACTCCAATACGAGCCTTATGGAGCCCGACTTGTAACCATGGTTGGAAGGGGTTCATACCTTGCCAAGGGTACACGGTTGGAAGGGGTTCATACCTTTCCAAGGGTAAGAACTCTGACTGGCATGATATCACTCATGAACTCAAGGAGACAACTCTAATAATGCTGACTCCTACATGTGCCCATTGAGGCAAGGGAGACACTCTCAAATAACGAGGATCCCATATTCCTCAGGCTAAGGGAAACATTCTCTACTATTGAGAATCCCTTATCCTAAGGGGGCACGTCGTTCCAAGAGATGGGTATGCTGGAACCCTGGCCTATTTGGAGCTATGTACTACTCCCAACTGAACATAAATACACGTGTGAACTAATAATCTGAAGCTGATGTTCAAAGACTAGTTGAAACCACTTTATCTAGCAAGAGTTTTGAGAGCCTAATAGACCATGACATACTAATAATAAGGGCTCATATCTGATGTTCTAAGAATAGTCAAGGCTACTTTCTACTTACAAGAGGCTTGAGAGTCTAAAGAACCATATACATACTAATCATACTGAATTAATGAGAGTCAAGTTATGGCTACTTTCTACTAACAAGAGGCCTGAGATTTAGGGAATCATAAGCATGCTAATCATACTAAATTCATGAAAAATCATAGTGTAAATCATATATACTAAATCCATTGTACAATCATATATGTCAAACGGACCATAATTTCGAAAGCAACTAATTCATGGGCTGAACTTTGGGACATCATGCTAACATCTAACCATGGGAGTTCATCATGCAATTTAGAGTGAATTCATGAACATCATGTGCTATTTATCATAGGGACCTTGAAAATTATGGAAGACATGAGACAAAACATTCATAGAATGGAAACCCTAACACATGCTTTTCTTGGGAATAAAAGTAGCTAGGGTTTTTAGCATAAATTGGGACACAAGCAAGAAAGAAGATCCTTTTGAAGTCCCACATACCTATCTTGAATAAATCCCCCACTAGCACTTGAATCTTGACGCCTTTGGAGAGGAATCCCAGATGTTCTTGAGCCATGAGAGGAAGGGAGCAGAAGAACTCTAAGGATGATTTTAGAAGAATGTGTTTGGGATAGAAAAAATCCTTTTCATTCATCCCATAGCATACCCAAAACAACCTCATTTCAGAATTAGAAGCATAAGAAATTACTAAAATACCCCTGGAGATTCGCTTTAAAAACCTGCCTATTAGATGCAATGAGTCCTTTAATGAGTCGTTGTCTGATATAATGACTCGTTAAATCCATCTGTTACTCCTGGAGTGCTTCTGGTACTCTTTTGCTTCGCCAAAACAATGACTAGAAAGGATGATTTGTTACTTGAAATAATGACTCATCATTCCTCTCTTCGTCGCCACTGCCACCCTAACACATTTTTTGAATTCCTTCTAATAGATTGATACCACATGTTGTCTCTTGCCATCACAGGTCTTTGCACGCTTCCGTTGTTACTGAATCAGACTTGAACCCTTTCTTAAATCCATTCAATAACCACTTAGGATGTCCCATTACAAGAGATAATGAGTCGTCACCTGAGACATTATTTTGCTAGGTATCCTAACTGAGGACCTACAACAAGGCACACGATGGGTTGTAGTTTCTCATAATGACTCATTACTTGCTCTCGTGGTAACAAAAGTCCTATTGCATCCTTTTTGAAACTCTTCCAGCGACTCTTCCTAACGACCCATTACATGGACCAATGAGTTGTCCTGTAACTCATTAGTTCTGGGTAAATTTTTCACCAACTTAAGATTTCCTCAAGATGGTTAACCTAACAGCCTGTCAGACCTAATGATAACTCATCACATGAGTCGTTCTATGGCACTTTCTGCTAGTTCCCTATTGAATTCAATTCTAACTCTAGGGTATAGCCTTGGGAACTTTTCTGGGGTATTACACAATACTTCACGAATAATAATTGACATTAGAGGCTTCACCTGAAATCTTAGACCTGGCTTGGTCAGCTGAAGAATGGCACCATAGACTGCATACAACTCCCTTATGAGAGACTAGTTGTAATGACCCAAAGGATGAAAGAGGTAGTCCTAATGATGGAACTTGATTTTCTCCATGATATCAGGGTATTGGTCCAACCCGATATACTTAAAGCTCTTTCCTTAGTGATGCCTAGACGAGGCCTGCCCAAATGAAGGTTTCAACCCTTAAGATATCTATAACGAGCATCCTATACTACCCACCTAATCTTTAACATGTCCTCCCTTTTCTTTTTTCTCTAGTTAGATGAATCTATCTGGGGGCATTCTAATTAGTATAGGGAACCTCTGCGGACTCTCTAGAAGAAATGCCAATCGGGTGCCCATTAGGCCAGTCACTTGTAACACCTAAAAAGTTCCTGAGATCAGATCCTAGACATGAAGTAGAAAACCAGTAGAAGTGGAATTTTTCCTCACATAATGAGTTACACATGTGAGACCATGAGTGGTGGAGTGACTTGTGGTCAGGAATTAGGAACCCTCATGATCCAGTCCCTCCGACTAGAGTGATGAGTTGTTGGTGGACTAAATTGTTCGTCAAGTGACCCATTTTGAGTGACCTATTCAAAGTCCCAAAACTTATCAAAATTTTACCTCGAAACCATGATATAGGCAATGAGTTGTGGGAGGAAATAACGACATGTCCTGATGAGCCGTTAGATGAGGTTTGGCAATTGTTCAAAATCAATCTAGGGACCACGAACAGATATCATGAGTTGTCATGTCAAAGGATGAGTTATCCTAATGATCCGTGGGGAGAAGATCAGAGATTGAACAATATGCTTCAGTTCCATAAGTGGTCACCATTAGTCGTGTTCATACACGATGAATTGTGGAATGACCCGTCGTTATTGGGCGGACAGATTTTTGAGTCTAGTTCTTAGGGGTATTTTTGCAATTTCCTAGGCTTTTAAATCCTAAACCATGTCATTTTGGATTTTTTTAAGGAGAAATTAAGGGGTTTTTATAGGCTATTCCCTCATTCCTTTTCATATCATTGCTCATTCAAGGAATTCTACCTATCAAGCTCTCAAGAACACCTAGGGTTCTTCTTCTCCAATCTCTTAGGTATCAAACTATTGTTAAAGAATCATCAACCCAAGGTATGTGTTATTATCAATAGGGGTTTCCCCTCACTCTTATGCCTAAACATGAAGTTTCAAGTTATGATTTCAAGATGAATGACCAATTCCATGATTTCTAAGGTTGGAACTCTCTTATGCTAAAACATTAAATTCTCTTGAGATATGTTTCTCTCATGATTTATACATGGGCTTTACAATTATATTTTGGTTGAGTTCTTTTAAAAACTCCTATGATTATCTATACTCAACTTAGCATGAATTTTTCCAAGTAATGCATGTTTTTGAATGATTTTCACCATTATGATATCATGGCTACTAAATCATTAGTTGAGTTATGTTTCCACTTCATTTATTAAGAAACTCAAATCATAGCAGTGTTATTCCATGCCATGGGTTTGCTTGGGGTCACTTGTGATCGTATGTACCATATCGTGTCCAGGGTGCAAACTTGGATCATGACAAATTTTGTATTAGAGCATCAGTTTTAGAGTGTCCTATGATGTCTAAAAGTCACGTCAAGTAGAGTCCTTTTCATGGGTGTGAAGCGCACCACACTTATGAGGGAGAGGCTACAATATGTTTTAGAAAAATTCCCTTTCTTCATGACTCTTGTCGTGCGTAAAGTTTAATCCTTAAAATTTCCTCCTAACTCATGCTCTACCCTTTTCTGTTAACAATGCCTCCCAAAAAAGGAAATAGAAGGAAGAACAGTAATGCTAACTAGCAAACCCCACCATCTCTAGTAGCCTCTAAGACGATCATGTGTCACATACAGAGTTTTGGGATGCTATTTAACTGGTGGCTCAGGCGATGGCCAACCAGGTCAATCAATAGGTCACCGTACCAGTCCATGCTAATAGGTCTGCAGCGGCTACCAGTGTTCAAGATTTTACTCGGATAAATCCCCAAGCATTTCACGGGTCTAATGTAAATGAGTACCCACGGGAGTACATTGATGAGGTTCAGAAGATCACCCAAATCATGGGTGTTACTTCTGTCGAAAGTGCAGATTTGACTGCTTGCTAGTTTAAGGGGTTGTCTCAGATATGGTATAAGAAGTGGAAAGGGGGAAGGAAAAATAATGGAGGTATGGTGGAGTGGGATGAATTTGTTACTGCATTCCTGGATAGGTTCTTTCTCCAGAAGTTAAGGGAAGCTAAGGCCGCTGAATTTGTGTACTTGAAGCAGAACGACATAACTGTGCAGGAGTTTGCATTAAAGTTCACTCAATTGTCGAAGTATACTCCAGAAATAGTTGCGGAGCCCGGGGCTCGCATGCTCAAGTTCGTAAATGGAGTCTCAGACTTGGTAGTCAACGAGTGTAGGACTACCATGCTTATCAATGAGATGGACATCTCCAGAGTCAGTATACACACACAACAGATACAAGCAGAGAAACTGAAGGAGATAGAGAGGGAGAGTAAATGGGCATTGACGAGCCACTTTGGATATTCTCAACAGAAGTCAGGCGACAACAGTCGCTCATAGCTGCAATAGAGACCTCCAGCACCCTCATCAGCCAATGGTCTTATTTCAAGTCTCATAAGGATCGGAGGGGTAAAGCATCAATCTCCTAGTCTCACAGCCATGGCTCCAGCAACTGCACTTTTTCAATATGTTCTAAGTATGGTAAGAACCATACGAGTGAATACCATCTAGAAAAAGAGGGTTGTTTTGATTGTGGCCAGTTGGGTCACAACCTGAGGGATTGCCCGTTAGTAGGACGGGGGAAGGCCCAGTCCACCACATCAGCAGCTGCGCTAGGTCGCTCAGCTCAATAGGGTACTACCTTAGGTACAGGTGTCAGTCAATACAAGAACCACTTCTATGACCTATCCTCCCATCAGTACCAGGAGATCTCACCTGACATAGTCACTGGTATGTTATGTCTCTTTCAAATAGATGTGTATGCTTTACTAGATTTAGAAGCCATACTTTATTTTGTGACTCCGTACATTTTCATTTTATTTGATATTAGTACAAAAGTTCTCTCAGAGCCATTTTCAGTCTTAACCTCAGTTGGTGACTCAGTTAGAGCCAACCGGGTGTATAGGAATTATCTGATCACAATGTTACAAAAAGTCACCACAGTTGATCTAGTAGAGTTAGATATGGTCGATTTTGACCTTATTCTTGGCATGGAGTGGTTACATTCTTGCTATAACTCAGTTGACTGTAGAACCAAAGTCGTTAGAATCTAGTTTCTTAACGAACCGATCCTAGAGTTGAAAGGTAGTACTTCAGCGCCTAAGGGTCAGTTCATCTCATAACATAATGCTAGGAAAATGATCTCAAAGGGGTACATATATCACCTAGGGCTAAGGATCCTAGTTCTGAGACCCCGACACTTCAGTCACCGAGACCCCGACACTTCAGTTAGTTCCAATTGTAAATGAGTTCCCCGATTTGTTTCTCAAAAATCATCCTAGAGTCCCTCCCGAGCGAGAAATAGACTTCGGCATAGACCTTCTTCTAGATACCCAGCCTATCTCAATTCCTCATTATAGAATGGCTCCATCTAATCTTAAAAAGTTAAAGGAACAACTTAAAGACCTTTTAGATAAGGGCTTCATCAGACCCAGCATCTCTCCATGGGTGCCCCAGTCCTATTCGTGCGAAAGAAAGATGGTACACTCAAAATGTGCATCAACTATCGTCAGCTTAACAAGGTCATAATCAAGAACTGATATCCTCTACCCAGAATTGATGACTTGTTTGACGAACTTTAGGGATCTAGTTGTTTTTCCAAGGTAGATCTCAATTTAGGATACCATCAGATCAGGATAGGAGAAAGTGACATTCCGAAAACAGTCTTCAGAACTTGGTATGGTTACTAGAATTCATTTTTTATGTCTTTTGGACTAACCAATGCTCCTGCAACTTTTATGGATCTAATGAATAGGGTATTTAAGTAATACCTAAACATGTTCGTTATTGTCTTTATATCAAATCTTCTGGTTTACACTAGAATAGAGGAAGAACATGCAGATCACCTGAGGATAGTGTTGCACACTCTTAGGGACCACCAGTTGTTCGCTAAATTTAGCAAGTGTGAATTTTGGCTAAAATCAGTAGCATTTCTCGGTCATATGGTCTCAAGTAAGGATATTCAGGTGGATCCTCAAAAGATAGTAGCAATCAAGGACTAGCCAAGACCTACCTCTCTTTCAGATATCAGGAGTTTCTTAGGCCTAGCAGGTTATTACAGATGGTTCATAGAAGGGTTCTCCTCCATTTCTTCTCCCTTGGCCAGACTAACTCAAAAAAGGGTGAAGTTTTACTGGTCTGATAAATGTGAGAAGCGCTTTTAGGAGTTGAAGAATCGACTTGCTACAACCCCAATTTTGACTCTGCTAGAAGGGTCAGATGGGTTTGTTATCTATTGTAATACCTCTATAGTTGGACTTAGTTATGTTATGATGCAGCATAGTAATGTCATAGCTTATGCTTCCAAACAGATCAAGGTTCATGAGAAGAACTATCCGACTCACGATCTTAAACTGGCAACGGTAATATTTGCCTAGAACATTTAGAGGCACTAACTTTATGGGTGCATGTGGATGTTTTTACTAACCATAAGAGACTATAGTATTCATTCAACCGAAAGGATATAAATATACATTAAAGAAGGTTCTTGGAACTGTAAAAAGACTACGATATGAATGTATTGTATCACTTGGGCAAGGCCAACATAGTGGCTGATGCCTCAGTAGGATGTCTATGGGGAGTGTTGCTCATGTTGAGGAGGGTAAAAAGAAACTGACGATGGATATTCACAGACTGGATTGGTTAGGGGTTCAGTTGGTTGGTTCAGCAGAAGGTGGAGTCGTAGTCCGGAGTAGGTCAGAATCATCCTTAGAGTTGGAGGTTAAGTCAAAGCAGGACGAAGACCCATTTCTACTCAAGTTGAGGAAGCATTTTGAAAGAAAGAGGTGGAAGTATTCTCTAAAGGGGGAAATGGTGTGCTCTGTTACTAGGGCAGGTTATGTGTTCCCAATGTAGATGATTTGAGACAGTGGATAACCAGCGAAAGCTCACACCACTAGGTACACTATCCACCTAGGTGCCACCAAGTTGTACAATGATCTACGGGAAGTCTTTTGGTGGAAAAACATGAAGAAGGACATTACAGAATTTGTGTCTAAGTATCCAAATTGCCAACAAGTCGAGGTTGACATTAAAGACTTAGGGATATGACTAGGATATTTGCATTCCTACATGGAAGTGGGAAGAAGTTAACATGGACTTTATTACTGGTCTACCTTGTACGTGATGATAGCATGACTCAATTTAGATGGTCGTAGACCGAATGAATAAGTCAACACATTCCCGACCAGTTAAGATCGCAGACTTAGTAAAGGATTATGCTAAACTATACATCTAGGAGTTAGTCAGATTGTATGGAGTTCCCCCTTTTCTATCATTTTAAGATAGGGGTACTCAGTTCACCTCGCATTTCTGGAAGTCATTTCAGAAGGGACTTGGTGCTCAGGTCAAGCTCAACACAGCTTTTCACCCACAGGAAAATGTCCAGGCTGAGCGGACCATTCAAACTCTAAAGGATATGTTAAGGTCTTATGTGATTGATTTCAAGGGCAGTTGGGATGATCACCTACCTCTCATCGAGTTTGCATCCAACAATAACTATCACTTCAGTATTCAGATGGCCCCGTTCAAGGCATTATATGGTAGGAGGTGTAGATATCCTATAGGATGGTTTAAAGTTGGTGAAACTACCTTATTAAGACATGATTTATTACATGAGGCCATGCAGAAGGTTCAATTTATCGCGGAACAGCTAAAAATAGCTCAAAGCCAATAGAAATCGTATGTAGATGTAAGGAGAAGGGAGCTGGAGTTTACTGTGGATGATTGGGTATATCTAAAAAAATTTCTTTGAAAAGGGTGATGAGGTTTGGGAAGAAAGGAAAACCCAGTCCTAGATATATTAATCCTTACAGAATCTTGAGACTCATTGGCAATGTGGCTTATGAGTTGGATTTTCCTATGGAGTTAGCATCGGTGCACCCAGTCTTCCATGTTTCCTTGCTGAAGAAATGCATTAGTGATCTGACCTCAGTAGTTTCTTTAGAGAGAATTGTTATAATGGATAGTATCTCTTACGAAGAAGTTCCGGTTCTGATTCTTGACCATTAGGTTCGTAAGTTGAGGAATAAGGAGGTCTCTACGGTAAAAGTTTTATGGAGAAACCAGCTAGTTGAGGGAGCTACATAGGAAGCAGAAGAAGATATGATTGCTAAAAACCCTCATCTATTCCATCCCAGCACAGTTTCAGCATCAGGTACTAAATTCCTCCTCAGTACTCCATTCAGTTCCATACTCATCAGCTCTATTCATGTTTTAGTGTGCACCATAGTTGCATGAATTCAATTAGTATGTATACCTCAGTTCGAAGTCAGTCACTCCTTCAGTATTCAGTTTATAGTTCTCATTTTGGGATTTCAGCACTTTCCCTATCTTTCCATCCTATTTAGTCTACATTTGAGGACAAATGTTCCCAAGGGGGAGATATTGTAACACCCTATAAAACCCTAGGACTAGCCCCTAGATTTAAAACTTGATCATGTAGAAAACTGGGAAAAAGTCCTTAGTACGAGTCACAGTACGACTCGTGAGAAGATGGTACTAGTTCTACTAGGACTCGTAGGATGAGGTCTTGAGGGACAACAGAAAATTTTCAGCAAACCATGGGAGATTCATTCAAGTCATACCATGAATCCTGATAGGCTCCAGAGAATCTGACAGGAGGTGACTAGGAAACCACGACTACATGCCATTATTCATACCACCATGGTACAGATCATACTAACTAGTCGTGAAATGAGTTTTAGAGAAGTGTTGAGGAGATTTTGGGAAACTACAGATAATGGTATCACTTATAATATGATTGCACGGATCATGATAGGCTCCCATGGAAAAATTTAGAGTGCTAGTATGGATCGTACGATCCTAGTACGACTCGTAGGATGGGTCGTACTACTGAATGGGCAGATTTTAAAATGGTTTTCCAGCGGCATTTTTGTAAAATACTATGCTCCTAACTCCAAAACTACATCATTTTGTGGTACGTTTAGAGGGTAATTGAGGAAATAATCAATGTTTCTCTCTCGATCTCTCCAAACATAAAGGAACACTACGTAGAAACTCAAACAAGTGTTCTCAGGGCAAATGTTAGGGTTCTTCTTCTTCCCTAGATTCCAAGAGCATCCTCAGAGAAATTCTTCTATGGGAATGTGGGGTTTTAGCAAAGGTATTCCTTTCACCCTTGTGCCCAAGTATTCTACGAATCTTTCATCAATTTTTGCCCTATAGAAATCATGAGTTAGGGTTCAAGACAGATCCTAATCTTTCCTTGCATTCTATTAGTTCTCCCAATTCCCATGAGTAATATTATGTGAAATTCATGATTTGACTTCATTTTTACTTATTCATTTCTAGCCCTAATAGTACCATGATTTTGGGCTGAACACTGTATAATTTAAAAGTCGATGAAGAAGGTTATATCATCATGCTATCATCACTTGAGTATCAATTCTAGTATGAGTTCTTTTAGCAAAAGTCAATACTTTCAACTTGTGAGTATGCTCAGTATTTTTAGAAATATTACTTATCAGTTATCAGTACTATCAGACGTTTCTGTATCATTCAGTTTATCAGGTCCTTTGGTCCTGACCTAGTCTTAGGACACTAGTTTTGAGCTGTCAGCGTTTTACAGATACCTATATTTACTATGTGTCTTCAGTTGGGAATAATACTTTGCACCGATCATACCAGGGCTTAGCGCACCCAGGCTCCTAGAACTACATGCCACCATAGGATTTGACCCGAATGGGTTTTACAGTCAGTGATCACATAGCTAGTTACCATACCCTGGAAAGGTACGGTAGGCCCTACCGATGGGGAGTAAACATCGAACTCCACATCTAGCTCACGTGGTTGCATGTTGGTTAATAGACACTCCCACAATACAATACAATCAAAGTCCTTAGTCTAGTCTAGTATTTCAAATTTCAGTATATGCTTATCACTCAAACTTAATTTATCAGTTCATATATATTCTCAGATATGTCTGATTAATTGTAGTATTCATGATTTCTGATTGAGTTTTTCATGTTATTTTAGTTAAGTTTACGAGTTATCAAATTGATGTTTCAAAATTTCAGATTTCATATGTGTTTATTTAACTTGGATTATTTTGTTACTTAGACCCAATTGTCTTATTATTTCTTCAACTCCATTTATTTAGAAACTCAGATCATAGCAGTGCTATATCATGCCATGGGTTTGACTGGGGCCACTTGTGATTCTAAGTATCATGTCGAGTCTAGGGTGCAGACTCGGGTCGTGACAAAATCTCAATGGGAATGTTGCAGTGGCAGGGGTGCGAGACATCACAAGGATGAACTCGTTTGATTTTCATGGTTTGAAGGTTGATGAGGATTCACAGGAGTACATTGATGAGATCCATAAGATCACTAAGATCATGGCATCACAGAAGAGGAAAGTGAAGTCTTGGAATCATTTTAGCTGAAGGAGTAAGCTCATATATGGTATACGCAGTGGAAGGAAGGTCTTCGGGTAGGTACAACTCTAATTGATTGGGATAAGTTAGTGACGACTTTCCTGGACAGATTCTTTCCTCGTAATTTATCAACTTAAAGCAGAACTCCATGATGGTTCAGGAGTATGCTTTAAAGTTCACCGATTCTCTAAGTATGCTCTGGAGATGGTTATCGAGTTGAGGTCTCGAATGAGTAAGTTTGTATCAGGAGTGTTAGACTTATTGGTCAAAGAGTGCAGGACCGCTATGCTCATCAGCGACATGGATATCTCTGGACTCATGATTCATACCTAACAGATTGAGGAAGAGAAGTTGAAAGAGAAGGAAAGTGAGACCAAGAGGGCTAGGACAAAAAACTTTGAGTTCTCTAAGCAGAGTAAAGGTGGTGGGAATCACTCATAGTCCCATCAGAGGTCATCAGCCCTAGCACCTTCGTCAGCTAGCATCCCATCCCCCTAGGACCAGAGGTTATCAGAGGGGTAGAGCATCAACCTATAAGTCTCAGGGGAGCATTTCCAAAGGACTCACTTTCCTAGCTTGCAATAAATGTGGAAGGAATCATCCTATAGAATGTTTAATTAGCAAGGACGCTTGGGTATGGTAAGCCCAGTCACAGGCTTAGAGACAGCGCATCATCTAGACATGGTGAAGGTAGTGGTCGTGCCCAAGCCACCTCTTCAACACTTCCAGTAGCTGACCTATCCCAGAAGGGTGCCTCATCTAGTGTAGGTGGGAGACAATGCTAGAACAGTTTCTATGCACTTTCATCACTCTAGTATAAGGAGAACTCACCAATTGTTGTCATGGGTATGCTATGAGTTTTTCACCTAGATGTTTATGTATTGCTAGATCTAGGGGCGACATTATAGTTCGTGACCCCCTCTATTGAAATAAACTTTGGTATCAGTCCTAAAATCCTCCAAGAACCCTTCTTGGTCTCTATATATGTTAGTGAGTTGGTGTTAGCATGGAGGGTGTATAGAAATTGCCTAGTTACAATTCTCACGAAGTCACCTCAGCTGAATTAGTAGAGTTATACATGACCGACTTTGATGTTATTTTTGGCATGGATTGGTTGTATTCCTGTCATGACCCAAATAGGCAAGTCCTTTGGTAACATCCAAAATACACTCCACTTTTACGAAAGAGCGTAAACGGTCGTTGTATCAAAACAAATATCCCGACAGATGTCGAGGTCGAATCCCACAGAGAATTGAGTCGATAATTCAAGAGTTATGAACTAATTCAAACTAGAGCGAATAATTGTTCAACATTTGAAGAGTAAAATTGGGGGAAATTAAAAGAGAAAATAACTATCTAATTCTAAACTAAGACTAATTGGGGTATGGGGGAATTCCAATTGAATAAATCACAAGTGAGAGGCTAGAGACATTATATAGATGGGATCACAATTATATAGGGAATTGACTAGCCTTAGATTCTCTCACAAGTTTAACAAGTGTAAATAATCTCGGGACATGGGTAATCTCAGCTTCTCAACCTATTGACTACCTCTTATCAAAACTATAGCCACAACTTAGCTCAACCCAATTTGATTTGGATTAGCAACTACACTATTCCTAGCTATTAGTTGCCAATAAGGAATGAGAAAACAATTTAAGCTATTTGTAGCCTAATTTCACAATCTCTTATCCATGCCTATTACTATATTCTCTTCCAATACACAATTTTTCCCTCTAAAGCAATAATCAATCAAGAATAAATAGACCCATATCATAATCAGTGGCTTCATTAATAGATGGAAGAGAATCTAATAATTTACACTTAATTGAACAATATGAAAATGAATCTAACAATACCCATCTATAATTCAATAAGAATCCAAGAGCAATTTATCAAAATCCAAATTAAATTAACAAACCCACTATGAATATACTTCTAACTAGCAAATTAGTAAAGCATATTTAAAGGTAGAGAGACAATACTAAGAGGATTTCCCTCACATTCATTGCATTAGCTTCACCAATTTGCTTCACAAGCTTTTAAAACAATGGTGGAATTACCCCAAAATGGGTTAAAGAAAAAGAAGAAGAAAAGTACTACCTAACTCCACAAATCTATGGAGAAAAGACTCTACTAAAAATTTTATGCAGAAGATGAAATCTAATTGATAAAATTGATGAATGAATCCCCCCCCCTTTGGTTGGTGTACAATGGAGGTTATATTACTGTACTTTCTTATGTACAACTTTTCCCAAATGCACTTGAAGATTCTAGATGCTTTGGAGACCTTTTTGGACCTTTTTACCCTTCATTAGAAAGCCTCTCCAGTGAGGAACCGGCATTTCACCAGTGTCAATTTGTGGAGAGCCAAACTGTGGCCAGTTGAAAACAGTGGGCTGGCAGGGGTGAACCAGTGGTTTAGGGGGTTTTAGCCAGTCCATTCCACGAAGGGCTAATTGTTTAGCCGGTCTGGGTAGTAGCTTCAGTTTTTGCCTGCATTTCGCCCTTTTAGATCCGCGTTTAACCGATTCAAAGCACGTCCTTGCACCTCTTTTTGAGCTCAAATTTTCCCTCATCTTTGGTTCATCTCCCTTATATGCTAACTCATCAAATTTCTTCTCAAATTCCATGTGTTTTGCTCTATTTCATGCTTTCTTTACTCACATGCAGTACCTACAATGAATTCAAGAGAAAGGGCATAAAATCCACATAAATGACTCAAAAACAAAGCAAAGACTCATGATTAGGAGCCTAATGAGTTGGTAAATTTCCAACTCATCAAACCCCCAAACTTGAATCATTGTTTGTCCCAAAGTAATGCAATTCTTTATAATTGAGCAAATGAACCACCTGCTATACATGAGTTTTTGCATCAAGGGCCAATCAAGATATTCTTTCACAAGGGGACATCTCTAAAGCTTAGGGCACTATGGTAGTTGTACACCAAATCATCAATCCACAAGACAACCCCAAACATTATACACCAACTCAAGAAAAACATAAAAGACACAAACCATGTTGCACAAGCTTCAATAGGTAACTACAATCATTAAATATATCTTGCATGCATTCATTTCATTCAAACAAGGGGCATAGTTCCTCAAACAAGTTCACAGAGCATCTCAAGTCATTGACAATTCACATTCAAAGCTTGCCTTAAAGTTTGCTACCCTCTTGCCTTAATCATACCTATCTTTGAAAATAATTTTAAGCATGTACTGCATGGAAATGATGCCCCTCACAAGAAGAGAGAATCCCACACATATTTCTTTTAGCATTTCACACAATGGGATTATAAGATAAGAAAAATGCGCTCGCTCTCACAAAGAAATTCAAGTGCATACAAATTGACCCATAGGCTTTCCCTTCATGTGTATTGCCACTAATATAGTGTTGCTACACTCAAAATCAATTAGGACTTGTGGGTCATAATGAAGGCAATGGGTGAGGGTAGGATAATTGTTTAGCTTTTGGTGAATAAAGCCTCCCTAATGCCTTTACACACACTTGTAACATCCCATCCTCTTATTGAGATCACTCCACCTTATTTCTCCTTGTTCATAATCCTTATCATTTGTGTAATACAAGCCACCCTTATAACGCCTGTGAATTTCATATTTAGCCTTATATATGCAAGAGATAGCACCTTTTTGCTATTATTTCTCTTTTGATGATTTGAGGTCTTTCAACCCATCGATTCATTCATTTCATCACGATCTTGGTGCTACCTCACATTGAAGCTCTCATTTTCCCCCTTCTCTTGCAAACCCCCAAACTTAAGCTTTTGCCTCATCTCACATTTTTTTCTTATCGCTCCTTATTTCATGGGCTTCAAACGACTTTTTTCTGTTATTTTATCACTAGCAATTAGGGAGGATGGGTTCCAAAGAGAAGGATTAAAAATGGTCATTAGGCTTGTAATTTGTTTTCCAAAGAAAAGGGTTCTAGGCTCAAACGTTGGCTATCAAGGATTAATGTTCAAGGAGTCATTTGGGTGAAGTGAATAACAAAAGAAGGCCTAAGATCATGTTCTAAGTGTTGCCACCTCTATCGTTGCGCCTTGAATCACACTTAGGGCAAGTTCTAGACAATCATGCATACACAAGAATTAAGCCTAAAACTTCACCACACAAGGCGTCCCAATCCAAGGAGTTCACCCATGTCCTTGTCACATTAAGAGGATGACTTTAAGAGAGCTAGTTATGAATCAACAAGCCACGCAAGGAATATATAATACATGATAAGAGCGTGCACATTTTCATATTTAGATAACCTTTTTTTTTCTTTCTGAAATTCATGCACAATGCCAAACAAGAAATGTTGGTGGTACCTCATCAAACACATGCACAAGAGACTCTAACAGACTATAGACTTGACATTTTCCCTTAAGAAAGCCACCTCTCAGTCTATCATCGGGAAATGCCACCCGGTTCAACAATAAAAATAAAAGACAAAAAAATCGCTCCTTGGGAAAGTACCGTAGTATAAAGAAAAGGTGATACTATTTGCCCTTAATAATGACTACTATCTAAAAAGGTGATACAAACTCGCAAGTAATGACGA
The DNA here is from genome assembly GCA_035772735.1 of Datura wrightii. Taxonomy (NCBI): domain Eukaryota; kingdom Viridiplantae; phylum Streptophyta; class Magnoliopsida; order Solanales; family Solanaceae; genus Datura; species Datura wrightii. The sequence goes on along the minus strand of JASDFA010000010.1, from coordinate 8,168,153 downwards.
TTTGCCCTTAATAATGACTTCAACCAATCTATCATAGGGCCATATCGCACATCACATAACAAGTAGGATACTTAGACTTCACCCCTAACAAAAATAATGCATTGTCCTCGATGCCTAAGGTAAAAAAAAGGAATAAATGGGTGAGAGAACTCCCTAATACTGTGGAGGCAACCATTTTATATGCATTTTCCATGCCCTCCTTTTTATTTTTTCTTCTCTCACTGTTTGCCATGTTCCACACCTGTTCCAACCCTGTAAAATCAAAGACAACATAAGGGTAAAGTAAAACAAAATAAGAAGAAAAATAAAAACAAAATGTAAAAGCACTTGGGTTGCCACCAAAAAAGCGCCTTAGTTAACATCGTGGCTCGGCGACTTCAACTTTCACCACTTTTCTCTCCACTTTGAGAATTTGAATCGCACTCCTAATTTCTTGTCCATTCTTCTACTCAGCTTTAGGGGTGGTGGTGTAAGCATCAAGGGACCTAGTAATGGATATTGCATCTTGTGTTTCTTGGCCCTTAAAGGAGGAAGGTTCTTTGGCCTTGTTGGAATGGCATACTCTAAGAACAAGCCACCTTGACCTTCCTCCTTAGTTTCCTCCATTGACTTGGCCTCCTTAGTCTCCATTTGTCAACAAAGTTCAATGTGGAAAAATGATAAGAGGGTCATCTATATCGCTCCCCTTTCAAGCATGCTTCTTGCTTGACATCCTCCTCTTCAAGTGCACTAGAGTCCTTGAGCGTGATTTGTTGGATGACATTTGGAGACTCTACTGTCACTTCTTCAACCTTGGCATCTTGCATTTTTACAATGTTGGTTGGCTGGCACACCTCTATGACTTCTTCAGCACACACCTTCACTCCTTCTTCATCATCATTTTTAGCTTCCTCCCATGAGTCATGTTGAACTATGCCCCAGTGTTCACTTCTTCTTGTTATGCTCCTCAATCTTTCCTCCACTTTTTCTTTTAGTGATTTCCGCTCTCTTCTTGAGGAGTTGATGATTCCATGGCATGGAGGGGTTGACATTCTTTTCCGCATTAGACTCCCACTCCAAAAAGTCTTAGAGCATGGATTCTATGTGCCCACATGTATTTCTCCTTCATTCACTTGCCATGGCATCATTCCTCTCAAGCTTATGAGCATAACTTCTATCATAGTCACTATAGCGAGAGTGACCCCATTTGGGCATTCATCCCAATGTCTCTCATGATTACCACATAATGTGCATCTATACCCATCATAGGAAGGAGAAGGTGCACTCATCTCCCTTCTAGAGGCATATTTGCTATCTTGCCAATAGTGTGGTCCTCCACAATAGGGACTGTCACGCCCCACCTTGGGGGTATGACTGGTACCTGGTGCCCTACTAGACCTGAACTGCTAGACTGTTGAGCCTAAGAACTTCTGGTGCCTGGAAGGCTCTAACTCTGATTCATGGAATCAACGGGCTATATAATGGCTGTAAATACAGCCCCCGACCGGCTAGGCCTATAGCCACCTGTACAACCACAACAGCTAACCAGAACCACATCAACATAAGGGAACCTATGCGGGCCGACAAGGCCACCATGCTGTCTAGTTACTTCTAAATCAAGAAAATAGAAGCTAAACTGCTACGTGACCGACAAGGTCACCACTACCAACAGAATAAGGCCCCACACGGCCATCATAAATAAGCTAAGACATACACACAGCCTCACACGACTGGTATAATTAACCACAGGGAATACACAATCTGCAAGCCTCTAAGAATACTGATAAGATGGACGGGACAAGGCCCCGACCTACCCATACTGTACAACAAAAGAAAAGAAATAAACCTCTAGTTGTCTGGCTCCGGATGACAGGAGCTGATGACTCTATGTGCTGGCTGGAATCACGAGGTATCAGCTCCTCGTCTATGAGTACCTGCAGGCATGTAATGCAGTGTCCCAAACAGGTGTCAGTACCACTGGTACCGAGTATGCAAAGAAAAAACTGAACATAACTGAAGATAAGTAGTAGTACTGATCGTTCTAAATAGGAGAAAATAGTTAAGACTGTCGGGGATGGCGAAATCTGAAATGAGCTTATCTGTACTAAAAAGCAGACGAAAGTCATACCTATTGTTGCGTCGTTCTGCTATTTATTAATCTAATAAATAACATACATATATATATATATATATATAGCATACAAGGACCCATACCAGCCCCCATAAGGGGGAAGGTACCAACCAACACGCAATCTATATACCCCTACCCGGGTCAAACCATCCAAAAATAAAGTCACTCCACTCACCTAATAGCTACGAGCACCTTTACCGGTCCTCTGGGTATGCAGCTTGGGCTCTCTGAGCCCTTGACTATAATTGTATCTAAGTCCGGAGGACTCCTGTAACTATATTTGATATCTCTATTTGTATTTGTAATCTGTGCCCTGGGCGCAAGCGCTCGGCAGGGTATACTGTAATGTTGATCAGCCTGATGTGGGGAATGCTATATCCAATCTTCATCCTACTGCGGACGGCATGCCACTCCTTGGAGTGACATATCCTCACCCTCTGGCGGGCGAGTCGACATAGCTATTAACTCTGGGGCGGTAAGGAAGCTCTAAGGGTGCCCACATATCACAAACAAATCTCAACAAACAACAATAATCACATATCACATGTATAATAAATCTGATCATACTGTTCATGCTTTGATATTCTATTTTGCATCTCTTGCTGAATTAAACTGAATCTGGTACTAAGTCCGAAATACTATCTCGCTGTTTAATACCAATCTACTGACTTTTATTCTGAACATGGTATAACAATACAAACATACTTAATACTCGGCTTTTGGAACTTCCTTCTGGAATTTATTCTATTTTAGTATGCTAGAATTGCCAACTTGCCGAAGAAACTTGCTTTACATACCTCAGTTTCTGATTTCCCATCTAACTGGCGTAATTTGGCCAATATTCCGCTATTTCTTCCAACTGCATTCATATTTATAACAATTAGGACTAAATTCAACAATATCCTGGAAGAAACATCACTTTTAGTATATATATATAGCCCAAACTTTGACTTATCGAAAAATGGTCGGAAACTCGCTATTTCTCAGGAGTCCAGGAGGGGAGAAATACTCACTTTAGGGCTAGGAGTATATTGACACTAATTTGGAGCAATTCCACTTACCTTATCTCGGTGGGACGATGGTTCGCCGGCCGAATTTCACGAAACTAACTCCGTAGGAATGCTCTCTGCAGCTTTATACTTTGGTATCTGGAGTTAATTTGAGTTTGGACCGTGTTTAACGATGTAATCGGTTAAATTTTTATATTAAAGCTTCGTTCCTCTCTGTTCTCGGTCGTTCTATAGAAAAGAAATGAAATTAAAATAGTTAAAACCAAAGTGGAGGGGTTTATATACTTGGGCTTGGACAAGGCCTCCGTGACACGCCACCATCGCGGAGGCCCTCCCTCCGTGGCACGCTGCCACCATGGAGGGGTTCTGCCCCGGCTTCTCCCGCAGTGGTTCGATGCAATGTTCGTCCGGTCTTCCCCCGGGCCTTTTCCTAGCATGTATGGCATTCTAAAACTCTTAACCAACATGCGAATAGGCCATCTACATGTCGAGAATTTACGGGGTGTAACAGGGACATGGGGCATCATAATAAGGGTTGCCACTAACAAACCTCCTTTCATTCCATGATGCCATCATTTAACTACAAACAAACAAAAACAAAAACAATAATAAAAGCAAAACAAAATGTAAAAGGAAAATGCAACACTAGTCCAAATCGATAAATAACTAATGTCTTATCACAACTCAATTCCTTTGTAATGGTTCCATTTTTTGATAACGTCCAAAATACACTCCTCTTTTACGAAAGAGCATAAATGGTTGTTGTATCAAAACAACTATCCCGACAGATGTCGGGGTCGAATCCCACAGAGAATTGAATCGATAATTCAAGAGTTATGAACCAATTCAAACTAGAGCGCATAAATTTTCAACATTTGAAGAGTTAAATTGGGGGGAAATTAAAAGAGAAAATAACTATCTAATTCTAAACTAAGACTAATTGGGGGGAATTCCAATTAAAGCAATCACAAGTGAGAGGCTAGGGGCATTCTATAGATGGGATCACAATTAAATCGGGAATTGACTAGCCTTAGATTCTCTCACAAGTTCAACAAGTGTAAATAATCTCGGGACGTGGGTAATCTCACCTTCTCAGCCTATTGACTATCTCTTGCTAGAATTTTATTAAAACTCTATCCACAACTTAGCTCAACCCGATTTGACTTGGAATAGCAACTACAATATTCCTAGCTATTAGTTGCGAATAATGAATGAGAAAGCAATTTCAGCTATTTCTAGCATACTTTCACAATCTCTTATCCATGCCCACTACTATATTCTCTTCCAATACTTAATTATTACCTCTCAAGCAATAATCAAGCAAGAATAAATAGACTCATATCATAATCAATCGATCTTCATTAATATATTGAAGAAAATCTAATAGATTTACATTTAATTGAAGGATATGAAGATGAATCTAACAATACCCATCTATAATTCAATAAGAATCCAAGAGCAATTTATCAAAATTTCAATCAAATTAACAAACCCACCATGAATATACTTCTAAATAGCAAATTAGTAAAGTCTATTTAAAGGTAGAGAGAAGATACCAAGAGGATTCCCTCACATTCATTGCATTAGCTTCACCAATTTGCTTCACAAGATCTTACAACAATGGTGGAATTCCCACAAAATGAGTTAAAGAAAAAGAAGAAGAAAAGTACTACCTAACTCTACAAATCTATGGAGAAAAGACTCTACTAAATATTCTAAGAAGAAGATGAAATATAATTGATAAAATTGATGAATGAAACCCCCCCTTTGGTTGTTTTACAATGGAGGTTATATAGTTGTAATTTCTTGTGTACAACTTTCCCCAAATGCCCTTGAATATTCTAGATGCTTTGGAGACCTTTTTGGACCCTTTTACTCTTTATTAGACGGCCTCTTTAGTGATGAACCAGCGTTTCGCCGGTGACAATTCATGGAGAGCCAAACTGTGGTCGGTTGAAAACAATGTCTTGGTGGGGTTGAACTGGTGGTTCAGGGGCGTTTGGCCGGTCAATTCCGCGAAGGACTAGTTGTTTAGCCGATCTGGGAAGTAGTTTCGCCTGCATTTCGCCCTTTCAGATTTGCATTTCACCGATTCAAAGCACGTCCTTGCATCTCCTTTTGAGCTCAAATCTTTCCTTATCTTTGGTTCCTCTCCCTCATATGCTAACTCATCAAATTTCTTCTCAAATTCCATGTGGTTTGCTCGATTTCATGCTCTCTTTACTCACGTGCGGTACCTACAAAGAATTCAAGAGAAAGGGCATAAAATCCACATAAATGACTCAAAAACTAAGCAAAAACTCATTATTAGGAGCCTAAGGAGTTGGTAAATTTCCAACTCATTAATCGTATGGGTACCTACATCGAGTCTACTCAATAGGAGAACCCTTGCAAAACGTTACATAAAATACCCAAGTTTCTCATTAATTCACAAAATTCAACAATAATTCGAAATAATAATACAATCTTCCCAAAATTTATGACTCTCCCAAGATCTAGTCTACGAAAGTACAAGAGCTCTAATAGAATACATGAAAAACCAAATGACACAACTTTGTCTAATGAGAACATCAGAGAAGCGGATGTTGACTACACCGCATCAGTAAAGAAACTTCAATCTGCCACAACCTACACCAAAAAGGTCTAGCAAGGTAGTATCAGTACACTATACATACCGATAGGCGTCATTGACCGACTAAGGTTAGTTAACATTCCAGCGTAATAATCAATATACAATCAATGTTACTAAATTCAACAATTATTCCACTTATGCAACAACCCACTAAGTTTAATAACTACATTATCATCTCTTATATCTTATCAAGGTTCATGCAATTACCCTACGATTCTAGCCATTAATTAATCCTTCAATCTGCCTCTCTCTATTCCGTTGCAGCAAAGGCTCAGGCTACTACAATGATCCCGCGCCCGCGGCAACGTATTTGCTGCAGCGCTATCCGATCTATCCAGTAACTGATTTCTTCTAATCTAGTTCTATTTTATTCCGCTACATAACTCCATATCACGACTATCTCTCTTGCCATTTCACTATTATTGACCAAATCTGTTTCTACCATTATTAACCTATTTAATTATCTACAGGACTTTCTAACCTTTCTTAGTGTGTTAAATTAAATAATAAAGTCTACTTGCTGTCTCACGGTAATTCACTACATTTTGTTAAACCAGTCATGCTACCTTTCGTAGCCCACAAAACCCATTAAAACAAGCATTTAATCTCAAATACAGATGAACTAATTCAAGTACACACAAGAAGTTATCAACATATATCAAGGAAGTTAATTTTTCCAAAAATTAAAGTACATGCACTTACCTATCTCCAACCATGAAGATGCCATAAGATATCATACCTGAACCGTATAGCCATGTACGGTATTCTAGACATGTTTCTCACCTTAAACCCAATCATGTCTGTATATCCTATATGACACCTGTATACCTGTACCTTTCTGTCTCTATAGTCGTATGCATATTAAACCATACCCACACCATCTCCGTCTCACAATCATACCATTTGTGATATGTCGGGAACACGCCTCCATCACATCACTATACACACGTGCAAGAGGGTCTTATGCTTGCCTTTCCACTGACCTGTAGGAGACTATAGAAATCCATGTACTGTACACACAGCCGTATGAAACCCTTATCATACTTGCATGTGTACTCATATTCATACACCCAACAAAATGGTCTTTTAACCATATCTGTTTGTGTACTCCCTCATACCGCTCGCTCGGATGCTCACCTCGGGCATGAGCTACCTATATGTCCAACCCTCATCCAAAGTCTGATCCTACTTTTCTGCTCATCCAATTTCTCTCCCTTCAGCCCCAAGCCTCACATTCACCATCACATCAATAATTTACCTTTCCATCTCATACAATATCCCTTGCCCACATTTGATCAATTCTGACTTGCCCCTCAGTATTGGGACACACACATCATAGTACAACAATAACAATAATTCACACACGACAAGAGTGTTATATATATATATATATATATATATATATCAACGATTATAATCTATATTATATTAAAAGTGTGAAGGCCCTTTAAAATGCTGATTGAACTTTTTGCCCTTCATTAAGAGACATCGCAATAGACAAAATTGTCATTTACTATTTTCATAAAATTATTATTTAAAATTATTATTTTTTAATTATATTAGGTTTTCTATTTATGACATAACTCTATTTGGGGCGTAAATCTAAAAGAAAATAAAAAAAATTCCATCAAGTTTTTTTTTTCCTTTTTGACAGTCACTAATTTCTTTTACTTTATTTTATTATATTAAATTTTCTACTTATGCCATAATTCTATTTATAGTATAAATCTTAAAATAAATAAATAAATAAAAATTAAACAAAACACACACACTTGCACGATTTTTTTCCCTTTTTATTTGGAATTTTACTAATTTTTTTACTTTATTTTATTATATTAAATTTTTTACTTATGGCATAATTCTATTTATAGTGTAAATCTTAAAATAAATAAATAAATAAAAATTAAACAAAACACACACACACTTGCGTGAAGTTTTTTTTTCATTTTAATTTGGAATTTTATTTTATTTTTCCTTTTTCGATGATAAGATATTTTTTATAAAAAAAAAAAATTCTTTTTTCATAATCACGAATTTTTTTTCCTTTTTGAAAAATCTTTTTCCCTTTTTAATAGTAATGTCCTAATATTCTTATATTTTAAAATTCTTTTTTATTATAACTCCTTCCACTTCTATTAAAAAATTTATAATTGCATAATTTAATTCATCAACTCTTCTACACCAACACCTTTGATTCAATCTTCAATTTTAGTCTTCTTCTTTATTTATGTTGTGGATTGTGGATTTGAAAAAAACAATAGTAATTATTTTGCCAGCTCAAGTTACTTGTACTAAAAAATAATTTAACTTAGATAGTCTCCTTTAGTTGAGTTTAATATTGATACTATGTTAACGGACATTCTTCATCTACTCTGGTAATTTCTTCATCTCATAAAATAAATTTTTTAATAAAATTATAAATTCTTATAACTATAACTTTTGTGCGCAATTTATTTTAGATAATATTGCAATGAAATCTGAAAAACTTTCAGATGAACAAAATTGTGCCAATTGATTAAGGCGATATGATTCTCATTGTATAATAAAAATCTTAGTAATAGAGTTGAATTAGTAAAATAGAATAAAAAGGGAATAAAGGAACGCATAAGAATGACTAATACATTAGTTTATAAAGAAATAATAATTCTTTTTTGTATTATATATTACATTTATATTTTATATTTTTATATATGTATGTTTGAATTCTTATCTATTTTTACTATATTTTATATATTTTAAATTTTTATATATGTGTTTTTTGACCATTAAAATTTTATTTTTTGCAGGCGCAAAAGTTCATGCTACACTTTTCAATAATTATATACTGAAAAGTGAAAAAAATATTTACAACAACACAAGATGTGTTACATTATGAACGAACGCATTAATAGTGTTAGTGCTAATTTTGTATTTTGATTTTGGGTTCAATAACAACACTATAGTTTAACAATGCAACAATCACTTTTCTACTGTTACTTTTTCAAACAATTATATTTTGTTTGAAGATGCAATACAATCTTCAAAAACTTTACAATAGATAAAATTATCATTTTACTATTTTCTTCAATTAGTTGTTATTTAATTATTATAAACTTTTACTAATTTGTAAAATGTGAAACTCTTAATATTTAGTATTTTTAAATTGACTAAAATTTTGCTTCTTAAATTTTTCATTATTTGAACTATATTAAAATTCCTGACATTTAAGACTTTCAATTAAAATTCGATTAACTTATATATCAATTGATTATTTATTAAACTAACTAATTATCCATCACGAATTTCAATACGAAAAAAATAAATTAAAGAGTATAATTTTATTATGTATTAATACGTGGATTCCTCCTCTTCCTCCTCCTCCTTTATCTTCTTTTTCTTCTTTTTCTTCTTTTTAAAAAAAACGGTATAATCAAATTTTTTATAGACACATAACATACTTTAAGTTGCTTCAATTAATCGAGTACTCTTGTTATTCACTCTCTTAAGTTAAATATACACTATTTTTTCGTCTCAATTTATGTGATGTTTTGACTAAATGCATAGATTAAGAGAAAAAAGAAAAAAAAATAAAGCTGAAATCATCTCATAAAGGGTAGAGCAAAAAGTCTAAAATTAATTTACTACTAAATATTTAAAGTACAAAGCCTTGTAGCAAAATATCATTCACCTTTTTACTATTTTAAAAATAGAGTTCACACTTGATAACCTGGGTAGATCATCTGGGAAAACCTCAAGTTACTCACACACTACAGGAACTGAACTGAGAGTTGGGGTCTTGGATGTAGCATCCTTAACCCAAACAAGATAGTACACGCATCCCTTAGAAATTATCTTCTTGTCCTTAAGTTAGGAAATAGAGCAACCTATAGGAACAGCTGAACTACCCTTCCATTCTAAGACTGGCTCACTTGGAAACTGGAACTCTACCACACAGTTTCTACAAATTACTGAGGCATAACATGCATGCAGCCAATCCATGCCAAAGATAACATCAAAGTCTATCATGTCTAAATATACTAAATTTTTTGTAGTGACTTTCTGAAGGACTATGACAGAAAAATTTATGTATACCCGTCGAGCTATAACTAAATCACCTACTGGAGTAGAGACTGAGAAAGGTTCTAATAGGATTTTGAGACTGACTCCGAAAGTACTAGCGCCATGGCGCATTTAAAATGATAAGGTATCCCCTGGATCTAACAATGCATAAACATCAAGATAGAATACTCGTAATTTATTAGTGACTACATCTGGGGAGACATCCTACTCCTGATGAGATGTTAGGGGCGTAAAACCTGTTCTGGCGTTGACCACCACCTGCACTAGTGGATGCACCTTGTCAAGGAAGATGTGCTGCTAGAGTTGCTATTGAACTGGTAGCCCGTAAAACCTGTTCTGGCGTTGACCACCACCTGCACTAGTGGATGCACCCTGTCAAGGAAGATGTGCTGCTAGAGTTGCTACTGAACTGGTAGCCTGAGTAGGACCCCTACCATCGCCTAGCCTAGCTAAAGGACAGTCCCCGCGCATGTACCAGTGTTTCCCATAACCGAAGCAAATATCTGATCCAACTAAGCACCCTCCTATCTGGTTCTTGCCATAATTTTCGCAAACTAGAAAGGTGTGCTCTAACGGCATGCTCCTCTATCCCCTCAAACCTGATGCCCTGCTCCTCTGATCACCCCAAGATCTGGATGGAACACTGGCCGATCATATTGCTGGGGTCGATGACCTCTAGTGGGACTATTGATGATGCCCACTGCCAGACCTCTGTTGGGAGATCCTAAAACTACCTATCCTAGCCCTCTTGGCCTCTCTCTCCCTCCCTCATATGCACTGCCTCGATCTGCTAGGGATAAAAACTAATAAAGAGAAGTCGATATCCTAATGTAGCATAGTGATCCAGAAATCCTTGACAAAATAGTATGCTACCCCATTCACAAATCTACTCACCTAAGCCCTCTGATGGGCCACCATCTTCAGCGCGTACCTGGACAAATGGGTGAACTCTATAGCATACTCTTGAATCGTCATGTTGTCCTATATTAGGTTTACAAACTCTGTTGTCTTGAATTCCCTCATCTCTCAGGGAAAGAATTGGTCCAACAATGTGGTGAGAAACTCATCCCAACCAATAGGACTCGCTCCGACTCCCTGGCTATCCTTCCACTGTCTGTACCAAATATAAGCAACCCCTTTTAACTGATAAGAGGCTAGGTTTGCACACTTCTCCCCCATCACTCCCATAACCTGAGTTATCATCTGAATATCCTCAACAAACTCATACAGGTCCTCGTCCACTCTCAACCTAAGAAACTCAGGAGAATTCATCTCGAGGAAGTCCCTGACTCTAGCCTTTGCCGCATTCCCATTCTGGGGAATATGAGCTATTGCCTGCTGGTTGACCTGATCAGTTAACGCCTGTGCTAACATGTAGATGGTTACCCTAAACTCAGCATGGGAGACCTATTCAGGCATGTGATCCTCCAAGGCAAGTGGGGCTTGATGATGCCCATCTCCGTTTCCATTCTCATGGCCATTCCCGTTTCTGTTGCTGTTCCTTCTTCCATTAACGCAGCGTGGAGGCATGATTCTGCAAATGTGTATAGCATGAGTTAGAAGAATAGAGAGATATTGCATCACACAACATAGATCATGTGTCACGCCCCAAAACTAGGGGAGGGAGCGACTGGCTCCGGATACCTGACTGACCAGGAAGCCGACTATATAACATCTATAACTGTAACACTTAAGCCTTCTCGGAAACCTATCAAAATCAACTAGAGTAATCATCTGGACACATAAGGTCTCAACTACCACAAATAAATAACTAAAATACCAATAAGTCCATGACTATGCTAAACCAAGCAATGGAAAGCCGACAAGGCCATAAATTGAATAATTTTATACATACTAAGTCCACAAAGACTCTAATGAGTAAACTGAACTGATGTTCGGAACAGAGCTTTGACCTACCCATAACTATAAGTTAAAACTCAAGATGAAATAAGTAACCCTATCTCCAAGAAGAAAGGATCATGCCAACACATCTACTGATCTCACGAACTGCTGCTGCAACTAGTAATCCCAGCCTCTACCTGCACCTGCAGCACGAACGTAGGTCCCTAGGTGAAGGGACGTCAATACAAATGAAATGTACTGGTATGTAAGGCTGAAACTGTAAACATGAGATAACAATCCTGTAATAATTTAATCAACACATAAATATATAAAACATAGAGACAACCTGAATCCTAGAAACCAAAACCTGATAATAACTTTATAATGAAATGAAAATGCAATTAAGTAATGCACCAGAAAGAAACTATAACTGTAATGCCGGCGACCAGCCAACCATAAATCCATGTCAAAAATTCATCCAACCGGTGTACCACACCTGGGTAAAATAAAAATATCTCCAGTCGAGGTATCATACTGAGAAATAAAGATATCTCCAGCTGATGTACCATACCAAGGTAAAATAAAAATATCTCCGGCCGGTGTGTCACACCGGGGTAAAATAAAAATATCTCCAGCCGGTGTACCATACCGTGGTTAAATAAAAATATATCCAGTCGTTGTACCATATCGGGGTAAAATAAAAATATCTCCAGCCGGTGTACCATATCGGGGTAAAATAATAATAAATCTCAATCACTATTATAAATGGAGCTGATGGGGCTCATACAGAGTCTATCTTCACACTAACAACCATAAAATATGCTGACTCAGTAACTATAACATGTGTAGGATCTTACCACGATCCCAAATACTACTATTGTTCCATACACATATAGGTCTTTCATTTAGCATTTAAATACATATATATGCTGTGAATTAATTCTAGGGAAATTCCTAGGACTGGAATATCATAAAGACTTTGTAGACACACGTTCATGATTCTAAATCTCCTAGCAACTCTAACATGAGGAGTAGGGAGGAATAGCTTAACTTAACATTTTCTATTGACAATATTAACATTTAGTCCATGCTTATACTCATTTGGCTCTCATACTTTCATATCAAGAATTGTGAGCATAACGCAATTGTCACACATCATATCACATCTTAACGTAACTTATGAACAGGAAGACATAACTCGTGTACCTCAAATATGGAGCGCTTTAATATGAAAATGCTATGCAACTGTCTAGGGGCTGCCTTAAGATAAATAAAGACTTATAGTCATGCTTTAGAAAACATAGGAATTGCTCGTGTGGAACTTTACAGTATATGAGAAGCTTAGGAAAGCTTAGCAGCATAATAAACAATGTACAAACTTCTAGGAAAAATCCTTTAAAACTTGTAAAAAATAATTCAATACTTAGGACAAATAATCAAGGATAATGTTTATAAAGCACGAAAAAGAACTTCTCTTTAACTTGAGTTACTATCTCAAACATATTCGATCTTAGTCATTTCATAAGAAGTTAAAACTTTACTGGCCTTTCATCAACTTAAAACAAACTGAATATAAACAACTTTATTTATATCTCTTTCGCTAAACGTCTTTAGAACAGGGTAAATCTCCCTAGCCATTTGTGTAACTTATTCTCAGTCGTAACCCTTATTATCTAAGTTAACAACCATTATGTCTACGTTTCGTATTCATCATAACTTTTTTCCCAAACAGGATTCGTCATTTCCTATTTAATTATTTACTCTCGTTTCACTATTCCAGCAATTCTTATACGCATTCACCTTTTTACCTAATTTCCAACCTTATCTCTTAAAACTTTTCTTTCTTATAATTTAACATTCAAAGGTTCTTGAAATCAACTACGTATAGAGAGCATATAACCACATATTACCTTAAAAGGTCTAACATTTGCTCTTATCTTTCCTTTGCTACTAGTGCCTCAACCTTTACACGTAGGTTAACTTCCTTACACATATAAAAATATCAAAGAACATGCAACGTGTCTACTTAAAGCCTTAAACAATTCTTAGGAGGTTTAGATAACTCAAGAGCTCTAATAAACATATAGCGATTTTCTAAAGGCAATCCTTATTGCCTTAGCATGTAACTTGAGTGTAAGCATAAGCACGTATGTGTGTGTGTATATATATATATATATATATGGTTTTAATATAACCTACTAACATCAAGATACTATGTATAACCTGCCCATAAAGATGGTTCCACAGAAATATCAATAGTTTACACATTCGAGTTCTATTTTCCAAGTTTAACGTATCAGTTAATTAAGAAACGTGTTAATTATTTGCTTAGCATAAGGGAGAGAGATCAGGGGACCTTCTCATGGCCACAGATACCTTAAAACATGCATATAATAGGGTAGGCAACTATTGTAAGGACATTCCATTTCGTTAGCCTTATTGAGTTAAAATCGATTTCAAACATTAGGTTCATCCGCGTGTCGTTGCCTTGCCATGTTTATCAATTTCCTTAGAATCCATGATGTGAAACACCTTTGATGTTATACCCCGTAAATTCACTGCATATAGATGGCCTATTCGCATGTTGGTTAAGAGTATTTGAAAGCCATACATGCTAGAAAAAGGCCCGAGGAAAGATCGGACAAGCGCCAAGTCGGCGCGTCGCAAGGCAAAATGCGACTTATAAATTGCATTTCAGGAGTGCGACTTATAAATCGCATTCCATGAATGCGATTTATAGTGCCAATTATATTTATGCTCCCACTTCGGTTTTAATTCATTATTAACTTATAAAATTTCCAGAAAACAGAGTATACCCGCAGGAAAGGAAAAAGGAACGAAGGAGGGATTATAATTTTCGACCGGTTACGCTGCTAAACGCTGCCCAAACTCAAATTAACTCCAGATACGGGAGTATTTAGCAACAGAGAGCATTCCTACGGATTCAGTTTCGTGAAATACGGCCGACGAATCGTCGAGCCACCGAGCTAAGGTAAGTGGAATTGCTCTAAATTAGTGTCTATGTGTTCCTAGCTGAGAAGTGAATATTTCTCCCTTCTAGACCGCTGAAAAATAGCGAGTTTTCGACCGTCTTTCGATAAGCCTAAGTTTAGGCTACAATTATATCAAAAGTGACGTTGTTCTTTAGAATAAAGCTATAGTTAGTATTAATTGACATATTTGTGAATGCAGTTGGGAGAAATAGCTGGAGTATTGACCGAGCCTCATCCGACAGACGGATAACTCGAGGTTAAGGTATGTACAGCTAGTTCCTTCGGCAAGTTAGTAGCTTTAGCCTTGTATAGTACAATAAATTCCATAGTAGAATTCCCGGAATTGAATGTTAAGTATTGTGCAAGTTCAGTAAACCTAGTTTGCGTTGTTATATCGTATTCAGTCTGAAGGTTAGAAAAGCATGCGCCGAAGGGCGAGTTAGCATCCCAGATTCAGTATAGCCTATTACGTAATTAGCAAGCATGTAGTAGAATAAAAAGGAACAGATTTTCATAATAAAAGTTAGTGAAGAGAAATCAGATAGACAGACAGTTATGGCTACAGATTAGCCATTCAGACAAATAGTATCTCGGCTACAGATTAGCCGTACATTTAAACAGAGATTACAGAATCAGTATAATTAGTAAGAATCAGTTCAATATAGAAACAGATCAGAATAAGAAGTTAGATTTCAGATAGTCTTTTCAGTTATACATGCTTGCTATTTATATGTGCTATTGTTTGTTGAGACTTGCTATGGCTTGTGGGTGTCCCTTTGCATCCCCACCGCCCCTGGGTTATGGCTGTGTCGATACCAGATTCAGATACCGCCACTAGCTGGGTGATGGCGTCCGCCTAAAGGACGATGATGGCCGACCACCATGATAATACGGTCCAGATCACCCTGCTTGCAGGGGCAGTTCAGTTTACTCTGCGCAGAGCCAGATTACCCTGTTTACAGGGGCAGATTACTCTGTGTGCACTTGTGGCCGGGGGCAGTTTCAGATACAGATTTTTATAAAATTACCCTGTTGCGTGCTTGCACCCAGGGGCAGTTTCAGTCACAGATACAGCAGCAGGTTACCCCGTGTGCACTTGCGCCCAGAGGCAGGAGTCTTCGGACTCAGACACAGTTTATTGTCAGAGGCCAAGGCCTGAGCTGCATACCCAAGGGGGCCGGTAGGAGGAGCTCACAGTTGTAAGACGAGTGGAGTGATTTATTTTTGGTTGGTTTTGACCCGGGTAGGGGTATATAGATTGTTTGCTTGCTTGGCGCCATCCGGCTTATGGGGGTTGGTATTGGCTATTGCTTGCTACCTGTATATCTATTTATGTGCTATATACTAGCTACTAGACAGCAGGCCGACGCGTCTACAGGCACGCCTCTGCCTTATCAGTACAGAAAGCTTGATCCAGTTCATTTCAGCTTCTTCAGATTTAGCTATCTCCTGCAGGTACTAATAGATGAGGAGGCGATCCCTTGTGATTCCAGTCAGATATTGAGTATTCAGCTCATGTCATCCGGAGTCTGAATTCCAGAGGTGTATTTTGTTTTCTTTTGTTGTACAGTACGGGTAGGTCGGGGCCCTGTCCCGATCATTTCTATTGTTATTCCTAGAGGCTTGCAGTCTGTATATGTTTCCCTGTGGTCAGTTGAGCCGGTCGTGTGAGGCCGTGCAGTTTGTTATAGTTAGTTAGTATTTCAGTTCCTGTTGGCTGTGTGTGGCCATAACTAGTTAGTAGTGGTGACCTTGCCGGTCACGTAATTATTTAGCATGCTATTGTTGAGTTACAGAGAACTAGACAGCATGGTGGCCTTGTCGGCCCGCATAGGTTTCCCTTATGGTAGTATGTTTCTGGTTAGCTGCTATTACAGGTACAGGTGGCTATAGGCCAGTTGGCCGGAGGCTGTGTTTACAGCCGTTATATAGCCATTTGTTTCCAAAAATTTGAGTTAGAGCCAGCCAGGCACCAGATGTGCTTTGGCTCACCAGCTAGTAGTCTAGGTCCTACTAGGGCACCAGGTGCCAGTCATACCCCCCAAGGCAGGGAGTGACAAACTTGGTAACAGAGCAGGTCGTGTCCCAGGGAGTCTGCAAGCCGTGTTGAGTAGAGTCTTGTCTATGGATGTGTTGTGCACCACATACCATAGGCAAGAGGCTGCAAGGCATAATAGGATGGTTACTCTTTCTTCATATCCAGTCGTGTCATAGAACAGTACAGTATAGGGTCGAGTTCTTAAAACTTACCATATTCTTTGAATACAGATACAAGTCAGACCAGCGGTATCTTGTTCCAGGTAGAAGATTAGATATAGCAACAGGAGAGGGCACCAACCAGCTACAAGGTAATTACAGCAGCAGAAGGAGGTACCAGGGACCTCCCAATGTGATACCTTTATCGGTACCATCCCCAGTACATTTCTATAACTTCAGAGTAGGAAGTTAGAAGCATAGCGTACATACGAGTTGATTTATTTGTTAGATATATAAGATCTGACTAAGATGATATATAATATTAGATTATCGAAGAGATGTGAGAGAGAGAGGGAAATGTAGGATTCCCACCTCCATCCTTTCAGATATGGTACAATTCCATGTCTTCATTTTATTGTAGTAAGAAAAGGTTATTCGCACTTCTTAGTTTTGATTCTAGTACAGTAAAGGGGCATAAGAATTGAGGTGAGGCTGCCCAAAACAAGCAGTAAGTGAAGATAGATTGATTAATTCCAGTAAGTGTTAGTGAGCGTAAAGAGAAAGTAAGACTGTTAGCTTACCCGAAGCAGGGGTAAAAGACCTGTCAGTAATGAATGCCTAGTAATAGTCAAATTTGAGTCAGAAAAAGGCCAAGTCCGCCATATATGCTAATAGACAGTAAGATATACCTGCAAGATTACAGATATGATTCAGTTGTGATATCGAAAGGGTGAGAGGTCATGTGAATCAGATAGGTCTGACTACAAGTCAGGGGAAGTATGAACTGATACTTGACCATTAATCTTATTAACAATGAAAAGCAGGTACCTTGAATCCCAGAGTTCAGCTTAAGCAAGATGAGGGGAAGAAGCAGGAATGTCAGATTTTGTGGGGAAATAAGGATTACCCTCGGATTGATAGAATATCGTATTAAGGATTAAGCCTCGGGCTGACAGTAAGATTGCAGTTTAGAATACCGCAGTACGCCCGCTTATGGAGAAGTTAAGAAATTACCGATACAGCAATTCTAATCTAGTGTGGCCTAGAGATAAGGCCCAGCAGACAGTCATGGGCTCTCAATATAATGCCAAGTAAGGCCACAAGGCTCGGGTGTGGACCCACATTGTAAGAGTGGCGGAATGCCAATAGCAGGCCATGATCAAGCTCATATGTTGTTACATCTAGAATGGGATGAAAGTCTAAGGAAATGATAAGTCAGGGCAGGAGATATTATTAGGCCGTAGAAGCGGTGTATCATGTACGGTATGAGGCTCAGCAGAGCATGTCAGAGATTATGTATCACCATAGAATTCAGTACGTATTGTACGTAGCTACTGATATATATATATATATACACAGATAGTAGATATGTTGTGAGTAGCTGCCTATAGGGGTTACAATCACAGATGTTGATTAGTACTAGAAAGCATGTACAAATTACATTGCAGGACCCCCCTTGCCAAAAAAAAAAAAGAAGAAAGAAAGAAAAGGAGAGAAGAAAGGAGAAAGGGAAAGAAGAAGAGAAAGGGCCGATTAAGTGTGATTTACGTATGAATCCGTAGAAACTGTCTCAGCTCTTAGTTATTAAGTTAATAGACTTATGTGTTGTTGCAAGATCTAGGCTCTAGAAGCTTACCAGAGTTAATGGCCTGAATTAGATGGCTAGATGATAAGAGCACAGTTAGACGGTCTAACGACTACTTGGCGCTTGTATTAGCAGGGAAGCATTCCTAAAAATCAATAGCATTATCGCATATGCCGGAACCAGAATTTTTCTAGTATGTTAAGTGGTCGTACATCATTTTCCCAGCCTTGTAGGTGAGAGTCGACCTTAGTCAACCTAGCAGTTATTACAAGGAATACCCCGCAAGTCAGACAAACCCGTGGGCACCCCAAGAAAGGGGTCCACATCAGTAGTCAGCGACAGACTAGTACTTCAGCTGGTTCTCGTAAGATATTCAGATGCGGAGCCCTAGCAGAAGGCCAGTATTTACAGAATAGCCCATAAGACCGAGAATTCCCCAGAATAGTAGTATAAATCCAAGTGGATACACACAAGGCGTAAGAAATTGATAGTACCCTGCTAGCACAGTGTTTGTTAAGACCAGGAGATCAGTAGACTCCCCGTGAAGATCCAGAGATTGATCGCCTACGAGTAAGTTTGATTAAGGCCAGCCTTACAGTGGTTCAAGCAAAATAACAAAGCAATTAGATGCCCACAAGTCTGCAGTTATGCATGAACTATAAGTACTCAAGTAGAACAGTTAGAGCATTGTTAGACTACTGCTACATTCGGGTCATTCAACCCGACTATTCAGTTATTTAAGGTTATGCAGCCAGATCATTAGAGGTCATGATCAATATCAGGATCCTCTGATCAAATAAAGGCACAAGGTGCGCAGACGGTCGTTCAGGTTATCCCAGCAACAAGTAGCCTTAGCATGTGGCCGAAAGGCCAGATAAGCTCTAGCTACGCCTGTAAACTACCTCTCGATCTCTTCGGCAAGACAAGCCAGTATGACCGTCAATTATATGCCGAGCTCTCTAAGTACGAAAATGTTATATCAGTCAAGAAGAGGTAATGGAGCAGCAAACGCTCTTAGCTATAGATCTATTAGGAGTGTGGCGTATGTGCAACCCGAGCAACGGGAGTTGGTCAGGGAGATACATCAATTGGTCAATTTAGCCGTTCGTGTGATAGAAATGAAGGACAACAGAGCGGTAATCCAGAACACCGCCGTGTCGTCCTTAGTTGTGGAGGTAAGAGAACGACAATATGCAGATCCTGACCTGGTTTAGCTTAAGGACAGAATCCTGCAAGGGAAGCGCCAGATTCATAAATAACAGAGGATGGAGTGCTGCGTTGTAAAGACCGTCTATGTGTTCCAGATGTCTCAGGGCTCCGCCATCAGATCATAAACGAGGTGCACTGCTCCAACAACTATTTTCTCCACCCTGGCGCGACCAAACATGTACCATGATATCAACGAAAACTACTGGTGGCTAGAAAAAAAAAGAGAAATTGCTGAATTTGTAGCCCGGTGTCCTAACTGCCAGCAGGTGAAAGCAGAACATCAGAAACCAGGCGGTTTGACTCAGGACATAGTTGTGCCTCTCTGGAAGTGGGAAGCAGTAAATATGGATTTTGTGGCAGGACTACCCCGTACTAAACATGGACATTACTATATATGGGTGATAGTTGACAGATTGACCGAATCAGCTCATTTCCTGCCAGTGGAAACTACTTTCTCGGCCAGATTATGCAGGGTTGTATATCCGAGAAATAGTAAGGTTGCACGGAGTGCCAGTATCCATTATTTCAGATAGAGGAGCACAGTTTACGGCTAGATTCTGGCAATCGTTCTAGAAGGGGCTGGGAACGCAGATTAATCTGAGCACAACTTTCCACCCTCAGACAGACGGACAGGCTGAGCGCACTATTCAGACGCTCGAGGATATGCTGCGAGCGTGTGTGCTAGACTTTGGTGGTAGCTGGGACGAGCATTTGCTGCTGATAGAATTTGCTTATAATAATAGCTATCACTCGGCTATTCAGATGGCACCTTTTGAGGCTTTATACGGGCGAAAGTGCAGATCGCCGGTTGGCTGGTTCGAAGTAGGGGAATCAACGATAATTGGGCCAGATATTGTTCAGCAATCAGAAGAGAAAGTGAAGCTTATCAGAGAACGCCTATTGACTGCACAGAGTCGCAAGAAATCATATGCAGATGTACGGCACAGAGACCTGGAGTTTAATGTGAATGACTGGGTATTTCTGAAAGTATCTCCGATGAAAGGGGTGATGAGATTCGGTAAGAAGGGTAAGCTTAGTCCGAGGTTTGTTGGGCCTTATCAGATTCGCCGGAGGATAGGCCGAGTAGCATATGAGTTGAACTTGCCTCCAGAGCTAGAGTCCGTTCATCCCGTCTTTCATGTGTCTATGCTGAGGAAATGCATAAGAGACCCATCCAGAACAGTCCCAGTCCAGGATATCCAGGTTACAGAAGAGCTGGCCTACGAAGAGATTCCGGTAGCCATCTTAGACAGACAGATTCGTAGATTGAGAACTAAGGATATTGCGTATGTCAAAGTATTGTAGCGTAACAGGAACCAAAAAGAGATGACGTGGGAAGCGAAGAAGATATGAAAGTCAGATATCCTCACCTATTCCAGGCCTAGTCAGGCGACAGGTATGTCTGTATTATTATTTATGCAGCACCTTATAGTTGTGTATGTATGAAATGAGAAAAACTGATGTTAGCTATTAAGTGAACTTATAGCACTGTGTGGAGTACCTGTATTGGGCTTTGCTGCTTTTCAGGAATTTTGAGATAGTCCATAATACAGGGGAAACTCTACCGAAATTTTTCTAGAAACAAGTTGAGTAAGTTGAGAAGTCCTCTAGACAGAATGTCATTCGAGGACGAATGTTCTTAAGGGGGGGAGAATGTTATACCCCGTAAATTCACTGCATATAGATGGCCTATTCACGTGTTGGTTAAGAGTATTTGAAAGCCATACATGCTAGAAAAAGGCCCAAGAAAAGATCGGACAAGTGCCAAGCCGGCGCGTCGCAAGGCAAAATGCGACTTATAAATCGCATTTGAGCAATGCGATTTATAGTGCCAATTATATTTATGCTCCCACTTCGGTTTTAATTCATTATTAACTTATAAAATTTCCAAAAAACAGAGTATACCCGCAGGAAAGGAAAAAGGAACGAAGGAGGGATTATAATTTTCGACCGGTTACGCTGCTAAACGCTGCCCAAACTCAAATTAACTCCAGATACGGGAGTATTTAGCAACAGAGAGCATTCCTACGGATTCAGTTTCATGAAATACGGCCGACGAATCGTCGAGCCACCGAGCTAAGGTAAGTGGAATTGCTCTAAATTAGTGTCTATGTGTTTCTAGCTGAGAAGTGAATATTTCTCCCTTCTAGACCGCTGAAAAATAGCGAGTTTTCGACCGTCTTTCGATAAGCCTAAGTTTAGGCTACAATTATATCAAAAGTGACGTTGTTCTTTAGAATAAAGCTATAGTTAGTATTAATTGACATATTTGTGAATGCAGTTGGGAGAAATAGCTGGAGTATTGACCGAGCCTCATCCGACAGACGGATAACTCGAGGTTAAGGTATGTAAAGCTAGTTCCTTCGGCAAGTTAGTAGCTTTAGCCTTGTATAGTACAATAAATTCCGTAGTAGAATTTCCGGAATTGAATGTTAAGTATTGTGCAAGTTCAGTAAACCTAGTTTGCATTGTTATATCGTATTCAGTCTGAAGGTTAGAAAAGCATGCGCCGAAGGGTGAGTTAGCATCCCAGATTCAGTATAGCCTATTACGTGATTAGCAAGCATGTAGTAGAATAAAAAGGAACAGATTTTCATAATAAAAGTTAGTGAAGAGAAATCAGATAGACAGACAGTTATGGCTACAGATTAGCCATTCAGACAAATAGTATCTCGGCTACAGATTAGCCGTACATTTAAACAGAGATTACAGAATTAGTATAATTAGTAAGAATCAGTTCAATATAGAAACAGATCAGAATAAGAAGTTAGATTTCAGATAGTCTTTTCAGTTATACATGCTTGCTATTTATATGTGCTATTGTTTGTTGAGACTTGCTATGGCTTGTGGGTGTCCCTTTGCATCCCCACCGCCCCTGGGTTATGGCTGTGTCGATACCAGATTCAGATACCGCCACCAGCTGGGCGATGTCGTCCGCCTAAAGGACGATGATGGCCGACCACCATGATAATATGGTCCAGATCACCCTGCTTGCAGGGGCAGTTCAGTTTACTCTGCGCAGAGCCAGATTACCCTATTTACAGGGGCAGATTACTCTGTGTGCGCTTGTGGCCGGGGGCAGTTTCAGATACAGATTTTAATAAAATTACCCTGTTGCGTGCTTGCACCCAGGGGCAGTTTCAGTCACAGATACAGCAGCAGATTACCCCGTGTGCACTTGCGCCCGGAGGAAGGAGTCTTCAGACTCAGACACAGTTTATTGTCAGAGGCCAAGGCCTGAGCTGCACACCCAAGGGGGCCAGTAGGAGGAGCTCACAGTTGTAAGACTATTGGATTGATTTATTTTTGGTTGGTTTTGACCCGGATAGGGGTATATAGATTGTTTGCTTGCTTGGCGCCATCCGGCTTATGGGGGTTGGTATTGGCTATTGCTTGCTACTTGTATATCTATTTATGTGTTATATACTAGCTACTAGACAGCAGGCCGACGCGTCTACAGGCACGCCTCTGCCTTATCAGTACAGAAAGCTTGATCCAGTTCATTTCAGCTTCTTCAGATTCAGCTATCTCCTACAGGTACTCATAGACGAGGAGGCGATCCCTTGTGATTCCAGTCAGCTATTGAGTATTCAGCTCATGTCATCCGGAGTCTGAATTCCAGAGGTGTATTTTGTTTTTTTTGTTGTACAGTACGGGTAGGTCGGGGCCCTGTCCCGATCATTTCTATTGTTATTCCTAGAGGCTTGCAGTCTGTATATGTTTCCCTGTGGTCAGTTGAGCCGGTCGTGTGAGGCCGTGCAGTTTGTTATAGTTAGTTAGTATTTCAGTTCCTGTTGGCCGTGTGTGGCCATAACTAGTCAGTAGTGGTGACCTTGCCAGTCATGTAATTATTTAGCATGCTATTGTTGAGTTACAGAGAACTAGACAGCATGGTGGCCTTGTCGGCCCGCATAGGTTTCCCCTATGGTAGTATGTTTCTGGTTAGCTGCTATTATAGGTACAGGCGGCTATAGGCCAGTTGGCAGGAGGCTGTGTTTACAGCCGTTATATAGCCCTTTGTTTCCAGAAATTTGAGTTAGAGCCAGCCAGGCACCAGATGTGCTTTGGCTCACCAACTAGCAGTCTAGGTCCTACTAGGGCACCAGGTGCCAGTCATAACCCCCAAGGTGGGGCGTGACATTTGACACCACAAATAAATAACATAATGTAAAGGACCAGCTCACAGCGCTCACACTGAGGAGACTTCAGACTCAATTTACAACTATGACCATAATCGAAGGCAATTGCCCTCTTCACTTTACATTCATGTGTTCCAACTCTTTAGCTAATATATAACTTAATACCAAGTAATTCTAAGAACTGGTAAGAACCATAATATACATAATCTTAAGTACAGAGGAATGCTAGATTCATCCTTGGCACGAATACATGCTTGAAAATCAAGAGACAAAGAGCGCCTTACATACCTTGTTCCGACAAGTTTTCCTTAATCGCTTGTTTCCTCCAACAACCATGTTTAGTCTTATTAAATTCCTTGAAGTTATACTCATGTAACAAGTCTGTTTTGAGGCAATTTACTAGCGAAAACGTCATCCCAATGACAACCATAACAACAATACAAAACAACATTTCAATACTTTGTTTTAACTTGTTTCCACAACCTTTAAGGGGGAAAATGAAAGGGTGAACCTAGATTTTTTTGTGATCACTCCCCAGCATAAAAGGAGTATATTCCCATAAAAACAAATCTGTATCAACCTCCAAAAATGGGAAGAAACTTCACCCAAAAACACACCAAAAATGAGCCACAAAACCAACTTCAATTTCTAGCTTTAGCTAAGAAAATTCTTGCAAGTTTATTAGCTAGAAATGGTTACCCTTTTATTGTCTTCTACTCCTAATTATATGGAGTATATAGGAAGCTTAACATGGTTGCAAAAACAGCAGCTTCACTTCCCAAAGCATGGAAGAAACATCAGCTAAACACACATAAAAAGAAAAAAACAACCTAGTCTAGCTTCCAATTTTCCAGCTTTTAGCTAAGATTTTTGATAAGTTTAAAGGGTATAATCCTCACCTCCTTCCTTGAATCCAACCATTAACAAAAGTGTGTATATTCAACTTAGTACTGCTACAAAAACGAAGAAAAAACATCACAAAATGCTTCCAAGCGCAACAACAAGACTAACTGATGCCTCTCTTAAACTATGCAATGATCTTCTTCACTTGGCTTGAATTTTTGGTTGATGATTTTACTTGATTATCTTGGTTATTGGCTGTAAAATATAGAGAGAAGTGTCCCCTAAGCAGGCAGATCGAATTTGGATAGGAATGATATGATTTGAACAGCAAACAACTTAAATAAATAGGGATAGGGCGGTGGAGGCGGTGCTTACGTCACTACTTAATGGGCTTCAATAAAATTCCAATAACTTTTAACTTTGAACTCCGATTGACGAGCAGCTTGATGTTCTATAAACTAGACCAAATACCTTTAATTTGATAGGTTGTAGGACTTTAACTCATTGTATATCTGAATATTTAGTCATCTAAAATTGATCCTTACTTGTGAACGTCACATACTCTTCGCTCTTCCTTTCATACATGTTTCCCTTATCACCTACAATAAATATACAGCCCATACATACCTTAATATGACATACAAATATCAAATAATCACTAAAAAGAATTTCGGGGGTGTAACATCCTCCCCCCTAAAGTCATTCATCCTCGAATGAGGGTTATACTTGGTAGACGTAGCTTGGCCATAATACCTTTAACTTTTCCTTGCCATTTATTGTAAATATACATTCCATATATTCATAAAAAGTCATTTTCTCAATTCAATCTGTTTATCTAACATGAGGTAGGCATTCCTTGACACCACATAATCAATAAACTTTTCTAATCATAATAAAATTTATACACTGCCACGGGAGTGATGATTAACTCCAATGCCACCTTTCCATTCACCACATAAGATAAAGGATCAGTGTGAAGCATGTCTCAAACCTAAAGCTGCTCTCTTACCCTTGCCTTTACCATGGCATGTTACTACCTGTCTTGAAAACGAGGGCTAAAAAAAAACTATATTCTGCTATAAGGAAAAAAGTAGAAATTGAATATCGGTACTTGAGCGACGTTAAATCAAATCTTACGTCTAAGAAATAGTCATATCTCTCCAAGAAGTCACCTCCAAATATTTTCGGACCAGATGGGGTCCTAAACCTGATTCGATGGACATTATCGCTCATATTGCACACCATGTCTGGAGCATATTTGGCCAAGGAATTGAACTTGAGGCTATATTCGTGAACACTTATGCTTCTCTATTCTAGCTGTAAAAACTAGTCAGCTTGAATCTATCGAAGTTCCCATGGCAAGTACTAATCCATGAAAACCTTTAAGAATTCCTCCCATTCTGCTGGAGGTGCATTATCTCCCTTAGATCGCTCCCAATCTTCAAACTATAGGATAACTATATTTCGTACCCTAAATGAAGTCAACTTCACTACCTCTATTCCCATAGCCCGCATAATACACAGTATTCCGTATATCTGATCAATGAAAACCAGCGGGTCCTTGTCCGGGTCTGATCCAGTAAAGATTGGAGGTGTTAAGATCAAAGGCTCAGGGGCCCTAGAACTCTCAGTAGTGCGTTCCCTAGATCCTGTTATCGACTCCAACTGCTGATTTTGAATCGCCACCACTCGGGTTAGCATCCAAAAATGCTTTCTCAAAATATCCCCCCTCTCATACACCTGAAGTTACAATAGGTGCTGGAGGATCAACAACTCTATGCCCTCTTGGATCCACTAGAACTAGGACAACAGGAAGGGCTGAATCCCTTTTTACATAGTGGCTCCGATCAAAACTTGAAAGAACTATCGTATGGGGAGTGGGAAACTCACTTCAACCGTAGATCTATTTCTCTGATAGATAAGAGGACGAGTCCTTTACAATATCAGTGTTGATAAATGTCGTAGCCATCTACCTTACTGAAGGCGAATTCTAAAACATAGGCACGATTTAGATATCAAACATCGCCTACATCTTTGCTCTATAGCACGATCTATTAATGAACAAAGTGAAACAACTCCAAAATTCCCTGTAGCCTTCTGATTATAAGTATGGTGCACAATATACCTATAAGCAAGACTTTACTAGACACGACTTATGGACTCCCTAGGATACGACATCACTTTGATACCAAGTCTGTCATGCCCCAAAACTAGGGGAGGGCGCGACTGGCTCCTGATACCTGAATGACCAGGAAGCCAACTATATAGCATCTATAATTGTAACACTTAGGCCTTCCAGGCTACCTATCACAATCAACTAGAGTAATCATCTAGACCCATAAGGTCTCAACTACCACAAATAAATAAATAGAATGATGATAAAGTCATGACTATGCTAAACCAAGCAACGAAAAGCCGACAAGGCCACAAAATGAATAATACTATACATACTAAGTCCATAAAGCCTATAGTGAGTAAACTGAACTAATGGTCAGAATAGGGATTCGACCAACCCATAACTATAACTCAAAACTCAAGCTGAAATAACTAAGTCGTAGCTCTAGGAAGAAAGGAGCATAACAACACATTCGCTGATCTCACGAAACGCTACTGAAACTGGTAATCCCAATCTCTACCTGCACCTGCGGCACGAATGCAGGTCCCCAGTTAAAGGGACGTTAGTATGAATGAAATGTACTAGTATATAAGGATGAAACTGTAAACATGAGATAACAATCCTATAATAACTAAATAAACACATAAACATATAAAGCATAGAGATAACCTGGAATCGTGGAAACTGAAACCTGAATATAACTCTATAATAAAATGAAAATGCAATTAAGTAATGAACTAGAAAGAAACTATAAGTGTAATGCCGACGACCAGCCAATCATAAATCCATATGAAAAATTCGTCCAGCCGATATACCACACCGGGGTAAAATAAAAATATCTCCAGCCGATGTACCACACTGGGATAAAATAAAAATATCTCTAGCCGGTATATCATATCGGGGTAAAATAAAGATACCTCCAGCGGATGTACCATACCGGGTAAAATAAAAATATCTCCAGCCATAGGAAATATGGAAGGATATAGAAGAACGCTAGTGCTTAAACTTTTTAGTCAATTATTACCTAAGAGGGGGGATTTATAAAATTTATAAGTAACAATGTTGGGAGATTGATGGTCTTTTCCAAATTAATGCAATTAACTAGGGTAAGTGTTCCCCATGGATTCTTAACTACTTCGGGTATACACTCGTGATTATCTCCAATACTTACATATAGAACTAATAACTTAGGTTCATTCAAATGACCGACCAGTCCCTATTGAATGACTATACTCAATCACTCGACCAATTCTCATGAGCGGTTTCAAACTATCTGTTATCACTAAGTTCCAGATTTAACTATCCTATGGTCACAACTCAAGTTAATACAATGATTATCAAAATCAAGGCTCCATTGTAATTCAGTTTTCCTAATTTCTACCTCTTCAACCAAAGCAAGTGAAGAATTAGGGCAAGTCCTAACGTTGCGCACCATTAAGAAACGTTTAAGAATGAAGAGAATACAATTTAAGTATTTGTATTGGTTTTAAAATCACTTTGTGTAAACCCTAGTTCGTTAATTCACAATAGTTCCCACAACCCTAGTTGTGGTAGTTTTAGCCTATCATGTTCATAAGTAAATTAATAGCATTCATAAGAAAAAAAACTAAAACTAATACTTACAACAATGATCGGAAGAACCATCACTTGATTAATGCAAAATTCGGAAGAACAACTTTACAATCGTCTCAAAATATGTCTTCTCAAATTTATTGCAAACTAAAAAAACTCCAAGACTTAAAAATCTTCTCTAAAAATCACCTCCTTAAATAATTGGCTATTAAATGAAAATAAAAGGGTATTTATAGTAGTAAACTTTATGCTTTGCTTGTTTCTTGATGAATTTGACTTTGGATTTAAAGTTCCTTTTCCTAGTTGAAGCGGGATATACATTTTTGGACGTTTGGAAATCTTTGCCGCTTCGCCTCATGCTGTTGCCACGTCCAGTGCTGTGTCGCACATGCCAACGTTCCTGGAAGGGAGTTGTTGCGCGCCTGCCAACTTACAGGGAAGGGGCTGTTGTGCGCTTGCTATAGCGTGGGGCAGCTGGGCACCTCGCGCCTAGCCTAGCGCCATATGTGTTGCGCGTTGCACAGCTTGTAGCACCAGTATTACTACTGCCTCGTGCGTCTTGTCGCACGGGCGTGGCATTGCACTATATATTGTTTTTCTTTAATTCTTGCATAGTGCATTCCTTCTTTTTTCAACTTCATTCCGAACATATCAAATATACCTAAATCCATCACTTTTAGCCGTAAAAATATCTAATCACATGAGTTAGCTAATTTCACAAATATATAACCCAATCACATGCAAACACATGTAATTTATTCTCAAAACATAGTAAAGTATGGGCAAAAATACGTCTATGAAGTGCGTAAATATGCCCTTCATCACTCCTTGTCCCATGTTGTGATCTGGGCCTCCGTTCGCAACATGACAGTTCCGCATGTTTTATGCATTGTTATGTTCATGTTATTTGGCTCAAGTGATGATTTAATAAAGTTTCTCTTATGAATATGATAATGAATGGTATACGAACGATTTGAAAACCTTGAGCCTTATGCTATCTTATGATATTTATGATACGAGCATATGGTCCTTCTCTTGTGATCATTTATGAGTTTTTATGTATTTTTAAATATCCGTTTTACTTATCTTGCATACTCAGTCCATTCCATGTACTGACCACATACTCTATGTTGTATCATTTTATTATACAGGCCCTGATCTTCAGATCCAGCACTGTTAGTAGGCCATCTTAGAGTTTAGCATCCAGCTTCTTAGTGAGTCGTCATTCTCCAAGGACCATATGTTTCAAATATTGATGTTCCTTTTAGCTTTTAGTTTTGCTGGGTTAGTTGGGAATGTTGTCCCATCAACCCATTAGATACAATAGAGGTATCATACTATTTGTAGTACTCAGCTATTATGCATTTAGTACGTACTGCTCATCATGCTATGCTATGTTATGTTTATTCTTCCGCTATATCGTTATGTTAAGTATTCTGCTTTAAAAGATATGGATTTAGATGAATGTTCAGGTCATGGGTCGACTTGGAGTCTCTCGGGGCTCCTTGTCTCATGTTACGATCTGATTCTACATTCGGGTCGTGATACAACTCACCTCAGCACCAGTGCTGACTCTATTTGAGGGTACCGGTGGGTTTGTAGTACATTGTGACACCTCAAGGATCAACCTCGGTTGTGTACTAATGTTGCACAGTAAGGTTATAGCCTATGCTTCCATGAAGTTGAAAGTCCATGAAAAGAACTATCTGACTCGCAACCTCAAATTGTCAGCAGTAGTATTTTCCTTGAAGATTTGGCGACACTATTTGTACGGGGTCCATGTGGATGTATTTATGGACCACAAAAGCCTACAATACGTTTTTACTCAGAAGAATCTAAATCTACATCAAAGAAGGTTGTTGGAGCTTCTTAAAGATTATGATATGAGTGTCCTTTACCATTCGGGTAAGGCTAATGTAGTGGAAGATGCTCTTAGCAGGCTTTCTATGGAGAGTGTGTCCTATGTAGATGAGGAGAGGAAGGAGTTAGTAAAGGATGTGCATTGGATTGCACGACTAGGAGTTCGTCTTGTTGACTCAATAGATGGTGGTGTCATTGTTAAGAATAGATCAGAATCTTCCTTGGTGACCAAAGTTAAGGCTAGGAAAGACGAGGACCCTATTTTGTTAAAGTTGAATAAAGCTATTAAGAATTAGAAGGTGGAGGTCTTATCCCAAGGGGGAGATGGTGTATTACAATATTAGGGTCGTTTGTGTGTATCAGGTGTTGATGACTTGAGGAAGCACATGTTGCATGAGGCTCGTGGTTCCAGATATTCTATACATCCAGGTGACACCTAAATGTATCGAGACCTACGGAAAGTTTATTGGTGTAATAGCATGAAGAAGGACATAATGGAGTTTGTGGCTAAGTGTCCGAATCATCAACAGGTGAAGGTTGAGAATCAATGACCTGGAGGTGTGCTTCAAGACATTAATATCCCTACTTGGAAGTGGGAGGAGATCAATATAGACTTCATTACAGGGTTTCCTCATACTCATCGATAGTATGATTCTATTTGGGTTATCGTAGACAGGTTGACTAAAGTAGCTCATTTTCTACAGTCAAGACTACTGACTCAGCAGAGGATTGTGCAAAGTTGTATATTAAGGAGCTAGTTTGGTTGCATGGATTCCCTTGTCCATCATATCAGATAGAGGTATTCATTTTACCACCCAGTTTTGGAGATTGTTTCAGAAGGGACTTGGTACTCAGGTTAAGCTTAGCACAACTTTTCACCTACAAATAGATGGTCAAGCTGAACGGACCATTTAGACTCTTGAGGATATGTTGAAGGCGTGTGTGATGGATTTCAAAGGTAGTTGGGATGATCATTTACCTCTCATCGAGTTTGAGTCAAGCTGAATATACCATTTAGACTCTTGAGGTATGTTGAAGGCGTGTGTGATTGATTTCAAAGGTAGTTGGGATGATCATTTACCTCTCATCGAGTTTGAATATAAGCACAACTACTATTCCAACATTTAGATAGCTCCGTTCGAGGATCTTTACGGGCAGAGATGTAGATCACCTATTGGTTGGTTCGAAGTTGGTGAAGCTATGTTGATAGGACCAGATTCAGTTCATGAGGCTATGGAGAAGGTTCAGTTTATAAGGGAAAGGTTGAAAATAGCTAAGAGTCATCAGAAGTCCTATGTGGATGTGAGGTGGAGAGAACTTTAGTTCGATGTTGATGATGGGGTGTTTCTGAAGGTGTCTCCCATGAAGGGAGTGATGAGGTTTGGAAAGAAGGGGAAATTTTGTCCCCGGTATGTTGACCCATACAGGATTGTGAGACGTGATGGCAAGGTGGCTAACATGTTGGAGTTGCCCTCAAAATTGGCTTAAGTCATCCAGTTTTCCATGTGTCACTTTTAAAGAAGTGCATAGGTGATCCGTCTTTGGTTGTCCCCGTAGATAGCATAGGTGTGAATGATAGCCTCAGCTATGAAAAGGTTTCGGTTGAAATACTTGATCATTAGGTTCGAAATATAAGGAACAAGGAAATATCTTTAGTAAAAGTTTTATGGCGGAACTAGGATGTTGAGGGAGCTACGTGGAAAGTCGAGGTAGATATGATGGCTAAATACCTGCATCTATTCCCTTCCAATTTAGTTTCAGCTTGAGGTATCAGTTTCCTCCCTAGTACTCTATTCAGTTTCATGTTCAGTTCATGTGCCACAGTTTCTTTCATGTCAATACATGTATGTGTGATCCATGAATTCAGTGCAGTCATGTATTTAAGTCCGGAATCAGTCACTTCGTGAATTTTCAGCTTTAGATGTTCAATATTTGGTATGAAAGTTGCATTTATAAGCTTTATAGTAATTTCATCCACATTCGAGGACGAATGTTCCCAAGGGAGAGATATTGTAATACCCCAAAAGCCCTAAGACCAGACCTGAGGGTTGAAACGGAGAAAGCAGAAATTTCTACACCAGGTGACAGGACAAGTCGTCCAATGATCCTTGAGGTACTTCATGAGTCATTAAGTGACCCTTGAAGTGGAAGGGGGAGTTGTCAAGAATTTTGGTTTGGGGGTTGACCATGAGAGAAGCCACGACTCATGGTCAGGGCAACGAGTCATGGAGTTGGTTGTGGTTAGGAGCCAGCATGGAGGTTAAAACTTTGGCAATGTTCATCACGACTTGGTCACCATGAGTAGTGGTGTCCCTCGTGGTGACCAGTAGAGCTATGTTTTCCAGTGCTGACGAAGGGAGTAGACGATGAGTCGACCCCTCAGGTAACGAATCGTGAAGTCTCTCATTGGGACTGGTAGTGTAATTTTTCTACGAATTTATTAAGGGATTTTCCATAATTCCAAAGCTCCTAAGACCTGAGCTATGTCGTTTTAAGCTCAGATAGGTGTGTTTTAAGAGGATTTAACTCATTCTAAATCAATCCCTCTCCATGCATGCAAGATTAGTGATGTTCTAAGGTGATCAAGTCTAGAATTCATCAATTCTCCTTTAATTCCTTTGGGCATTCAAGAAGGTTGTGAAATCAGAAGTACCCAGGTATGTAGTGTTATGAATTGGATTATTACTTCACTCCCATGCCCAAATCCTTCTATAAATTCATGAAATTCTTAGTTGATGAATCTATGGGGTTTTAATCCAACTTGTGAAATTCTCTAAGCATCTATCATGGGTAAATCCTATTCATATTTCTAATGTTGAATTCATATTCATGGGCATGTTTTATAATATTTTCAATTACAATTCATGTTTTCAAAGTCTTACAAATTATAGTACCCAATTATGAAAGTTCATGAAAGGTTGAGATTATGATCTAAGTTTTCAAGTACGATGAGATGTATATGATTAAAGTATGATTTCCAATTACCCATATTTATATCCATGATTTTCACTATCTAAAGTATGTACAAGTTTGGGAAAGCCCATATGATCAAGTATGTTCATGATTTACTTCAATTTCATGTTATTAGCTTACCACATGGTTTTGGAGTCTAGACTCCACTTTTCATCTTGTGGTATGGTTGAGCCAAGGCTCCTCATAATATGTTTTCAGATTATGCATGTATTATTATGATTCAGCTTCGTTGCAAGCCGCTGCTTCAGCTTCATTGAAAATCGATGGAGAGCATGTGCATGTTTTTGGGAGTAGTGTCTAGCACAGAGTAGGCTAAGGGTTCAGTCAACCCTGTGCCTTAGAACTACATGCCAACATAGGTATGTTCAGATTTTTTGGGACCTCCCTTGTGAGCTTCCCCTGCCCCAAGCGGCCTTCAGCTTGATATCTATATCATGGTAGCGCCCTTAGCCATGGCAAGGCTGGAACGACTCTGCCCACTTGAGTGTGATAGTTGGGACCACGTAAGCTCTATCGTGGTAATGTCGGTTATATGATGAGTCTCCTATTGTTCCTAATGATTTTAGTTATGCATGTTCATCAGTCATGATATTATTTTCTAAGCAGGTTTGACCCAATGTTTAGTTTTACCTATGAATAATCAGTTTCAGCTTTGGGTTATTCGATTTAGTTATGTTTAAGTCATGTTTCCGTATACTAGCATGCAAGCCCTACTCTCAAAATATTATGATGAAATGTTTTATGATATGCATGATTTCTGATTTTTACTTACACAACTGTTTTACTTACCTTGCATACTCGGTACATTCCGCGTACTGGCCGCATATTCTGTGCTATATCATTTCATGTTACAAGCTCAGATATTCAGGTTCAGTCCCATCGTTAGCCAAATCCTCAAAGTTAGCATCTCCCAACCAGAGTTGGTGAATCCTTATCCTTCGAGGGCCCCTTTTCGACAGTTGTAATTAGTATTTTCAGTTTCAGTCTTTAGTGAGTTAGCTGGGGTCTTGTCCCATCAACTTGTTAGTATGTAGAGGCTTATCAGTCATAGTATGCATTCAACTTCAGAACTGTGTTATGTATTCAGTTGTTCAGATGTTATTATGTCCTCAGACTTCTGTTATTTCGCATGTTAGTTTTCCGCATTTATTATGTCGAGCTTTAGATGTCATGTTTATGCCATGGGTCGAATTAGATCCTCTCAGGGCTCTTTTTCCCGTGTCTCGATCCGGACCTATGTTCGGGTCGTGACATTATCGAATCAAAGTAGTTACATTCTAGTTTCCAAATGAACCAATCTTAGAATAGAAGGGTAATGTCATAATGCCAAAGGGTAGGTTTATCTCATACCTTAGACTGAAAATTTTAATTCCTAAAGGATGCTTGTACCACATAGTTCGTGTGAGGAATACCGACGCTAAATCACAAACTCTTCAGTCTGTTTCGGTTGTTAATGAATATCCAGATGTATTCCCCAATGAGCTTCCAGTAATTCCTCCAAATAAGGAGATTGATTTCAAAATCGATGTTCTTCCTAGTACTAAACCAATATCTTCCCCCATATAGAATGGCACCAGTAAAACTAAAAAACTTAAAGGAATAGTTGAAGGACCTAATTTACAAGGGATTCATTCGACCAAGTGTCTCACCAAAGGGACCACTGGTTCAATTTGTCCAAAAGAAGGATGGATCCTTAGTTTGTGCATTAATTATCGTCTGTTGAACAAGGTTAAGGTGAAGAATAAATATCCACTACTGAGAATTGATGACTATTTTGACTAGCTTCACGGTGCCAAGTGTTTTTCCAAGATTGACCTTAGGTCAGGGTATTACCAATTGAAGGTCACAAAATAAGATGTCCTAAAAATAGCCTTCAGGACCCGATGTAGGCATTTTGAATCCTTGTGATGTCCTTTGGGTTGAAGAATCCCCGAACAACTTTTATGGACCTAATGATCAAAGTGTTCAAGCCTTACTTGACCTATTCATGATTATCTTCATTGATGACATATTAGTGTACTCAAGGAACGAGGTTGAACATGCAGATCACCTCAGGTTAGTAGTGTAGACTCTTCGAGAGTGCTAGTTGTATGAAAAGTTTTTTAAGTTTAACTTTGCTAACCACCATGGCATTCCTAGGCCCCGTGGTTTCTGGTGAGGGTATAAAGGTTGATTCCCTAAAGATTAAGGCGGTGAAGAATTGGCCAAGACCCATAACTCCCAAAAAGATAAAGAGCTTCTTGGGTTTGGAAGGATATTACACAAGATCTGTAGAGGGTTTTTCTTCTATATCTTCTCTATTGACTAAGTTGACTCAAAAGAAGATCAAGTTCGAGTAGTCAGATACATGCGAGAAAAGTTTCCAAGAATTAAACAATAAATTGACCACAACCCCAGTCTTAACCTTACTAGAGGAAACCTATGGGTTTTTGGTTTACTGTGATGCTTTTAGAATAGGTCTTGGTTGCATATTGATGTAGAATGGGAAATTTGTAGCCTTTGTTCCTGGCAGCTAAAGGTTCATGAAAAGAACTACCCGACGCATGATTTTGAATTGGTTGCTGTAGTATTTGCACTAAACATGTGGCATCACTATTTGTATGGAGTTCATATGGATATCTTCACAGACCATAAAAGCCTCTAATACATTTTAAACAGAAAGAGTTAAACCTCAGGCAATGAAGCTGGCTCGAATTGGTCAAAGATTATGACATTGAGATCCTCTACCATCCAGAAAAGTATATTGTAGTAGTTGACGCTCTTGTCCGATTGTATATGGAAAGTATGGCTCTTGTTGAAGAAGGTAAGAGGGAATTATCCAGAGATGTTCATTGATTGGAAAGCCTAGGGGTCTGCTTGCTGGACTCTGAGTATAAAGATATTATAACACCTCGTATCTTTGCAAAGGAATCTCTATCCTTAATACATAAGAAATTGAACCTAACTATGAGAGATTACTCATTCATGTAATTTATGGGGTGTATGTAGTGTATGAAGTGTTTGAAAGAAGTGTGGCACTACCCGAGAGTTGAATTGACAAAAGATAAAGTTGCAGAGAATTTACTGCCCAGTACAATAGATGGCATATGGACCATAAAATTCTTATACGGGCCATATGTCAATGTAAGAAGGAAGCCAAAGTTTTTCTGAAGAACCTTGTAGAAATATGGTTCAACAGACAGACCATAGATAGAATCTGTTACACCCCATAAGATGTTAGTAGTTAGTGTGTGTGCGCGTGGGCTTGTGATGAGTAGAAAGAGCTTGATGAGTGCGGGAAGATCCTCGAAAGCAGGGTTAGGTGAGGCTAGGCCGTGAGGGACCATCGCAACACACTAGCCTGCCTGTGCGCTAGCCAGCGTGGCGCGCCAGGCAGACCAACGCCCTGGGAGGCACAGCACGACACGCCTCTGGTGCATTGGCCAACAGGAGGTGCCCCCAGTCCACCACCCATGTTTATATATAAACCCCCCAAGTTCAATTTAAGTCACATTTTCAAATACTCCCTCAGCCAGAAAATATAACACCCCGAATGTTTCTATGATCAGATTCCACGCTTAAAGAAAGAATTTAGACATGAGGTGGAAATTTTGTCAAAGAATGAGTTGGGGGATGACTCGTTAGGTGACCGCACGAGTCATGGACTGATCCGTGGGGAGCAGTCAAGAGGGTAATCAGTAGTAGTGGCCACGGACGACCCAATGAGTCGTTAGGTGACCCCACGACTCATTAGGTCAACCATTAGGTGAAGAAGGGAACTTCTGGTGTGGTTCTTAATCAGTGGATACCACGAAAGGAGGGATGAGTCATCGTGGACCTAACAACTCATCAAGTTACTTGTGGGGAGGGATGAGCAGAAAAAAGGATCTTAACTAGTGCACTCCATGACTTGGTC
This sequence comes from Datura wrightii, assembly GCA_035772735.1. Taxonomy (NCBI): domain Eukaryota; kingdom Viridiplantae; phylum Streptophyta; class Magnoliopsida; order Solanales; family Solanaceae; genus Datura; species Datura wrightii. Next base: position 8,131,119 of record JASDFA010000010.1, on the reverse strand, counting down.
CCCACGACTCGTGCAGTGCCTCTTGAGGTCTGGTAGGAAGATTTTCCTTGCATTTTCCAGGGGTGTTTTCATAAAATCCTATGCTTCTAACTCCTAAACTACGTCGTTTTGAGCATGGTATGAGACGTCTTTAATGGGGCAACTAGCCTCAATCCTCACTATTCATAAAATAACTCTCCAACCCTTCTTCCTCCTCTCTCTCAAGGTTTAAGGATTCTTCAAGGGATTATTCAAATACTTCAAGGTCAAGTTCAAGTGGTAAATTCCTCGAAGTAGGTATGTGGGTATTTTAACAAGCATATTCTTCCATCCTTGTACCCCAAATGTTTTAACAAAAATCCAATTTCAACTATTCTTGTAAACCATGACCTAGGGTTTTGTGTGATGGGTGATTTCTTCTATGTTTTCTTTAAATTCTAAGATCCGCTGTGATTATGAGTTAATTATGATTATAGAATAATTGGGTTACCTTGCATTATGTGTTAGATGATGGAAAATACATGATTATAGAATGTAATTCATTAAATGGCTTGAACCTTAAATGGGACCTTATTATTGTGCACTCGATTATAGTAATACCACATATCCATGGTTTAAAGTATGTGAAGATTGTATGATTTCCCTTAGATCTCATATGTCATTTGATAAATATGTTAAGATGAAATTAGGGTTTATGGGATCGATCAATTGTAAGTAGAATATGTGTTTTCATTATGTTTTCAATGGAGCTGGTTCGGTATAAGGTAAATATATGATAATGGCCTAATTAATGCCTCCTTCTCATGAATTGGAGTATATCTCGAAATGGGTCTTATGAAATGAAGATGTATGCTTCTTCCATGATCTCGTTGTAAATTTTTAAGTTATGAGTTAAATATATGGCTTTCCATAAATCTATAATATATGAATCAATGTATGCATGTTAAGGTACGAATTGGACCTATGGACCATGAATGACTCTATGATACATATTGAATGATATGAATCTGGAATTTAAATGTTGTGGAAGTATAATGAATGATGTGAATCTATAGATGCTCAATAATGTAAGACGTTTGAAGAAATACTGATGTGGCTCCATGACGATATGAATTATGATGATAAAGCATGAGAATGATATTTCAAAATGTTGAGCTTGTTTCTAGTAGAAAGTAGCCCTAATCCTTTTGAAATGAATGTTATATGATAAAAGCAGTGTATGTCCATGTTTCTGGCTAGCTGTAGTAGCATAGACAGGATATATAATGTCAGATCAGTACTTCTCATGTTCTAGTTAGCCAGGGACTCTCCATAGCTGAGAATGTTTCCCTTGATCAGCTCGGGATCCTCCATAGCAGAGTGTGAATCCTTAGTTCATTCGGGATCCTCCATAGCAGAGAGTGACTCCCTAGTTCAGTCGGGATCCTCTATAGCAGAGAGTGACTCCCTGGTTCAGTTGGGTTTCTCCCTAGTAGAGAATGACTCTCTTAGTTTAGCTGGGACTCACCATAGTTGAGATTCACTCCCTTAGTTATGTTATTAGCATGATTCTATTCCGTATGATTCAGATTTCAGATTATAACAAATTTTATATAATGAGAATCAAACTCAGTTACCAACAGTGATCCAATACAGTGTGTGTTGCTAGTTTCAAATTCAGCTCTTATTAAACGTTTAAAACGTGACCCTTATGTATGGGTTTGATGATGTTTTAGAATATTAGATCCAAGAGAAAGTTTCATGTATATAAATATATATGCATATGTGACTCATAAGAGGATTGTTGCATGTTGAATCAGTTATGTTGATGTACTTTGTTATCTCCTTATCATATATTTGTATATTTAGTTGTTTATGTTTTTCCCGTATGCTTAGTACATTCCAAGTACTGATCGCACACCTTTTTGTGCTATATCATGTCATGATATAGATTCAGGCCCTCAGACTCAGCCACGTGGTTAGATACGCTTCATTCCCTCTCAGCTGCTAGTGGTGAGTCCTCATCTCCCGAGGATGTGATTTGTGTTTATATTTTCGTTATGTTTCATTTTTCAGATTTTAGGTTAGCTGGGGTCTCATCCCAGCAACTCATCAGTTTAGTAGAAGGCTTTCTAACTTGTCTAGATAGATTCAGCGTTGTATCAAAGTGTTGTTACAATTGTTCTTATGGTTCTTTATTTGACTCTTGTAGTTAGCTTCCGCTCATCTATGTTGATAGATGGTTCTATTGTTAAGTGATATGCTAATATTATGCCATGGGTCAACGTGGAGCCTTTTAAGGTTCCTTGTCCCATGTTATGGCTAGGTGGTGAACTCGGATCGTGATAAACTTGGTATCAAAGCCAAGGTTTAGAGTGTCCTAGTGTCACGCCCCGCCTTGGGAGGCATGACTGGCACCTGGTGCCCTACTAGGACCTGGACTGTTGGACTACTGAGCCTAAGCACCTCTGGTGCCAGGCTGGCTCTAATTCTAGATTTATGAAAACAATGGGCTATATAACGGCTGTAAATACAGCCTCCGGCCGACAAGTCCTATAGACACCTGTAGGAATAAAACAACTACCCAGAACAACTGAACATAAGGGAACCTATGTGGGCTGACAAGGCCACCATGCTGACTAGTTATCACTGAAAAGTAGAATCAAGCGCTAAACTTATCTGTGATCGACAAGGTCACCATCTGACAGCTGAACAAGGCCCCACATGGCCATCACATGAAAACTAAAAACATACATGACCGGTACAACCACAGGGAATATACAATCCGCAAGCCTCTAAGAGTGATAAGATGGTCGGGATAGGGCCCCGACCTACCCATACTGTACAAATAAAAAGGGAAGTAAACCTTTAGCTGTCAAGCTCCGAATGATAGGAGTTGAAGACTCTGTACGCTGGTTGGAACTATGAGGGATCTTCTCCTCGTATATGAGTACCTGCAGGCAAGTAATGCAGCGCCCCCAAACGGGCGTCAGTACCACTGGTACGAGTATGCAAAGCAATATCTGAAAATAACTGAAAGCAAAAAATAATACTGATAGATACTGGAGAAATAGGAGACGGGCTGAGACTAACTGAAAAGAGCGTAATTTTACTGAAGAGAGTAAGAGTCATACCTGATAACATGGCGCTCTACTTTCTATCTATTAATAACTAACACAAAATAGAATACAAGAACCTTACCAGCCCCCATAAGCCGTAAGGTACCAACCAGCACACAATCTATATACCCTACCCAGGTCATACCATCCACCTAGTAACTATGAGCATCCAGTCGGCCCCCTAAGTATGCAACTTGGACAAGCTGGGCCCCTGACTATAGCTGTATCTGAGTCCGGAGGACTCCTGAAATCTGAAATCTGAAATCTGTAATCTGAAAGCTGTAATCTGCACCCTAGGCGCAAGCGCTCAATAGGGGGTGTGGTATAGTGTTGATCAGCCTGCTATGGGGAATCTGCATCCCATCTTCGTCCGCTGGCGGACGGCATGCCACTCCGTAGAGTGACGTTCCTCACCCTCTGGCGGGTGAGTCGACGCAGCTATTAATCCTGGGGCGGTCAAGGAAGCTCTAAGGGTGCCCAACACAGAACAATCACGTCTCAACAGATAGAAATAACCATATATATATATATATATATATATATATATATATATATATATATATATATATATATACTGAATATGATAATAATAGTTATATTCTGGTATTCTGTTCTGAATCTCATACTGAAATATACTGAATCTGATACTGAAATATGTTGAATCTGATACTGAAATATACTGAATCTGATACTGAGATATACTGGGTCTGAAATAATATTTCTGGAATATTCTACTGGGAATTATACTGTTTTACTGAGTTTCATGCTGAACACTATATAATAATTCTAACTTGCTTACTGAACTCATACTGAATATAATATACGGCTTCTGAAACATTCTACTAGAATTTGTACTATTTTGCTATACTGGAACTACTAGCTTGCCGAAAGAAACTGGCTTTACATACCTCAACTGTCGACTTTCTGATTAACTGGCATAGCTCGGTTAGTATTCAACTATTTCTCCCAACTGTATTCATATTCATGAAAGAATAGAATTAATTCTACTATTATTTTGGAAATAAACCATACTTATGGATATACCTACTGCCTATTCTTCGACTTATCGATGAACGACTGAAAACTCGCTATTTCTCGGAAGTCTAAAAGGGAGAAATACTCTCTTTAATGCGGGGAGTATATTAACACTAGTTTGGAGTAATTCCACTTAGCTTAGCTCAGCGTGACAACGATTCGCTGGCCAAATTTCGTGAAAATAACTCCGCAGGAATGCTCCTTGCAGCTTTATACTTCGCTACCCGAAGTTAATTTGAGTTTAGACTATGTTTGACGGCTTAATCGGGTGGAAATTAATGAAAACCCTTCATCTCCCTTGTTTACTGGTCGTTCACTGGAAATTAAATGTAAGGAAATGATTTAAAACAAGGTGGGAGACCTTATATACTTGGGGCCTTTAAGTCGCATTTGTCGAATGTGATTTATAAGTCACATTTGCCTTGCGACGCTCCGACTTGGCGCTTGTCCGGTCTCTCCCCGGGTCCTTTTCTCGCGCGTATGGCATTCTAAAACTCTTAACCAATATGCGAATAGGACAACTAAGTGTCAAGAACTTACGGGGTATAACACCTAGGGTGTCTGAACGCCGCGTTAAGTAGAATCTTCTTTATGGGTGTGAAGCGCGCCACACTTATGACGAGGAGGCCACGAGACATTTTAGAAATGTTCCCTTTTCTTCATGAGTCTTATCGTGTTGTAGAGTATGAGGTTATAAATAGTTCTTTCCCTGACTCATACTTTATGCGCTTGCAGATAATGCCTCCCAGACGAGCAAATAAAAGAAGAAATGATAATGACCGCCAGCAGGTACCTCCAGCCCCAGCGAACCCGATGGACAACCATGTTACCCATGCCAAGTTCTGGGAAACTCTTAATATGTTGGAACAAGTCGTGACCGCCCAGATTAATCAGCAAGCAATGGCTCATATTCCCCAGAATTTGAATGTAGCGACGACAAGGGTGAGAGATTTTCACTGAATGAACCCACCCGAGTTCTTGGGGTCAAAGGTAGAGAAGGACACACATGAGTTCTTGGAAGAGATTCAAAAGATTACCCACATCATGGGAGTGACTGGAATTGAGAGCACAGACTTAGCCTCCTACCAGCTACAAGGAGTTTCTTATATATGGTTTTTTCAGTTCAAGTACAGTCGAGGGATTGGGGCAGGCCCTGTAGTTTGGGATGAATTTAAAATTGCATTCCTGGAGAGGTTTTTACCTAGAGAGTTAAGGGAGGCTAAGGTGGAAGAGTTCACCAACCTAAAATAGAATGACATGATAGTTCAGGAGTACGCATTGGAATTTACCTAGTTTTCCAAGTATACCTCGGAGATGGTAGCTGACCAGAGGGCCCAGGTGAGCAGGTTCATAAATGGAGTGTCAGACTCCTTGGTTAAAGAGTGCAGGACTGCTATGTTGCACAAGGATATAGACTTTCCACGTTTGGTGATATTCGCCTAACAAATTGAGGCGGAGTAGGTGAAGAAAAAGGAGAAAGAGGCCAAGAGGGCCAGGGTAGGAGAATTAGAGTTTTCATCGCCAAGGACGAGTGGTGGACACCGCTCACATTCCCAAAAGAAATTGGCAGTCCCAGCATTTTCAACAGTCAGTGCTCCGTATAAACCTAGATTAAGAGAGAGTACATATACGACGTGTATCAGCTGTGGGAAGCACCACTTGGGAGAATGTATGGCTGGATCAAATGTTTGTTTCTAGTGCGGCCAGCAAGGCCATAAGCACTAAGATTGCGCAGTGGGAAAGTGAGGCGAGAGTAGATCCTCGACCATCTCTTCAATAGCGCTGATAGCCCATTTATTTCAGCAGGGTGCATCATCTAGCTTAGATGGTGGACATTGTCAAAATTGATCCTTTTCCATAACTGCACACCAGGATAAGGGAAAGTCTCTAGTAGTGGCAACACGTATGTTGTGAATCTTGCGTTACTCCTTGCATGTTGCTAGCCCAAAACCCTAGTAAAGAATAAGGAGGTTTGTGGTTGTTGTTGGGAAGAGGTTGTTGATATGTGATGTGAATAGCTATTAATGTAAGACTAGCTGTGATGGTTAGAGGTGAAAGGGGGATCTCGGAGTTAGTGAATTAACCCTGACCTTAAGAAATATTCAGGAGGCTTAGAATGATAGCTAAAAACTAAGGGGGAGATGGTAAGTATGTGAGACTAGTCAGATCTTGAATATGATAGTAGGGGAGTCCTAACCCTAACATTCATAATATGTCAATCCCCTCAGGTTCAGATAATTTCTCTGGTAGTTCAGTTGAAGCTAATTATACCCATCCTAATGTGAGGACTCCTAGAAGTTCTAGATAATTGCTTCACACAGCGATGCCGATCATACTTTACGAATCCTTTAGGTTCATTTTTGCGTTATGAATCAGTTCTTGTGTTAATTCATGTTTCCCAGTATGATCAGCACAAACTTAGTCTCTAGAATATGCTTAGTAGCTCAGCCGACTCAGCTTATCTCATGTATGTGCTCAGTTTTAGATGTCATGAATGATTTGTGCTCATGAGACTTTTACTTGAAATCAGACTAGATATTATTAATTCTAACCCTATAATGGAAAGTGATTTGTGATCCAAGGCTCAGTCTGTATTAGTTCAGTGCCAGTTAAAGGGGAAAAATCCTTCTCAGTGTTCTATCTAGTTCCATGTTAGTTTCATGTCCTTCGATCTCTCTTGTGTTATAGCATGCATAATCAATGTAGATATTCAGTTACGACGTGTAAGGTCAGCCCGAAGTCAGATGCTCCATTGGTTTTAGCTGTGATTGACGATTGTGGAATTTTAGTTCCATCTCTATCCTTTCAGTATGTTTAGCCAACATTCAAGGATGAATGTTCCCAAGGGGGAGATATTGTAACACCCTGAATGTTTCTAAGATCAGATTCCAGGCTTAAAGAAAGAATTCAAACATGAGGTGAAAATTTTATCACGAAACGAGTTGGGGGATGACTCGTTAGGTGACCCCATGAGTCGTGGTCAGAGCCATGGGGAGCAGTCAAGAGGGTAATCTGGAGCAGTGGCCACGGACGACCCAACAAGTCGTTAGGTAACCCAACGACTTGTTAGGTCGGCCATTAGGTGAAGATGGGAATTTTATGGTTCTAAATCAGTGGAGACCATGGAAGAAGGGACGAGTATTCGTTAAGTTACTCGTGGAGAGGCAAGAGAAGAAAAAGGGATCTTAACCAGTGCACTCCACGACTTGGTCCCCACGAGTCGTTGCCTACATCATAACTCATGGAGTCCCTCATGGGGTCTCGCAAGAAGATTTTCCCTGCGTTTTTTTCCAGGGGTATTTTCATAAAATCCTATGCTTCTAACTCCTAAACTACATCGTTTTGAGCATGGTACGGGACGTTTTTAATGGGGTAACTAGCCTAAATCCTCATTCATCATAAAATAACTTTTCAACCCTTCTTCTTTCTCTCTCTCAATGTTCAAGGATTCTTCAAGGGATTATTCAAAGACTTCAAGGTCAAGCTCAAGTGGGAAATTCCTCAAAGTAGGTATATGGGTTTTCCAACAAGGATATTCTTCCATCCTTGTGCCTCAAATGTTTCAACAAAAACCCAATTTCAACTATTCCAGTAAAGCATGACCTAGGGTTTTGTGTGATAGGTCATTTCTTCTATATTTTCTTTAAATTCTAAGATCCACTATGATTATGAGTTAACTATGATTACAGAATAACTGGTTTACCTTGCATTATGTGTTATATGATGGAAAATACATGATTATGGAATGTAATTCATGAAATGACTTGAACTCTAAATGGGACCTTATTATTGGGCACTCGATTATAGCAATATCTCATATCCATGGTTTAAAATATGTGAAGATTGTATGATTTTCCTTAAGAACTCGAATATGTCATTTGATAAATAAGTTTAAATGAAATTAGGGTTTATGGGCTTGATCAATTGAAAGTAGAATATGCGTTTTCATTATGTTTTCAATGGAGCTAGTTGTTCTAAGGTAAATATATGATAATGGCCTAATTAATGCCTCCTTCTCATGAATTGGAGTATATCTCGAAATGGGTCTTATGAAATGAAGATGTATGCTTCTCCCATGATCTCATTGTAAATGTTTAAGTTATGAGTTAAGTATATGGATTTTCATAAATCTAGAATACACGAATCAATGTATGCATGTTAAGGTACGAATTGGACCTATGGACCATGAATGACTCTATGATACATATTGAATGATATGAATCTGGAATTTAAATGTTGTGGAAGTATAATGTATGATGTGAATCTATAGATGCTCAATAATGTAAGACGTTTGAAGAAATACTGATGTGGCTCCATGACGATATGAATTATGATGATAAAGCATGAGAATGATATTTCAAAATGTTGAGCTTGTTTCTAGTAGAAAGTAGCCCTAATCCTTTCGAAATGAATGTTATATGATGAAAGCAGTGTATGTCCATGTTTCTGGCTAGCTGTAGTAGCATAGACAGGATATATAATCTCAGATCAGTACTTCTCATGTTCTAGTTAGTCAGGGACTCTCCATAGCTGAGAATGTTTCCCTTGGTCAGCTCGGGATCCTCCATAGCAGAGTGTGAATCCTTAGTTCATTCGGGATCCTCCATAGCAGAGAGTGACTCCCTAGTTCAGTCGGGATCCTCTATAGCAGAGAGTGACTCCCTGGTTCAGTTGGGTTTCTCCCTAGTAGAGAATGACTCTCTTAGTTTAGCTGGGACTCATCATAGTAGGGAAAAACTTCCTTAGTTATGTTATCAGCATTATTCAGTTTCATATGATTCAGATTTCAGATTATAGCAGATTTAATATAATGAGAATTTGACTCAGTTACCAATAGTGATCCAGTACAGTGTGTGATGCTAGTTTCAAATTCGGCTCTTATTAAATGTTCAGAACTTAACCCTTATGTATGAGTTCGATGATGTTTTAGAATATGACATCCAAAAGAAAGTTTCATGTATATATATATGCGTATGTGACTCATAAGAGGATTGTTGCACTTTAAATGAGTTATGTTGATGTACTTTGTTATCTCCTTATCGTATATTTGCATATTTAGTTGTTAATGTTTTCCCCGCATGCTCAGTACATTCCAAGTACTGAGCGCACGCCTTTTTGTGCTATATCATTTCATGATATAGATTCAGGTCCCCAGAGTTAGCCTCGTGGTTCGATATGCTTCATCCCCTGTCTGCTACTAGTGGTGAGTCCTCATCTCCCAAGGATGTGATTTGTGTTTATAATTTCATGTTTTAGTTCTCAAATTTTAAGAGTTAGCCGGGGGCTCGTCCCAGCAACTCATCAGTTTAGTAGAAGGCTTTCAAACTTGTCTAGATAGATTCAGCATTGTATCAAAGTGTTGTTACAATTGTTCTTATGGTTCTGTATTTGAATCTTCCAGTTAGTTTCTGCTCATTTATGTTGATAGATGTTTCTATGGTTAAGTGATATGCTATGATTATGCCATGGGTTGACTTGGAGCCTTTCAGGGTTCCTTGTCCCGTGTTACAGCAGGGTGTAAACTTTGGTCGTGAATGAAAAGGTGGAAGACAAAGCTTTCACTAGATTTTCTTCAAATTACGTTATGAAACTCCATCCAAACGCAAATTAACTTTAGGTAACAAGTTCTAGACCTAAGGGAAGCATTTCTACAAAGTCATTTCTTGAAAATTCATTCGGTATACCGAACCCCGTTAAGTAAACGTTGGTAGAATTACTTCAAATTGAATCCTAAACGGCCATAGGCATTAGGTAAGCATTTCTCCCTTCTGAACTCTCGAGAAATAGTTTGTTTTCGACCAAGTTACTCAGAGTTGAATTATAGTTAATATTATTATCGAAAGATATCATTATTTGTCGAATTTAGTACTGAAATTAGCCTAAATCTCTCAGTCTAAGGGCTTCAGTTGAGTGGAACCTCCGGTTATAGGTTAAAACTTGCTAGTTAAATGAAAGTCAGCATTCGAGGTATGTTAAGGCGAATTCCATCGGCAAATTATTCCTGTCGTATTGTAATACGACTTAAATCCTTGTAAGAAAGCCAGAAGCATGTATATTGTGGTTTGCTGTTACTATTAGTTTGAGAGTAGAGTTTTATATTTAGATTGGGACTGACCCTACCTTATATAGCCTTCCATTGACCAATCTCAGGGTTACTAGTTGTGTCGTCTCCTTTGGGGCTATATGGATTGCTCCAAGGAACTATATGTTGTCCCAAGGGACCATACTACAGTCCATCTATGCTGGACTTCTATTTTTAAGTCGTACTGGCATCACTGACCCTCGTCGAGCCTTGTGTGCCCAGGCTGCAGTTTCAGGAGTCCACCAGACTCAGACACACCTACATGAGCCGAGCGGGTTCATTTGCAGACCCAGGGGCCAGGTAGGTTGGCTATAGAGACCTGTTGACTCATTTTGACCTTATTAGGGGTATATCGGTTGGATTGTGCTTGCCAGGGCTTATAGGGGCCCCAGGCGGGTTATTCCGTGCTGGTTATACCCTCTGGGCTTATGGGGGTCAGGTAAGTTTCTTGCTTGCATTTCTTATTGTTGGTTACACAACAGGTTCTAGGGAAATGCATGTTGTATCTCTTATCTTTTCTATTGAGTCGTTTCCAGTTTTATTATCAGTATTATTCAGTCATTTTCATTACTGCCTTACATATTTGGTGCATATTGGACTGACGCCCATCTTTGGGGTGCTGCATTACTTGCCTGCAGGTGCGGATAGATGCGGTTCAGGACCTCCCTAGTCATCAGCCGAGTCAGTAGTCTAATTAGCTCCTTTTCTTCGGAGTTGATAGTTAGAAGGTTTGTTCTTTTGTTCTACAGTTTATGGGTAGGTCAGGGCCCTGTCCCGACCATTATTCTACTCTTAGAGGTTTGCAGGCCACAGATTCTCAGTTGTTGGTTTTTGTTATTGGCCACCTGGGGCCTATGTATGCTTATTTTGCGCGATGGCCATGTAGGGCCTAGTTTAGCTTTTAGTTGTAGCTTGTTGGCTATAGCATAGTTATGAGTACTTGTTTTCATTCTGCTATAACAAGACATCATGGTGGTCTTGTTGATCCATATAGGATCCCCTTTATTGCGTGTTGTTGGTTAGCTGATTTCTTTTTAAAGGTGGCTATGCGGCCTTGTCGACCAGAGATTGTGTTTACAGTTGAGATATAGCTCATTGTTTTCTTGAATTGAAGAGAAGGTAGGCACCAGGGGTGCATAAACCCTTCTAGGTCAGCTCAGATTCCAGTATGGCACCAGGTGCCAGTCATGCCTCCCAGGGTGGGGCATGACAAACTTGACACCAGAGCAGGTCATATCCTAAGGAGTTGGCAAGTCGTGTCTAGTAGAGTCTTGTCTATGGGTGTGTTGTGCACCACATTCCATAGGCATGAAGCTATGGGGCATAATAGCATGGTTACCCTCCTTTCTTCTCCAGTCATGCTATAGAGCTATGCTGTATAGGGTTGAGCCCCTAAGTTGATCTTATTCTGGTTATCTACAGAGAAATGTCTGATGCTTGACAGACTCGACCGATCAGAAACTAGATGTTGCGGCAGGAGAGGGCACTAGAAGGGTGCCCCAGTTAGAGCGAGCCCGATCTGAGTTCGATAGAGAGACTTTATCCCGGTCTCCCAGTAGTCTCCTCCATACTAGGAGTCCTCCAAGGCAGGGGACATATCTACACCACCTCTAGTAGTCCCTATAGCAATACCATTAGATCAGGAGGTTAGGAGCACTGTCTATATGTTATCTTAGATGATGGCTGCTCAGCGCCAACCCGTGGTACTAGTGGTTGCTAAATCTTTGGGAGGACCTGGAAGTTTGAGGTTCCGGGAGTTCCTAACCCTGTGTCCCCTAGATCAGTTACAATGGATTTTTAGGGTGATGCATGCCACGTACGCGGAGTCAGTTGAGTTAGTAGTATTTCGATTACGGGACATAGAAGTGTTGTGGTATGAGAGTTGGGAAAGGTCCCGAGGCAGAGACGCTGCTCCTCAAACTTGGTTTAGCTTCTTAGAGGCCTTCCTAGATCATTACTTGTCACGAGAAATCGGACAGGCCCAGGTGGATCAGGTTTTGTACCTGGAGCAGGGATCGATGAGTGTTTGAGAATATGCAATAAGGTTTGATTCCTTGGCCAAATATGTGCCAGCTTTTGTAGATACCATGACAGCCAGAGTACATCAGTTTATTATGGGGCTGCTTACAGAATACATGGAAACTTGTGTTATAGCTACTTTACAACATGACATGGACATTTCCCGCATTCAGGCTTTCGCTCAGAATATTGAGGGGATCAAGTAGCGACAACGGGAGATAGAAATGACAAATCAGGAGCAGTGCTGGAGGGTCAGGCCCTAGTGATATGCAGGCAGAATTCCAGGGTAGACCTAGTTCGCGAATATCAGGAAGGCCACCTAGACCCCCCAACCAACAACAGGGTGGTAGACCAGACCACCGGGGGCAATTAGGACCCGGCGAGAGCTCACGGGCATCAGGCTCTTAGTAGCAGAGGGGGTCAGATCAGAGCAGGTCTGTGGTGCCACGTTGTGTTATTTGCAGTCGACATCATTTTGGAGCATTCAGGTATGGTTCTACTGCCATTTACACTTGTCGACAAGAGGGTCATATGATGAGGGATTGTCCAGCTAGAGGTCAGGGTAATCGGGATAGATAGGACAGATCTTCAGCAGGCTCACATACCCCAGCATCTTCAGCAGGGCGCAGGCCCTCAGCTCCAGCCGGTAGAGGCCGAGGCAGATTAGGGGCATCTAGTTCAGGCAGCGGTCTGCATCACACTTATGCTTTAGCGGGGCAACAGGAGTCAGAGTCATTGCCAGATTTTATGTTAGATACGATGGACATTTTCTCTCACTCATTTATGTTTTGATAGACCCAGGTTCCACTTTGTTTTGTGTTACTCCACTAGCAGCCTAGAAGTTTGGTATAATGCCAGAATTGCTTCAGCGATCCTTCTCGGTGTCTACACCTGTCGATAATTCCATTATAGCTAAAAGGACTTACATGGGTTGCACAGTAGAGGTTGTTGGTTGCTAGACTTTAGCAGATTTAGTAGAGCTAGAAATGATTGATTTTGATGCAATTATGGGTATGGATTGGCTAGCGCCATGTTATGCCTATGTAGAGTGTTGGACCAAGAATACTCGATTTCACTTTCCAAGGGAGGCAGTGTGAGAGTGGAAAGGCAGTGCAGCTACGCCAAAAGGTAGGTTCATATCCTATCTCGGGTGAACAAGTTGATAGCAAAGGGCTACATTTACCATATTGTCAAGGTTCAGGATGTGCAAGCAAAATTCCCTACCCTTCAGTTCATTCCAGTGGTTAATGAGTTTTCAAAGGTGTTTACGTATTAACTTCCTGGTATCCCCCCCCAAAGTGGGAAATCGATTTCTCTATGACTTGCTACTAGGTACTATATCCATCCCTCCGTATCGAATGACTCCTGTTGAATTGAGAGGATTGAAAGAACAGTTGAGAGACCTGTTAGAAAAGAGCTTTATCCTACCGAGTACTTCACTGTGGGGTGCGCCAGTTCTATTTGTAAGGAAGAAAAATGGCTCCCCACGCATGTGTATAGACTACCGGCAGTTGAACAAGGTCGCTATTAAGAATAAATACCCTCTTCTCAAGATAGATAACTTGTTTCATCAGTTGCAAGGGGTGAAATATTTTTCTAAGATCAACTTAAGGTCAGGATATCATCAGGTGCGGGTTTGGGAAAAGATATCCCAAAGACAACTTTCAGGACCAGGTATGGTCACTTTGAATTTCTAGTTATGTCCTTCGGGTTGACGAATGCCCTAACAGTGTTCATGGATCTGATGAACAACATCTTCAGGCCATATTTAGATTTTTTTGTGATAGTATTCATCAATGATATTCTGGTGTATTCCTATTCAGAAGCAGAAAACAGAAATCATTTGTGGATAGTACTCCAGATCCTTAGAGATTTCCAGTTATATGAAAAAATTTCTAAATGTGAGTTTTGGTTGAATTCTGTATCATTCCTATGCCATATTATATCAGAGGCTGGTATTTAGGTTGATCCACAGAAAATTGAGACAGTAAAGACATGGCCTAGACCTACAACTCTAACTGAGGTTCGCAGTTTCCTGGGGTTAGCTGGGTATTATAGAAGGTGTGTGGAAAGATTTTCCACCCTATCAGCGCCTTTGACCAAATTGACTCAGAAAGTAGCCAAATTTCATTGGACCAAGGACTGTGAGCAGAGTTTCCATGAATTGAAAGACAGATTGATGTCGGCACCAACGTTGGCTTTGCCAGAAGGTTTAGAGGGTTATGCTGCATACTGTGATGCTTCAGGCGTTGGGTTAGGGTGCATTCTGATGCAACACGGTAGGGTAATCTCTTATGCTTCAAGGCGGCTTAGGAAACACAAAAAGAACTATCCCACCCACGATCTAGAGTTAGCTACGGTGGCTCATGCCTTGAAAATATGGAGGCATTACTTGTATGGGGTGAATGTGGATATTCTTACCGATCATAAGAGCCTCCAGTACATCTTCACATAGAAGGAATTGAATTTTCGGCAGCATCGTTGGCTAGAATTACTAAAAGACTATGACATGAACATTTTGTATCACCTAGGGAAGGCTAATATTGTAGTAGATGCACTTAGCCGCAGGTCGGGAAGCTTGGCACATTTGAGGCCAAAACAGTGGGAAATGGCTGAAAAATTGCACCGTTAGCCAGCTTAGCCATCCAGCTAGTGGACTCAGAAGATAATGGGACTATAATTTAGAACACAACAGTATCATCCCTAGTTGTAGAAGTGAAAGAACGACAGTATGAGGACCTTAGCCTAGCGTAGCTCAGAGATAAGGTTCAGCAGGGTGAATTAACGACCTTTGAGTTGATGGAAGACGTGGTCTTGAGATTCAAAGGTTGCCTCCACGTTCTAGATGTAGCAGGGCTCCTCCAGCAGATCATGGCAGAAGTACATTATTCTCATTACTCTTTTCATCCAGGTTCAATGATGATGTATCATGACATAAAGGAGATATACTGGTGGCATGGAATGAAAAAAGGTGTAGCTGATTTGTCGCACAGTGTCCTAATTGCCAACAGATAAAGGTTGAACATCAAAAGCCCAACGAATTAACGTAGGAGATAGCAATGCCTTTGTGGAAGTGGGAAGCAATTAGCATGAACTTTATGACAGGGTTATCTCACACCAAGCATAAATTCGATTCTATTTGGGTTATTCTCGACAGACTAACGAAGTCAACTCATTCCCTGCTAGTCAGGATTACCTTCTTTGCCGAAGACTATGCTGAGTTGTATATCAAGGAGGTAGTCTGATGACATGGTGTTCCATCATCTATTATTTCTGACAGGGGGGCACAATTCACAGCTAGATTCTGGAAGTCATTTCAGAGAGGCTTGGGGACACAGGTTAATCTGAGTATAAAATTCCATCCTCGGAAAGATGGTCAAGTAGATCGCATAATTTAGACGCTCGAGGATATGTTACGGGCGTGTGTTCTAGATATCAGAGAAAGTTGGGACGAGCATCTACACCTTATCGAATTTGCATACAGTAACAGTTATCATTCTGCAATCCAGATGGCGCCTTATGAGGACTTGTATGGGCGTAAATGTAGGTCCCTGATCGGATGGTTCAAAGTAGGGGAGTCAGGATTAATTGGACCTAATATGATCCACCAGTCAGAAGAGAAAGTAAAACTCATCAGAGAGCGCTTGCTAACAACCCAGAGTCGTTAGAAGTCCTATTCTGATGTTCGGCATAGAGACTTGGAATTTGAGGTTAATGATTGGGTATTCCTAAAAGTTTAGCCAATGAAGGGCATGATGAGATTCGGTAAGAAGGGAAAACTTAGCCCTAGGTTCATGGCCTGTATCGGATCCTCCGGAGGATAGGTCGAGTGGCATATGAGCTAGAATTGCCTCTAGAGCTGGAGTCTGTTCATCCAGTTTTCCACGTGTCCATGTTATGAAAGTGCATAGGGGATCCATCCGGGTTGTTCCAGTTGAAGACGTTCAAGTTACTGAGGAGTTATCCTACGAAGAGGTTCCAGCTGCCATACTAGATTGGTAGATTTATAGATTAAGAACTAAAGATGTGGCCTCTATTAAGGTTCTGTGGAGGAACAGACATAAAGAAGAGATCATTGGAAAGCCGAGGACGACATAAAGTCTATGTATCCTCACTTATTCCAGGATTGACCCAGGATATTTAGTGAGGTGAGGTTATCGTTCAGTTGCTATTTACCTTCTTATACTATTAGTACTATTTAGTAATTACCTCTTTGTTGTGTAATAACCATCTATAGCATCCTGTGAGACGCCTATGTTGGGTTTTCTGCATTTTAGGTTTCTGGATAGTACAAAGGAGACTTTGCCGAAATTTTTCTAAGTATTAATTAAAATAGTTAACTTCTTTAAGCCTGAAGATGACATTTGAGGAGAATGTTCCTAAGGGGGGGGAGGATGTTACACCCCGGATGTTAGCAGTTAGCATACATGCGCGTGGGCTTGTGACGAGTAGAGAGAGCTTCATGCATATTGGGAAGAGCCTCGAAAGCAGGGTCGGGCGAGGCCAGGCCGTGAGTGGCTAGTGCGCAGCGCCCTGGGAGGCGCAAGGCAGCATGCCTCTAGTGCGTTGGCTGGCGCGAGGCGCCCCCAGTCCACCGCCCGTGTTTATATATAAACCCCCCTAGTTAAATTTAATTCATATTTTCAAAGACTTCCTCGGCCAGAAAAGGAGGAAGATGCAACTTTCACTAGATTTTCTTCAAATTATGTTATCAAACGCAGTCCAAACACAAATTAACTTTGGTAACAAGTTCTATTCCTATGGGAAGCATTTCTGTGGACTTAATTTCTTGAAAATTCGTTCGTTATACCGGAACCCCATAAAGGTTGTTAGAATTACTCCAAATTAAATCATAAATGGCCACAGACATTAGATAAGAATTTCTCCCTTCTGAACTCTCGAGAAATTATGAGTATTCTGTTGTGTTATTCAGAGTTGAATTATAGTTAATATTATCATCGAAAGATATCGTTATTTTCTGAATTTAGTATTGAAATTATCCATATTCTCTTAGCATAAAGGCTGGAGTTGGGTTGAACCGCCGATTATAGGTTGAAACTCTCCAGTTAAATGAAAGTTGGCAGTTGAGGTATGTTAAGGCAAATTCCTTCGGCAAGTTATTCCTATCACATTGTAATACGACCTAAATCCTTGTAAGAAAGACAAAGCATGTATATTGTGGCTAGCTGCTACTATTAGTTTGAGATTAGCATTTTCTATTTAGATTGGGACTGACCCTACCCTATATAGCTTTCCGTTGACCAACCTCAGGGTTAATAGTTGTTTCATCGCCTTTGGGGCTATATGGATCGCTCGAAGGAACTATATATTTTCCCAAGGGATATACTCAGGCCCAAGGGATGGATGGACTTCTATTTTTATGCTGCATTAGCATCACTAACCCTCGTTGAGCCTTGTGTGCCCAAGGTGAAGTTCAAGGAGTCCACCGAACTCAAACACAGCTAGAAGCCGAGCGGGTGCAGTTGCAGACCCAGGGGCCAGGTAGGGTTGCTATAGTTACCTGTTGACTTATTTTGACCTTGTTAGGGGTGTATAGATTGGAGTGTGCTCGCCAGGGCTTATGGGGGCCCTAGGCGGGTTATTCCATGCTGGTTATACCTTTTGGAAAAATGGCGGCTAGGTTAGGTTCTTGTTTGCATTTCTTATTGTTGGTTACACAGCAGGTTGTAGGGAAATGCAGGTTGTATCTCTTATCCTTTCTATTGAATCATTTCCAGTTTTATTATTAGTATTATTCAGTCGGTTTCATTACTGCCTTACATATCCGGTACATATTGTATTGACGCCCATCTTTGTTATGCTGCATTGCTTTCCTGCAGGTGCGGATAGACACGGTTCAGGATCTCCCTAGTCATCATCCGAGTCAGTAGTCCAATAAGATCCTTTTCTTCAGAGTTGATAGTTATAAGGTTTGTTCTATTTTTTTACTGTTTATGGGTAGGCCGAGGCCCTGTCCCGACCATTATTCCACTCTTAAAGGCTTGCAGGCCATAGATTCTCAGTTGTTGGTTTTTGTTGTTAGCCGCGTAGGGCCTATGTATACTTATTATGCGTTATGGTCGTGTGAGGCCTAGTTAGCTTATAGTTTGCAGCCTTATCGGCTATAACATAGTTATGACTACTTGTTTTCATTCTTCTATAACTAGACAACATGGTGGTCTTGTCGGCCCGCATAGGATCCCCTTTATTGCGTGTTATTGGTTAGTTGTTTTCTTTTTGCAGGTGGCTATGCGGCCTTGTCGACCGGAGGTTGTGTTTACAGCCAAGATATAGCTCATTATTTTCTTGACATGAAGAGAAGGTAGGCACCATGAGTGCATAAACCCAGCCACATTAGCTCAAATCCCAGTATGGCACCAGGTGCCAGTCATGTCTCCCAAGGTGGGGCGTGACAGAATCTACGCCCTGTACCTTATATCACAAATGGAAACTTTTGAGAATATGCAAAATTGGGATCAACATATAGTCCAACAGATGGACCATAAGTGAATTTTATGTATCGTATGTTGGTTTAATAGATGAAACTTTAGAGGATTGGAAATCACTAGGCTGACAGATGTCCTTATCTACAAATCACAAGTTTGACTTATGAACCGTATCTGACATCATAACTACAAGGAAGGATTTTCTGAGCTGATTTATGATCCGACTTATGGACATAAATTGGTTTTATGGTACCGTAAATGGAATCAGCCTCTTCAATAATGGTGTGATGCAGTCCACTATAAATATGTTAAGTCCTACTTTTCTTCCACTTTTTCACCTCTCCTAAATCCTAGTTGATACTCCTCTCTTCTCCAAGGCCTCCCACATCTAGATAAGCAAATCCAAATCTTTTCTATGCAATTTAATGGGATTTCTATCATAGCACATGTAAGGATTTTCTTCTATTATCATGAGGTTTCAAAGAAAACCTCACTTCAAGGAATTTGATCAAAGATGAGCATTCTTCTTCAAGAATTGAATTATTCTCCAATTTCTTGATTGCAATTAAGGTATGTAATACTATCTTACATATGGGAACACTTTGTTCCATTCCCCGTGCTACATTTATGAAAACTTATGTAAAACACTTCTTCATAAGTTGTAAGGGTTATGGTCGAGAAAGTTATTTCTATGATGAATTATTTTAAAAACTTGATGAGTTCCAAAATATGTTGTATGATCATTCTTGACTATTCCATGAGTTTTATGAATCTTTTTTGAAAAGTGTCAAATTGTCACAACCCCAGCATGGACCCTAAATCAAGACACAGGATCTAGAACCATGAATGCCTCCAAGCCAGCCCATGGTATATATGTAGCATGAAAGAGCATATCTAAAGCCGAAATAAACTTGAACACATTATAAGCGGAAGTCTGCATAACATAAAAATATAAGCGTAAACATGAGTCAGCAATGCTTATCCATCTATATATAGTTGTCTGGAAAGTCTCTAAACATACGATGAGCTGATGGGAAAAAATCCCAAACTAGCTCGCTAAGTATGAAACTAAAAGGCATAGGAAAAGAAGCATAAACAAAAATTGTCGTCCTTGGATCATAAGGACTCACCAAAACTGGGGTGGTATTAGACTGGAGCGAAAGCGAGCTAATGCCGGGACAGAGACTGGTCACCCAAATCTATATCATGAGATGATATATAATAGAGTGCGCAGTCAGTACTTTGAATGTACTAAATATGAAGAGAAAGTAAAACATGGTAATGAAACGATTCTGAAATCATAAGTGTAAAACAAGATAGAGCATATGAGGTAAGGGCAACATGCTAAAAACCATATCCTTGAAGTAACCATAATCATGATATATTCATCATAAGCTGAAATATAATGACCCAAGGTTATAGAAATCATATAATGTACCATACTTGAAATCATAAGTGAAAACTTATAAACTGATAAATGGGTCAAATATTCTATAAAATAGAGTATCATAAGTCATGAACATGAGTAATTTAAACACGAGGAATAATGAGAGGCTTCGTCATAACCAACATCATCATAATAGAGCTTACATGATGCCCTAACTATCTCACTCAAGTGGGCAGAGCCATCCCAAGATTGCCAAAGAAAAGAAGATTAAGGTTTGATATTACTCGTGAATCCTCGTAGGGCTTAAACATGAATATATACCTCCGGTGGCACGTAGTTATGAGACTAGGGGTTCGCCTAAACCCCTATCCTACTCGATGCTAGACACTACCCCGAGAACATGTACATGGCTCATAATCTATATTGTGAAGACATACTTTAACTTGCATGGGCTAGCCGAAACATGAAATCATAATCATATTTAACGTACATTAAATAACCTTGAAAAGAGTGTCATAGAGTTGGACATGATACTTGAACTTGAATTTCATGAAAATCATACATTCTTGAATAAAACTTCATAACTTGAAATCACAAAATCATAAGTTGAAGAATTCGTAAACATTCACGCATACTTTGATAATTCTTCATAACTGGAAATCATAGTCTCATAAGCTTGAAATTCATAAATCATGCATAATTGGGAAAACTCACCTTAACCTTGAAACTATAGATCCATAAGAGATTCTAGTATAAAATAGGTAATCATAATCATAAATCATGAATATAATCATAAGAGACTTGAATTGATAAGAGATCGTAAAAGATTTCATAAGAATTGGGTCTAACCCCAGAATTTCACAATGCCAAACTTGAGAAGTAGAAATCATGGAATTAAACTTAAAAAGGGAATGAGGGTGGAAGTAATCCCTATTCATAACCCTACATACCTACGTTTGATGAATCTTTAACTTGATTGGAGACCTAAAGGGAATTGAGGGGATGATTGATGAACCCTAGATTCCCTTGAGGGGATTTGATCTTCATATGGGGGCGTTAGGAGTAGAATGAGGGTTTTGGATGAATAAACCCCCATAAAACACCCTTTTAAGAGCTTAAAATGACATAGTTTAGGATTTTGGGGCTTAGAAATTATGAAAACACCCTTAATAACTCGACTAGAAAAATCACGCTGGCAGTCCCTGATGTGTTGTGGGTCTACAACAGTTTCGATGCTTAAAACTGAGAAAATATGCATTTTCTTAGTGTGTTTATACAGATATGATGCAATTTTGCTTTAGATTTAGGGAAATAAGGTGTTAGAGTTGAAAGCTGTGAAAGAAGGAAAAAGAGTGCAAAAATAGGGCCAAGTGCAGACTTTAATACAAGTCATACCTTGGTGGTACGAGCCATACTATGAGTTGTGACAACATTCAGAATGATTGCTCATGGTACTGGCCAAGTACAACTCTTGGTATGAGCCGTGCCATACTGGTACAAGCCATACTAGAGCAATCGTGGAAAACTTCAAAATGATGCACTTTGATTAGTCTCCTGGTACGGGTAGTAACTATGATCCATTATGATTACCTAAAACCCGTATCAAGGAGCCGTGGTAAAGTTCAGAAAGAAGGTGGAATGGAAGATCTCATGATATGAAAGGTAACCATGAGTCATAAGAGCAAGGTATGAGTCATACCAAGACACTCGTGGAAATATTCAAAGAATGTCAGAAATCACAAGATTAGACCATGACAAGAATATATTACTCATAGGAGCATTGTACGAGCCATACTAGCTCCCAGATTCAGAGCTTTTAGGCATTGTATGAGTGAAGTTGCGACTCGTATGATCAAGTTACAAATCATAGGAAAAGGCGGAGGCAGTTAATTAGTTTTATCATTGATTTAGGAAAGGTTTATAATTATTTGTATAAATACTTTTCTAGGTTATTTTTTTAGAGGACGGGTACTTTGAGTGGAGTTTGACTTTTTGGGAGATTCTTCTTGGTTTTTTCAATGTTCTTGGAGTTTATTTCATTGTTGTTGAATTGATCAAAGTTTAATTGTGCAATAATTAAGTGGGTTTTTATTTCAATCTTCATTGTAAGATCTTAATTATGTTTTCTTCAGTGAATGCTAATTCTTTTCTTACAGTCATGAGAGGCTAAAACCTTCACAACTAGGATTGTGGGAGCCCTGATGAATTAACTAACTAGGGTTTGCACAAAGTGATTCTAAACCAATAAGAATGCTTGTATTGTCTTATCTTCATGTTAAATGTTTCTTAACGGAGTGCATTGTTAGGACTTTCCCAAATTCTCTACTTGCTTGAACCTAGAGAGGTAGAGATTAGGAAAAGAAAAGAACAACAAAGCCTTGAACTTATGGTGTATTGTATAAGTTGAAGTGCAGACGCAAGATAGTTAATTTGGAAAAAATTGATAAAGATTAAAGTGAAATCACTCAAAAGATCTAAACCAGTGATTGAGTATAGTCATCCAATAGGGGTGAACCAGTCATTTGGATTAACCTATGTTATTAGTTCTACAAGCTAAACACTAGAATAGATCACAAGTGCAAAATTCAAAGTAATTATGAACCCATGGGGAACATTTCTCTAGTTAATTGCATCAACTTGATAACTACTTCAATCTTCAATACTATTACGTGTTTCATTCTTTAAAACCCCCTTTAGGAAATAATCGAACTAAAAGCGTAAATATTAGAGTTATTCTATATCCTAACCATATTCCCTGTGGGATCGAGCCCAACCTTTGTTGGGTTCTTTATTGACAATATACGCATCATACTTTTACAGGGGTGTGATTTGAGCGTTATCAAAAAGTGGGGCTATTGCCAGGGATAACGACTTTAGATTAGATTAACTACTTGTGTTTAACTTTTAGTCATTATTTCCTCATTTATGTTTTTCTTTTATTTTTAACACCCACAGGTTGCCCCTAGGTGAATTCCAAGTACTCGGCGAAGCGAAAACCCCTTTATCCTACTTGATCTATAGCTTGAGTCGATAGTGAGAAACATGGAGGGTAATGAAACCCTCAAACAGATGCAAGCTAGACTAGTTGTTGAGGCTCGTGATGCATAGTTTGCATGGCAAGCTATTCTTTAGGGAGTAGTGGACAATGCTGACTGACATAAACGGGGTAACAGAGGTCATAGATGTGCTTCACAATTTGTTGATGATGAGGACCCTAATATTGATGAAGCCGAGTCAATAGGAGACATTGTACCTCCACCTTTGCCTATTGGGGAAAATCTTGATATTACTAGCACTATGATCCAGTTACATAACATGAAATGGGTGTTTAGTGGTCACGCAGCTAACGATGCTAATCTGTACCTGATGAACTTTATTGGTATATGCAGGGTGTTGTACCCCGAAAGCCCTAAGATCAGACCCAGGAGTTGAAATGGAGAAAATAAAATTTTCTACAATAGGTCACAAAACATGTCGTCCCATGACACGTCAGGATGAGCATGAGTTGTTAAGTGACTCATGGTGAGGTGTATGAATTAAGTTGGAAATTCAGGTTTTTGGGTCACCACAGACATGACCACGAGTCGTGGTCAGCACCACGACTCGTTGAGTCAGTTGTTGTCGAGGTTAGTGGAAGGAAAAAGAATTTTGAGTTGTAAGAGAGAAAGGTGACCACAAGTTGACCACAAGTCCTGCTCATCAGTAACAACCGGTGATGTTCCCCGTGGTGAGCTCCAGGTAAAGCTTTGGCAGTGCATTTGACGACTTGTGGCCACGACTCGTGGCTAGTGGTAACAACTCGTCCAGTCCCTCATTGGGACTGGCCGTCTGTTTTTTCCTGTGAGTTTAGTAAAGGCTTTTTCAAAATTTCTATGATCCTAAGGCCTAAAATACACCGTTTTAAGCTCTGAACAGTGAGTTTTAAGAAGGGTAAGTTCAACCTAAGCTATTCCTAATTCATGCATGCAAGTTTAGAAGTATAGAGAGGTGATCAAGCTTAATTTCTTCCAAGTTCTTCTCAATTCTTTCTTGGGCCATCAGAGAAGTTGTAGAATCAGATTCTCCCAGGTATGTAGGGTTAGGAATGGGTGAATTTTTTCACACCCATGTCCAATCCCTCTCTAATTCATGAAAATATATATGTTGATCCTATGGGGTTTTCACCCAATGAATGAATTTCCTATGTTTCTACCATGGGTATGACCTAAGCATGTTTCTGTTGTTGAATTATGATTCATTGGCAAGTTTTACAATGTTTTCAATTATAAATTATTTTTTCAAGTTTCATAAATTATGATGCCCATCCATGAAAATTCATGAAAATTGAGATCTATGATGTATGTTCAAGCATGATGAGATATTTATGATGAAAAGCATGTTTCAAGTTACGCATGTCTCTAATCATGTTTAAAAGTGAATTAAGTATTTTCAAGCATGTTTAAGTATTGGTCAAGCCCATATGTTCAAGTATGATTTATGATTTCACGAATTAGCTTACCACATTGTTTTGGAGTCAAGACTCCCAATTATGTTCAGCTTGTGGTATGGTTTGAGCCAAGGCTCCTCGTGTATGATTTTAGATTTTATATGTACATGATTATTCAGCTTTATCACTAGTCGATGGTCAGGTTTATTGAAAAACGATGGAGAGCATATGCATGTTTTTGGGAGTAGTGTCTAGCACCGAGTAAGCTAAGGGTTAGTCAACCCTATTCCTCAGAACTATGAGCCGATGTAGGTATGATCAAATTATTTGGGACCTCCTTTGTGAGCTTTCCCCTACCCCAAGGGGCCTTCAGCTTGATATCGATATCATGGTAGCGTCTCTGGCCCTGAAAAGGCTTTAGACGGCTCTGCCCACTTGAGTGTGATAGTCGGGATCACGTAAGCTCTATCGTGGTAATGTCGGTTATATGATGACTCTCCCATTGTTCCTCATAATTTCAGTTATGCAAGTTTATCATTCATGTTAATATATATATATATATATATATATATATATATATATATGTTTTAAGCAGGTTTGACCCAATGTTCAGTTTTACTTATGATTATCATCTTTTAGCTTTGGGTCATTCGATTCAGTTATGATCTTCAGTTATGTTCAGATCATGATTTCATAAAATAGTATGCAAGCCCTACTCTCAGATTCTTATCTTGATTATGTTTTGCATTAAGCATGTTGTAATGATTTTACTTACTTAAGAGATGTTACTTACCTTTCATACTCAGTATATTCCACGTACTGACCACATAATCTATGAAGTATCATTTCATGATACAGGCTCCGATCTTCAGACTTAGCCCCATCACTAACTAGTTCTAGAGTTAGCATCCAGTTTCAATTATTGAGTCCTCATCTCCCGAGGGCCCCTTTCTATTCAGTATGTTTACGTATTTTCAGTTTCAGACTTAGAGAGTTAGTTGGGGTCTTGTCCCATCAATTCATCAGAAATAGAGGCTTTCCAGACATAGATTGTATTTAGCTTCAGACTCGTGTTGAATGTTTAGATTTTATGTTATTTTTATACTTCCACTTTATTAAGTTGATCTTCAAATTTTATTGATTTAGAAGTTATGTTCATACCATGGGCCAACTTGGAGCCTCTCGGGATTCCTTGTCCCATGTCTCGATCCGGGCCCATGTTTGGGTTGTGACACAAGGCGTACAGGTTGCCAGGTGTAAGCCAGAATGCTATATGATTGAGACTCTTCCTATTCTCTCTATCTAGAGTGGGCACGTTATGGTTATTGGAGTTTCCCAACAACTCCATTGCTAACTAGAAGGAGCTAAAGCATGCCTTCTTAGAAAGGTTCTTCCCACCTTCCAGGATGCTGCAACTAAAGGATGAGATTTATAATTTTTGGCAGTTGAATACTGAGGCACTACATGAGAATTGGCAGAGATTTATGAAGAAGTTGACGAAGTGCCCTAATCATAAGTAAAAGTTTGTTAGAAATTTTTTACAGGTCTTTGAACAACAACGCCAAGGCTGTAGCAGATACGGTGGCAGGAGGAGAACTGATGAGCCACTCATGGGAGCAAGAGATATCATACTTGACCAAGTGACCAAAATGAACAGGGCTTGGTACACCAAGGAAGTTGAGACAACTTCAGGTACATATGCCATAGGGATGACTATGGTCCAACGCAGAAAAGAGGAGGAACGTGATCAAGAATTGGCTCACATGAGGACACCTCTAGACCTGGTCACGAAGCTTATTATGGGCTCTGGAGCTCAGAAGGTGAATGCAGTTAGAGCTAGGGTCAGGAGTAGGGGTTTGATTAGTCAAATTTCGAGGTGAAGGAAAACTTTTTCGACAACTAAGTGGCAGGTGTTCGGGCTAATGCCCAAAGGTCAAGACAAGACGCTTGGCACCAAGGTTTGGGAAACCAAGGTCAGAACTAGTATAGAGACAACTATAATAGAACGGATATAGGGATAGAAGTAGAGGTTGTAAGAGAGAAGGAGAGTGGAGAAAGAATGATGGCTACCACAACAACCGCACAAGTTTGTAGGTTCCTCCAAATGCTCATGAGGGTGATGCTGGACCCTTGAAATTGGAGAACATGATTGGTGAGATGCTCAAAAAGTCTAAATCAACTGATGATCAGCTGAAGGATATTAGGGATGATATATCTTGTATGGGCCAATAAGTTGAATCCCACGCTACAACGATTAAGCAGATTGAGTAGCAACTTGGTCAAATGTCTGCATCCCTAGCAAAACAGTCCAAAATTCAAAAAATGAACGTCATTTTATGATGTGATGACTAGGAGTGGAATGAACACCGTTGACCCTCCCCTGTTGGTTGTAGTTGAGATGGAGAGATAGAAGGAGATCGAGCTGAATGAGGAAGATGAGATTGTTGAACAAGAGGTTACAGGCGAGGTTGAGTGGACCAAGGCTATAGGTGATGAAAAGGAGTCTAGAGCTGATAAAGGGAAGTAAAAAGGGAAAACTCATATTTATAGGTCTATCCCTCGACCACTACCACCATTCCCTCAGAAGATGAAGAAGAAGGCGGAAGATGGGAAGTTTCAGAAGTTCTTTTCAATGTTGAAATAATTGTCTATGAACATCCCATTGGTAGAGGGATTAGAGCAGATGCCCGGGTATGCCAAGTTCATGAAGGACCTAGTTACTAGAAAGAGGTCTGTAAGATATGAGCCAGTGGGTAACTTGTATCACTATAGGGCCAAGCCACACAGGTCCTTCGCAGAAAATAGAAGATCTAGGTGCCTTCACCATCCCTTGCAAAATTGGTGATTTTGAGTTTGCAAAGATATTATGTGACTTAGGTGCTAGCATCAACTTGATTTTATTAGTTGTGTTAAAATAACTAGGCTTGGATCCCCCACACCAACTACGATGCGGCTATTGATGGCGAACCACACAGTTAAGAAGCTAGTGGGGATCCTTTTTGATGTGCTAGTTAAGGTGGACAGGTTTATCTTCCTTGTTGACATGGTGATCCTAGATTGCGAGGTCGATTTTGAGGTCCTCATCAATTTGGGGTGACCATTTCTTGCCATTGGGAGAGGTTTGGTGGATATTGAGGCTGTCAAATTGAAGTTCATATTGAACAAGGAGGAGGCACCTTCAATGTGTGTCAATCAATAAAACAATCCAATGAGTTTAGAGTAGTGTTAGCAATTGAGGATGATTCCGAGTTTCTTAATGAAGCCTGACTATATAAGGAAGTTACATCATTTCGTGACATTAAATCAGGCGCTGCATGGGAGGCAACCCATGAATGGTCGGTGAAGTCTAAGTAGTTGACAGGAGCGCTTAGAAAGCCACAGGTATGTACCTCTACTAGTTCTTACATTTCTTATGCTTTGGGGATAAAGCATGCATTTTAAGGGTGAGGGGTGTACTTGTTTTTGGTTTTGGTTATAAGTTCGAGGGTTTTTGTTGTCGTGTTTCTTTTCTCTCGAACATGCTATCTAGTAGGACTGACATGTTTAGGATTTTGTGTTTTGGTTAACTGGAAATAGCTTAGGAGTAATTTACAGCCAATAAGTGCACATGTTTTGATGTTTTGTGAAAAATGAATATGACCCTTTTTTAAAAAAAAATTTGGTGTTAGTTGTGTATGTTGAATGCAAAGTATGACTAGTATAAATCCTTTTATGGAATTTAGCAGATTAGCATGTGTAATTGTTGCTTAGTTGTGTATGAACTAGATAGGTAGAATAAATGCAAACCTATACGATGTGTCAGTGAGGATTCTTACCAGTTCAATACTGCGTAAAGGATCTAAAACTTGCCCAGTTCGTCTTTACATAAGTTGTAGACAATTGGTTAGGAAAGGATCGTAGGCCATTTTTGTTTTAGCCCATTTTAGCTTAAATTTCCCTACCAAATAAATTGAATATGTCGATCCCATGTTTAAGCCTAAAGTTGACCATTTTTTGTTGATTACCCATTCACCTTTCTCGTATTTATAATGAATCTATTTGGCCTTGGTCCCTCCTTGGACATTATGAACCTCAACTCAGGTAAAAAGCCTAAGTTGAAGGTGGCTATAGTAGGGGTGCGTAGACCTGTTGGGGGTGAAAAAGAAAAAAAATCAAAGAAAAATGGGGTGTGGTGTGAGATGTCAAAAGAGTACAAAAAAAAAAGAAAAAAAAGGAGAGATCTGAAATGTCAAAAGTGAAAAGAAAAGAAAGAGAATTGAAAAAGATGAAAAAATACACCATGCCCATAAATGATAGTTGAATGGTGAAAAAGGGAGGCAAATTTTGAAAAAAGATAAAAAGGGGTCACTAGTGAAAAGTGAGCCACAGTGTGCAGTGCCAAGGAGGGTTAGTCACTAATATCCATATCTACCATACCATACTTAAAGCCTACATTATAATCCAAAAAAATATCTATAGTGATCCTAGTCTGACTGTCTGAAAAATTGAAGTAGAAAAAATAAGGGAAAGTCTATGGTATCCGATGTGCAGTATTTGGAACTTCTTTTTGTGAGAGTGAGAGTCCTATTTGATTAGTCCCAAGTTTCATTTATATATATATATATATATATATATATATATATATATATATTTGTGAGTGTGAGAATTCATTTGCAGTAAGGGTACATAGCTTGTATTGCACTCTGTCAAGTGTCTCTGTTAATAGCATTAATGATAGCTCAATTCTCTGCTGATATTTAGATGTCATGTCTTGATCCCTATATGTCATGATTTGTAGTTATGTGTGTGCAAAGCTGGCTTGGTTTGAATGAAAGAGGGGTCAAAATATGATAAATGGTCTTTTGTGTAAATTTTGTTGTGTGGGCTACAGGTCTTCTATTTTACTTTCTAGTTAAGCATCGTTTATTGTTTCGTTTCGTTTGCCTGAGGATATGCAAAAGTATTAAGTTGAGGGTGTTGATGTGTTGTGGGTTTACAAAACTTTTGACATTTAAAACTGAGAAAATATGCATGGTCGTAGGTGTGTTTATACGAATATAATGCACTTTTTCTTTGTTTTCAGGGAAATAAGGTGTTGGAGTTGAAAGCTCTAAAAGAAGGAAAAAGAGTGCAAAAATTGGGCCAAGTACAGACTTTAGTATGAGACGCACCTTGGTGGCACGAGCCATACTATGAGTCATGACAAACATCGGAATGATTGCTTATGGTACTAGCCAAGTACGACTCTTGGACGAGCCTTACCAGAGCAGTTGTGGAAAACATCAGAAGGATGCACATTGATTAGTCTCCTGGTACGGGTAGTAAATACGATCTATGATGACTACCATTAGAAAGAAGATATAATGGCATATCTCATGATACGAAAGGCAACCACGAGTTATAAGAGAAAGTTATGAGTCGTACAAAGACACTTGTGAAAATATTCAGAGAATACCAAAAATCACAAGTTCAGAACACGACATGAATGTACGACTCATAGGAGCATTGTACGAGTCGTACCATCTCCCAAATTCAGAGCTACTAGGTATTGTACGAGTGAAATTATGACTCGTGACCAAGTTACGAGTCGTAAGAGAAGGAGGTGGCAGTTAATCAATTTCCTTGTTAAACTAGAAAAGGTTTCTAATTATTTTTACAAATATTTTTAAATTATTTCTGTTAGAGGACGGATACTTTGAGTAGAGTTCGATTTTTTGGGGGATTTTTCTTGAGTTTTATAATATTCTTGGAGTTTATTTCATTGTTCTTGAATTGATCAAATTTGAATTGTGCAATAATCAAGTGGGTTTTAATTTCAATCTTTATTATAAGTTCTTAATTATGTTTTCATCAATGAATGTTAATTCTTCTCTTACAATCATGAGAGGCTAAAACGTCCACCACTGGGTTGTGGGAACCATGGTTAATTAACTATCTAGGGTTTGTACAAAGTGATTCTAAATCAATATGAATGCTTGTATTGTCTTTTATTCATATTAAACGATTCTTAACGGAGTGCAACATTAGCACTTGCCTGAAATCTCTGCTTGCTTGAATACAGAGGTAGAGATTAGGCAAAGAGAAGAACAACAAAGCCTTGAACTTTATAGTTCATTGTAAAACTTGACCTGTGGATGCAGGATAGTTAATTTGGAACAAATTGATAACGATTAAAGTAAAATCACTCAAGAAACCTAAATCGGTGATTGAGTATAGTCATCTAATAGGGGCGAACCAGTCATTTGGATGAACCTATGTTATTTGTTCTAAAAGCTAAATATTGGGATAGATCACAAGTGTAAAATCCAAATTAGTTATGAAGCCATGGGGAATGCTTCTCTAGTTAATTTCATCAACTTTATAACAACTTCAATCTTCAATGTTGTTACGTGTTTCATTCTTTATAACCCCCTTTTAGGAAATAATCGAACTAAAAGCGTAAATACTAGCATTATTCTATATCCTGACAAAATTCCCCGTGGAATCGACCCTAATCTTTGTTGGGTTCTTTATTAACAACATCTGTATCATACTTTTACCGGGGTGTGATATGGGCATTATCAGTCCCAATGGGTGATCATCCGTTAGGACACATGACGGGTTGTCACCCTAATCCGTTACCACTGGCCATTTTTTCCAACTTTCTAATCCTTTCTTGACGTCTCCACTTAACGATTCGTCATGACACTTAACGGATCACTGTACCACTCATTCTGACTCTATGAAACTCAACTTTCCCCACCTCTGCACCGAATGGCTTACTTAATCAGTCATTAAGTGGAATAACAAGTCACTTGATGATTTGTTCTATGATTTAGTGAAGTTTTTCCTATTTTCTCTGTTTCAGTCCTCAGATCTGATCTTAGAGACTTTTTGGGTGTTATATTATCTCCCCCTTGAGAACATTCATCCTCGAATGTAGATTAAGCATAATGGGAGGCTAGGGAAAGTACTGAAATCCCAAAACTAAATGACCAAAGCTAAAAACTGAAGGAGCAACTGACTCCGGACTGAGATACATGACTAAACTGAATTCATAAAACATACATACATACAATGACATGAATGGAACTGAGGGACATGAACTTTGACATGAAACTAAATAGACTACTATGGATGAAACTAGTACCTCATGCTAGAACTGAGCCAGAATGGAAAAGATGTGGGTATCTAGCCATCATATCTGCTTCGGCTTCCCATATAGCTCCCTCAACAAGATGGTTTCTCCATAAAACCTTCACTGAAGCTACCTCCTTGTTCCTCAATGTTCAAAACTAATGGTCAAGGATCACAATTGGAACCTCCTTATAGATAAGGCTATCCTTCATCGCAATTCTCTCCACCAGAATAACTAAAGATGGATCACTAATTCACTTTTTAAATAGAGACACATGGAAAATTGGATATACCAAAGCTAACTCCGCTGGTAGTTCCAGCTCATATGCCACCTTGCAACCTTGCCTCATAATCTTATAAGGATCAAATATTTCTTGTCGAACCTCATAAATCCCTTCGTAGGAGACACCTTGAGAAACACCCAATCATCGACCTCGAACTCAAGCTCTCTCCTCCTAACAT
Source organism: Datura wrightii (assembly GCA_035772735.1). Taxonomy (NCBI): domain Eukaryota; kingdom Viridiplantae; phylum Streptophyta; class Magnoliopsida; order Solanales; family Solanaceae; genus Datura; species Datura wrightii. Next base: position 8,099,090 of record JASDFA010000010.1, on the reverse strand, counting down.
CCGCCTAAGATTTTTGTCGACTCTAAGCAGTTTTTAGCCTTTCCCAGAAAAGTTGAACTTTTCTCATGGCCTTATGAACTAAATCTAGTCCTATCAACGTAGCTTCGCCTACCTCGAACCATCCAATTGGTGATCTACATCTTCACGCATAAAGAGCCTCAAATGGACTAAATGCTAGAGTGATAGTTGTTATTGTAAGAAAACTCAATGAGAGGCAAGTGATCATTCCGACTACCTTTGAAATCAATCACACATGCTCTCAACATGTCCTCAAGAGTCTTAATAGTTCGTTCAACTTGAAAATCTGTCTGCAGGTGAAAGGATGTGCTAAGCTTCACATGAGTACCAAGTTCCTTTAGAAAAAATCTCCAAAACTAAGTACCCCTATCTGAGATGATGGAAAAATTTAATACTCCAAAAGTGCCTAAGACTAGACTCGGGAATTTAAAATGAGAAAAGCAGAAAAATATGAGATTATTGTCACGCCCCACCTTGGGAGGCATAATTGACACCTAATTCCACATTGGAATCTAGGATGACCTAGCAGGGCATATACACCTCTGGTGCCCACTAATGACTCAAAATCAAGAAAACAAACTACTATATCTCGGTTGTAAACACAGTCTCGGGCTGATAAGGCCACACAACACTTGTAAAAGAAAATAGCTAACCTAGCCAACATAACAACAATAGGATCATATGCGGACCGATAAGACCACCATGCTGTCTAGTTATAACAGAAATGAAGACAAGAAGCTATACTAGGCCCTACACAGCCAACACATAAAATAAGACATACATGAGCCCCACACGGCCAAAAAAAACCATCTAACTTAATACTGTCATTTTCAAACCACTAGGAGTGAAAATATTGGTCGGGACAGGGACCTGGCCTACACAAAATGCTATATAAATAAAAGACAAATAAACCTCTACAACCTGGCAGCTCCAAATGAAAGGACCTGGCCGATCTGCTGACTCAGAAAAGCTGCTAATGGAGGTCCTGAACTCTGTCTGTCTAAACCTGCAAGCAAGTATGTAGCGCCCCATAGTTGGGCGTCAGCACAATATGTACCGAATATGTAAGGCAGTAAATAAGGCTGAATATAAACTGATAAAGAACTGAAAGTTAATAGAAAGAAGGGGTGGAAGATAACCTATAAGCTTTCTAATCCTTAACCTGTATCCAGTAACTTGCGACGCGTATATGAGCTGAAGCCATACAACTATACATTCATAAGCTATAACTAACAGTCAAGTATACAAACAAGAACCTAACCTGACCCCCATAGTCCTGGAAGGTACAATCAACATATAGATAACCTAGCTGGGCCCCCATAAGCCCCTGCAGATGCCAATCAGTCCATATACCCCTATTACCCTGCAAGTAACTATAACTATAACTATATCTGAGCTTTCTAGGCTCCTGTAATTGTACACCGAGCCTTCTCTCATTTAAGGGTCGCGATGCCACTGCAACATAGAGGAGTCTGGTGGTGACTAGACCTCAATACGACCATCACAACCTCAATCTGGTCACTTTGAACATCATAGTTTTCCTACGAGCATATGGATACCTAGATACGGCCCTCACGACATCAATCCGATCCCTTCGGGCATCATATTGCTCCTACGAGAATATGGGTACCCCAATACGACCCTCACGACCTTAATATGGTCCATTCAGACATAATTTTACTCCTATGAGCATATGGATACCTCGATATGGCCCTCACGACCTCAATCTGGTCCGTTCGGACATCATATTGCTCCTGCGAGCATAGCCCCATATGCAGCAAAACATCCAACAACCCAAACATAGTATGCAAAGACCAAGCTAACTAGGGTTAACTCTGACAAGGGTTACTATGTCATCATTGTCTTCTCAATCTTACTTGTAGCAGCTAACCACAATAGGCTTGGGTACTATAGATAAACAGGTTGTACTAACTATACGACGAACATAACTTGACGAAAAGGATGGACCATAATACTGAGGGTCTAGTTCGCCGCGTCAATATAGTCTGTCCTGTCAATATATATCTCCTGTGAGCAATTCGTGGCCCCGTAGGAAGGTATTCTTAAGCTTATCCCTTCTAGGCAATATGTATGTGGGCATCTGTATGAGTAGGCTGGGGTGCTGGCCCCGCATCTAACTACTAATAAGCTTTCCCCTTGGGGTATCCACGGATCTGTTTGACCTGTACAACTGTATGACTTCCTGGGTGACCTGTATGGAAAGCAATAAGTCGATTAAAACTAACGGTCATTTACAGTAGCTAGATGACAGTCTGTCACTTATATCACTAGGCAACCTTGGTGCCACTGGCTCTAGGGTAAGACCATCCTGTTCAAATTCTGGCCTTACATGCGTCAAGGTACACCAACGGCCTCTGGGCGAACTCTATTGACAATACAGGTGTAAAAGTGAAAGCTATATTGCCTAGATGTGCCCTACGCTGTCCAACTTACCAAATCAGGCCCCGCATCCAACCATAAATTTCAGGACCTTTGCATGACATCGAAACATTAGAATTCTACTAGTACTGTGAACAAAAGAATTGAGGAGTTTCTATGACACTCCTAGCGTGAGTCACACTTAATATACTCTTTCCCGACAAGGGATACTGCAACATGCTCTCAATACGTTTTCTAGCAGCTAACCATGACATACATAATCATAATCTACTGACAATAGTTAATCACAACATACCTGATCCTTATTTACTAGTAGCAGCTAATTAAAACATATAAACTCATTATTTATTGACTGTAGTGAATTGTAATATGCAGGATCGTTGTCTTGTTTCAAAGGCGTAGGTCGTATCAATATACGACGAGAATAACTTATCGAGGAGATAAGCCATAAGATACCTTGAATGCCGACTTTCATTCACCCAAACTGTATCCAACCTAGAGCCAGCAATTCCACCCACTTGCAGCCCTTACCTATTACCTGTGGTCGTTTAGTATCCATTTTGGAGAAATTTTTGTAATCTTTACTCAACGGGGTTACTGTGTAGTGGGAAAATTTTCAAATAAATAACTCCGCAGAGATACATCACGTAGGCCTAGAACTCGTTACCCGAAGTTAATTTGCATTTGGATCGAGTTTGATGGCGTACTTTGATGAAAATTGGATGAAGTTTATGTATTCTCTCTGTTCTTGGCCAAAGTATATTTGGAAAGTGATTTACATTCAACACAGGAAACATATATATAGGCATAGGACGGTGGCCTTGGGGTGCCTTTCTCCGGCCAATACGCCAAAGGCGTTCCACTCTGCGCATCCTGGGGTGCTGGTGTGCCTGGCATGCCGCACTGCACAACCCACAGGTAGGCTGGGGCGTCACGCTAGCCCCTCGCGACTTGGCCTAGCCCGACCCTACTTCTGAGGCACTTCCCGTACGGGTGAAACTCTCATTACTCAGCACAAGCTCATGCCCACCCACACTAGCCGCTAACATCTTACAAGAGGTTACATCCTTCCCCCCTTATGAACATTCATCATGGAATATAATCTTCAAGCTTACAAGACTCTACTCTTTTAGCTAATGCCAGAAAATTTTTGGTAGAGCCTCTTCTGTATTATGGACTATCTGAAAACCTAAAACTAGAAAAGTCCAACATAGGCGTCTCACAGGATGATACAAGCAACCATACAATATAACTCCATATCGTAAAGAAGAATAACTAAACAATACTGATATTATACGTAGCAACCAATAGTTTGATCAACAATCTCACCTCAACTACTCAATCCGAGTCAGGTCTGGAATAAGCAAGGATATCTAGACCTCATGTCGTCCTCATCTTCTCAGGTCATCTCTTCTACCATTTTGTTCCTCTATATGATTCTACTAGGCTACAACTTTGGGTCCCAAGGTCTCCTTTATGGACTTGCCAATCTAATATAACTATTGGAGTCTCTTCATAGGATAACTGATCTATAACTTGAGCATTCTCAACTAGGTCAATCTGAGAAAAGGTCTCCTATGTGCTTGAGTAGTATTGATGAGCAGATCTTAGCCCGGAAGGCAACTCCATCTCATAGGCCATTTGGCCGGTCTCTTGAAGGATCTGATATAGCATAGTGAATCTAGGGCTGGGCTTGTCCTTCTTATCAGATCTCATAACACCGTTCATTGGCGAAGTTTTCAGGAGTACTCAGTCGCTGCTTCCATCCCTTACTCTCTATGCCATATATTAGAATAAGGCTTTTGACGACCCTGGGCTGCCAGCCAATATCTTCTAGTGAGTTTAACCTTTTTCCCCTGACTTATGTAGTATGCCCCATTTGGTTATCCTTAACTTACCTACTTTAGGCCATCATATAAGGGGCATGCATTTCCACCTCTAACACATCTCCAGGCATTTGAGTTGTGTGCTCTGCTTAGCCATTTGTTTGAGGACAAGAAGTCGTACTCCACTTAACATGCATTCCAATCTATTCGGAAAGACTTTCCCAAACCTAGCTGTGAGTTCTACCTTTTTGTCAGAAGTTTAATAGATACTGAGACACCACATAGTTGGAATATTTCTTTAGTATTTAATTCACCGTAATCTTTAGCTTAAACATAATTCCAACCAGGAAGAGGTATGTTGATCTCCTTAGCCTTTCCACAATGACCCTAACGGGGTCATGTTTACGCTTGGTACTAGGTAACCCTATAATTATATTCATATTATCTACTTTCCATTTTTCACGCAAGCATGGCTATTTGCTAAATTAGCATGCCTGATTCTCGTGGTCTTGCCTTTCCCTGGTGGTCATTGGAGTTCTGTTCTACAACTTGACGGTTTCTTTCTTATTCCTAATACCATCAGTAGATTTCCTTCATAACATGATGCATTTTAGTCCAACCTGGGCGGAGGGAATAACAAACATGATATACCTTGCTACAATCTATTGACGAAGCCCTACCACATTTAGAACATAGAGTCGACCTCTGGGTCTCAAGACTCTGTCCCCTACAATCTCAAAGGTCGGTGACTCCATCAGTTGGGCCTTATCTCTGGCTACACTAGGCTAGGGTCTCTATACTGTCACTCCTTTGCCTCCACAACTAGTGGTAACATTGCAGTGTTCTAGGTTGCAACCTCACTATCCTCGAAACATCAGCCCAATGCTTATTTCTTAACATTCAGCGACAATTCCCAGCTCTTTCGACCTGCTATAGCTGGGAGGTGATTCTTTTTTCCTCTAGAACTAGATACTTGTGCCTTCCCCTTACTTTTATATGCTAAGATTTGGTGTTCGTGCCCCATGCACAATACTGGAAAGGATATTACTGGCCAGGTCTACCAACTTGTATCGTTCTAACCTACACTCGGGCCATTTCACTCATATAATCTCTCTTCGCTTCGACATAACAAACTAGGGCGATAGCCATTATTCTTCAGATATTCACTATCATCGTCAGCACACTGCAGTAGAGTCAGCCTATTTCTAACTTGAGCTTTGCTATTGTTGGGGGTTTATTGCTTATAGACTCTTACATGTATTTGAGTGCTACTGGAAATCTTATCTGCCCTCCTGATCTACTACTGTGAGGGTCTAGGTAACTTGTTAAACACTAGGGATCTTAACCACTTTCTAATCCTTTCCAAGAGTCAACTAATCTAGCCCTCCTTTACTATTTACTCTGGGCAACATCACCTCAATACTTGCGCTCTTCGTCATAATAAGCAAAAAGCTGGGAGGCAAAAAATAGCCTTATCTTACTACGGTAGGACTGAGGTATGGAACTTTACAATATCCGAAGGGTTGGAGGTATGAATCCTGCAATTTCCCCCTTCTCTCATACATTTCAGGTAATCCAACATTAACTGTTTCCCTTGTCTAACTCTAAATATCTAGTAGGTAAGCCATCTCATATATATATATATATTATACTCTTGACCTCCTACTCCGAGACAGTAGAAGGAACTGGGGACAGTGCTGGCATATCTATTACCTTATGAAATTCCTGGTGCCTCGGGAGAATAATGGGGAGATTAAAAGACGTCTTCTTCCGGACTTAGGCTGACTGTCCCTCTAACTGTGGAACCTCACGGGTACCCTCTCCTGCTGTTGTAGCTAACTTGTGGCTAACTGAAGTCTATTCCATATCAAACATTATTCTGGAAAGACATAACAATGAAAGCTTAGGGACTTATCCCTATACAACTTGATTCCATAGCACGATGTGAGAAGAAGGAAGGGTTACCATACTATCATGCCTCATAGCCTCCTGCTTATAAAATGTGGTGCACAATACATTTATAAACAAGACTCTACTAGACACGGCTTGCAGACTCCCTAGGGTACTGCTTTGATACCAAGTTTGTCACACCCCACCTTCGGAGGCATAACTGGCACCTGATACCATACTAGAATTTAGGCTGATCTGGCTGGGCATATGCACCTCTGGTGCCTACCAGCGACTCAAAATCAAGAAAAAAAACTGTTATATCTCGGTTGTAAACACAGCCTTGGGCCAACAAGGCCACACAACACCTGTAAAAGAAAATAGCTAATCCAGCCAACATAACAATAATAAGGAACCTATGCGGGCCGATAAGACCACCATGCTATTTAGTTACAACAGAAACGAAGAAAAGAAGCTATACTAGGCCCCACATGGCCAACACATAAAATAAGACATACATGGGCCCCACACTGCCAACAATACCATCTAACTGAATACTGTCATCAACAAGCCTCTAGAAGTGAAAATATTTGTCGGGACAGGGCCACGGCCTACTCAAATTCTATTCAAATAAAAGACAGATAAACCTCTACAACTTGGCAGCTACGAGAAAAAGGAGTTGGCTGATCTACTGACTCAGAAAAGCTGCTAATGGCAGTCCTAAACTCTGTCTATCTAAACCTTCAGGCAAGGATGCAGCGCCCCATAGTTGGGCGTTAGTACAATATGTACCGAATATGTAAAGTAGTAAATAAGGATGAATATAAACTGATAAACAACTGAAATTGAATATCAAGAAGGGGCAGAAGATAACCTTTAAGCTTTCTTAGCCATAACCTACATCTAGTAACTCTCCACAGTATATGATCTGAAGCTATACAACTATACATTCATAAGCTATAGATAACAGTCAAGTATACAAACAAGAACCTAACCTGGCCCCCATAAGCCTGAAAGGTACAATCAACACAGAGATAACCTACCTGGGCCCCCATTAGCCCAGACATGTGCCAATCAGTCTATATACCGCTATTTCCCTGTAAGTAACTATAACTATAACTGTCTATAAGCCGTCTGGGCTCCTATAACTATACCTCGATCCTTCGTTCATCTAAGGTTCGCGATGCCACTACAACATAGGGGAGTCTGGTGGTGACTAGACCTCAATACGGCCATCAAAGCCTCCATATGATCCCTTCAAACATCATATTGCTCCTGATAGCATATGGGTACCTCGATACGACCCTCACGACCTCAATCTGGTCCCTTCGGACATCATATTGCTCCTGCGAGCCTATGGGTACCTCGATATGGCCCTCATGGCCTCAATCTGGTCCCTTTGGACATCATATTGCTCCTGCGAGCATAGCCCTATAAGCAACAAAACATCCAACAACCCAAAACTCATATGCAAAGGCCAAGCTAACTAGGGTTAACTCTGACGAGGGTTACTATGTCATCGTTGTTGTCTCAATCTTACTTGTAACAGCTAACCACAATAGGCTTATTCTAGGGTACTATAGATAAAAAGGTTGTACTAACTTTAGGACGACCATAACTTGCTGAAAAGGATTGACCATAATACTGAAGGTCTAGTTCGTCGGCGTCAATCTAGTCTATCTTGACAACATATAAATCTTGTGAGCAATTAGTGGCCCCGTAGGGAGGTGTACTTAAGCTTAGCCCTTCTAGGAAACCAGTACATGGGCATCTGTATGAGTAGGTTGGGGCATTGGACCCACTTCTAACTACTAATAAGTTCCCCCCCCCCCCTCCTTGGGGTATCCACGGGTCTGTCCTACTTGTACAAGTGGGATGACTACCTTGGCGACCTATATGGCGAGCATTAAATCGACGAAAACTAACAGTCAGTGGCAGTAGCTAACTAGATGGAAGGCTGTCACTCATTTCACTAGGAAACCTTAGTGCAGCAGACTCTAGGGTAAGACCATCCTGGTCAAATTCTAGCCCTAGAGGCGTCAAGGTACGGTAATAGCCTTTGGGCGAACTCTACTAGCAATACAGGTGTCAAACTAAAAGCTATTTCACCTGGATGCACCCTACATTGTCCAACTTACCAAATCAGGCCCCGCAGCCAACCATAAATTTCTAGGGCCTTGGCATGACATCGAAACATTAGCATTCTACTAGTACTGTGAACAAAAGAATTGAGGCATTTCTATGACACTCCTAGCGTGATTCACACTTACTATACTCTTTCCCGATAAGGGATACTACAACATGCTCTCAATACATTTTCTAGTAGCTAACCATGACGTACATAATCAATCATAATCTACTGACAACAGCTAATCACACCATACCTGATCCTTATTTACTAGAAGCAGCTAATTACAACATAAAACTCATTATTTACTAGCAGCAGCTAATTACAACATATAAACTCATTATTTACTAGCAGCAGCTAATTACAATATGTAGGATCATTGTCTTATTTCAAAGGCATATGTCGTATCACTATACGACTAGAATAACTTGCTGAGGAAATAAGCCTTTACATACCTTGAATACCGACAATCATTCACCCAAACCACTTCCAACCTAGAGCCAGCAATTCCACTCACTTGCAGCCCTTATGCTATTACCTGTGGCTATTTAGAATCCATTTTAGAGAAAATATGATAACCTTTACTCGATGGGGTTCCTGTATACTGGGCGAATTTTCAAGAAATAACTCCGCAAAGATGCTTCCCATAGGCCTAGAACTCGTTACCTGAAGTTAATTTGCGTTTGGATCGAGTTTAACAACGTAATATGATGAAAATTGGATGAAGTTTACGTATTCTCTCTATTCTTAGCTAAAGTATATTTTGAAAGTGATTTAAATTCAAAAAAGGAAACATATATATAGGCATAGGGCAGTGGCCTGGGGGCGCCTCGCGCCGGACAACGTGCCAAAGGCGTGTCGCGCCGTGCCTCCTAGGGCGCTGGTGTGCTAGCGTGCCATACTGTGCAACACACAGGTAGGCTAGTGCATCATGCTGGCCCCTCAAGGCTTAGCCTCGCACGACCCTACTTCCGGGGCTCTTCTTGTATGCGTCAAACTCTCATTACTCAGTACAAGCCCACGCGCACTAGCCATTAACATCTTACAAGATTTAACAATTATGACTCAGAACGACTCATGGTATGAGTCATGGGAAGGAGTAAGAACCCATAGGATTCACTCGTAGTCAGACTCTGCAGCAAAAAGCTCAGCAGTAATGAGTCCAGGGATGACCCATTAGGTGATGTAATGAGTCGTGGTTTTAGGTCGTCATTTGTCTCTAAGGTACCAGGGTTGGGTGTTATTAGTCTTGGTATGACTCATTGTAAGGAACAAAGAGTCATGGTTAGCACCGTGTAGAGCTATTGTGAAAATTAGCTCAGAGGCAACGGATAAGTCCAATGACCCATGGTTTGGAGGTACGATTCATTGGTTGACAAGTGGTGGAAGTCCCAGAAGTTTTACTTGTGGAGTCAGTGATGATCATGAGAGGACACAATGAATCATTGCGTTGAGTAATAACTCGTTCTATTGAGTTGTCGTTCGAAGGCTTAAGAACTGAGGAAATTTTGGAAGGAAGTAATGGATGGAAACCACGAGTCATGGAAATAAGGTACAACTCGCGGTATGATTCTTGGTCACTGGCTGTGTTCAATTTCTAGATTTTAATTAAGGGTATTTTTGTAAATCCTTAGCTATAAGGTCCTAAGGTACGTCATTTTTAAGCCCAGTTAGGAAGGTTTTAAGGGTTCTTAAACTATTCTAACCCATTCCCTCCCCATATATGCAAACCGGAGGATTTCTATGGGAAGATCAAGCCTAGAACTCCGCAATTTCTTCTCCAATTCCTTTGGGCTTTCAAGGGAGAGTGTTAGATCAAATCACCCAGGTATGTAGGGTTGTGAATGAGAGTTCCTCTTCACTCTCATGCCCCAATTTCTCTCCATGTTCAAGAATTCAAGTATTAAAGTGAATTTCATTATTTTTTTGGGTTTTAACTCCAAATTTGTGAAATTCTCTTTGATTTGATTATGGGTCAATTCCCTTTATGTTCTAAATGTTGTTTCAAGATCTATGGACATATTTTATATTTAAATTGATTATAATTTTTATGATTTCAAATCCAAGTCAATCTATGTCCAATTATGCAATGTTTCATGAAAAGTCAAGTTTTGATTCTACTATGATTTTGATCTTCCTAAGCCTAAATTATGATTTATGATTCATATTATGATTTCTGTTCAAGCACTCTTCATGGATTATATGAATTTTGACAAGTATGCATGTTCTTCATTATTTATGAATTTATGACTTTTGGCCACTCACGGGCCCTTATTCATGACTAGTCATGTATTTCTAGTATGATCAAGTATGTAATGATTTATTTGGCCATGAACTTTATGAATAATTTCACGATTACAATATGAGCCTCATGTGCATGTTTTTGGGAGCAATGTTTAGCACCGAGTAGACCCGGCGTTCGAGTAAACCCCGTGATCTCAGAACTACGTGCCACCATAGGTATATACATATATTTTTGGATCCCCTGATCACTTCATGTGCGTCCCTTGCCTGGCATGCCTGGGATGGCTCTGCCCACTTGAGCCCTTAGTTGATGCATCATGTAAGCTTTATCATGATGGTGTCATTAAGACGAGTCCTCCCTTTGTTCCTTATGATTTATGCATTGTCATGTTTATGTTACTTTGGCTCAAGTTATGTTTTTATAAGATATCTTTTATGACAATAATTATGACCAGATTATGAATGGTTTGAAAACCTTGAGCCCTCATGTTCAGATTATGATATTTACTTCATGTTCATGTCGTCCTACTCTTATGAACTCTTATGTATTTTAACTATCCACTTTTACTTACCTTACATACTCAGTACATTCCAAGTACTGATCGCAAACTCTATGATGTATCACTTCATGATACAAGTTCGAGGGATTAGACTCAGCCACATCATTAGTCCTAGTTTTCCCTCAGGTCTGTTTAGCCATTGTTGGTGAATCCTCATTCTTCAAGGAGATTCAATTATCCATTGTTATGTTATTCTAGTTACGAACTTTTTCTAGCTAGTTTGGGATGCTGTGCCATCAGCTCATTCGTTATGTTAGAGGCTTCTCATAAAATACGTAGAAAATCAACTTCTGAGTGTTGATTCTATTTTAGATTGGTATGTATGCAGACTTCGATAAACATAATCTATGCGGATGTCTAATTCAACATCACATCAGAATTACATCCGAAGCTGACACATACATAAGTCTAAAAAGCTTCTAGGCTGGACGAGTTGATGGGACAAGACCCCAACTAACTCAATAATACTGAAACTGTAAATACATAAAGAAAAATAATAGTCTAGTCCTCGAAGGATGAGGATTCACCAATCCGAGCAGAAACTAACTCCGGAAAGCTATCTAAGAGCGGGGCCAAAGCTACGAACCGGGTCCTGTATCATGAAATGATACAACATAGAAAGTATGCGGTCAGTACGTGGAATGTACCAAGTATGCAAGTTAAGTAAAACCGCTGAAGTAAATTAAATCATATAAAATATTTCATAACATATCATAAGCTTTCTAGTCTGTGAAGAAGAACTACATGCATTCATTCTGAAACCATAATCTTTTCATAATATGACCATGCATAACTTTATAACGTCACAACTGACTCGAATGACTCAAAGCTGAAATATGACATTTATAGAAAAGATGAACAATGAGTCAAACCTTACTTGTAGAACATGCATGCTTAAAGTAATAATCATGAGTAATGAATATGCAAATCTTAATCATGTAGACAATGGGAGACTCGTACTTAACTAACAGACCACGATAGAGCTTATGTTGGTCCCGACTATCACACTGAAGTGGGTAGAGCCATCCAGAACCTTGCTAGGGCTAAGGACACTACCATGATATCTATATCAAGCTCATGGGCCATTTGGGTTGGGGATAGCTCACAAAGGAGGTCCCAATAATATATTAGTATTAACCTACGTTGGCGCATAGTTTTGGGGCACAGGGTGATCGACCCTTAGCCCGCTCGATGCTAGACTCTTCTCCCAAAACATGCAATGCTCTATATCGTATATAATGAAGCTCAACATCGTCTATTGACGAAGTTCAATAATGATATCATGCATAAACTCAACATCGTATGAAACGAAGCTCAACATTGTCTATTGACAAAGCTAAATATTGAAATCTTGCATAGACTCGACATCGTATGAAAATGAAGCTCAATGATAACATACATTTCAATTATGAATTCATGCATATGAGAGGCTTTATTTCGAAACATACCAAAAGCTCAATATAAGTGGGAGAATCTACTCCAAACCATGTGGTATGCTTATTTTAGAGATACTACATCATCATACTTGATATAAGGGTCTTGCCCAAAACTTTATTATGCTTGGATCTACTAAATTCATTTTGAAAACAATCTCATAATCATGGGTAGCTTTAGAAACATGCTTTTCATCATCAAGTCTCATCATTAAAATACATTTATCATTATTCTTTTCTTTCATGAACTTCTCATCCATGGGCATTAAATTTCAAAATTTAGAAAAAAAATATTTTGGATTGAAAATAATTTAAAATATGCCCAAGCTTCAAAACAATATAAACATAATCTAATCATACCCATGTGTAGAGATTGAAGGATTATGAAATTGGGTAAAACCTCATACTTGATCGTAGGTAATTTTCATAATTTGATAGAAATTGGGCATGGGTGTGGAATAGGACACCTACTCATAACCTTACATACCTGGGAAGGATGATTTTACCACTTCTCTAATTGCCCAAGATGAGATTCCAATGGAAACCTTAAAAACTTGCTCTAAATCTTCTCTTGAAACTCTTAAGTTTGCATGCATGGAATGAATTAGCTTAGAATAGGTTTTCCCCTCTTAAAACCCCTGTAAAACGAGCCTTAAACGACGTAGTATAGGCCCCTAAAACTTAGGAATGATGGAAAAGCCCTTTCTAAAATTGCAGAAAATAAATGTCATGTGGTCCTAACGGATGACCTAACGACTCGTCACTAGCCCAAACGACTAATCATGTTGCTCATCAGGTACACTGCTTCTATCAAAACTCTTGGGCTCGTAATGGATCACATAACGATTCTTCAAGGGTGACCACGAGATCGTCAAGTACACTGGTTGACCTCTTTAATTTTCACACACCCTTACCCAACAGTTGACCTGACGAGACTGACCACGAGTTGTTCCCTCACCCGTGGTCAACCTTTATCCTCCAACTTCCTATTCTTCACTGGCATTCCCCACGAGTCCTCTGACGACTCATGGGCTGGTGTCACGAGTTGTCCAACGACTCATTCTGCACCTGCAACATAGATTTTCAGTTTTTTCCCCATTTCAACTCCTGGATCTGATCTTTGAGTTCCCAAGGTATAACAATATCTCCCCCTTGGGAGCATTCATCCTCGGATGTTACAAACACACAGAAACTCCGAAACATGCAATTGTCATAGAAAACACTGATCATTTAAATCGAAAACTGGCAGAATGACTACCTCCGGAAAGAACTACATAGCTGAACCGAATTCAGACATCACATACATCCATCATATCATAAATTCGTGCACATGAACTGAACATGGAAACTGATTAAAGAGTTAGGGAAAAAGTTGACACCTCAAACTAAAATTGAACTGATAGGGAACAGGTGAGGGTATTTACCATCATAGTGGCTTCGGCTTCCCACATAGCTCCCGCAACATGATGATTCATCCATAACACCTTCACTGAATTTACTTATTTGTTCTTAAGCCTCCGAACCTGATGATCCAAGATTGCAACTGGAATTTCCTCATAGCTTAGGCTATCTCCCACACCAATAATTTCCACCGGGATGACTAAAGCTAGATCACTTAAGCATTTCTTCAAGAGCGATACATCGAAGATGGGATGAACTGAAGATAACTTTGACGGCAAATCCAACTCATACGCTACCTAACCAAATCTTTTCATAACCTAGTAGGGACCGACATAGTGGGGACTGAGTTTTCCTTTCTTTCTGAATCGCATAACTCCTTTCATGGGTAACACCTTCAGAAATACCCAATCATCCACCTCAAACTCCAACTCTCTACTTCTCACATCAGCGTATGACTTTTGATGACTCTGAGCAATATTAAGCCTGTCCCTTATCAACTGAACCTTCACTATGGCCTCATGAACCAAATTAGTCCCTGTCATAGCTGCCTCACCAACCACAAATCATCCAATGGGCGATCTACACCTTCACCCATAAAGAGCCTCGAACAGTGTCATCTAGATACTAGAGTGATATCTGTTATTGTAAGCAAACTCAATCAAAGGAAAGTGATCATCCCAATTACCTTTGAAGTCCATCACACAAGATCTCAACATGTCCTCTAGAGTCTGGATCGTCCGCTCCGCCTGACTTTCCGTTTGTGGATGAAATGTTATGCTGAGTTTAACCTGAGTCCCAAGCCCTTTTTTGAAAGACCACCAAAACTGAGAAGTAAACTAAGTACCTCGGTCTGAGATAATAGAAAAGGGCACTCCATGTAGTCACACCAACTCTCGGATATACAGTTTGGCATAATTATCCACTAAGTTTGTGATTTTGACCCGTAGAAAGTGTGTAGCCTTGGTTAACTTGTCTACCACCACCCAAATAGAATTGTAGTTTTAGTGAGTACGAGGTAGGCCTGTAATGAAATCCATATTAATATATTTCCACTTCCAAGTAGGAATGATAATATCCTGAAGTACGCCTCACGACCTTTTATGTTCGACTTTCACTTGCTGACAATTCGGGCAATTGGCTACAAATTCTGCAATATCCTTCTTCATGCCATTCCACCAATATATTTCCCGCAAATCATGATACGTCTTGGTGGCACCCGAATGGATAGAATACCGAGATCCATATGCCTCATGCAATATCTGGTCCCTCTAATAATTAATATCTGGAACACATAGACGGCCCTGGTACTGTAGCACCTCATCTCCCCCTTGGGAGAAGACCTCCACCTTCTGACTTCCAACGACTTCCTTCAGTTTTACCAAAATCGGATCCTTATCTTGTCTAGCTTTCATATCCATCACCAAGGACAATTTCGACCCATTTTTCACAACAACGCTGCCATCAGTCGAGTCGACCAATCTAACTCCCAACCTTGCAAGTCGATGGACATCTTTCACCAACTCCTTCTTTCCCTCATCCACGTGGGACACACTCTCCATGGAGCTACTAAGTGCGTCCGCTACCACATTAGCCTTACCCGGGTGGTAAAGGACACTCATGTCATATTCCTTTAATAGCTCTAACCACCTCCTTTGCTGAAGATTGAGATCCTTCTGCGTGAACACATACTGCAAGCTCTTGTGGTCCGTGAACACATCCACATGGACCCATTACAAGTAATGCCGCCATATCTTCAATGCGAACACCACCGCAGCCAACTCAAGATCATGGATCAGGTAATTCTTCTCATGGACTTTCAACTATCTTGAGGTATATGCTATCACTTTCCCATGATGCATAAACACACATCCATGTTCGATTCTCGAAGCTTCACAATACACCACAAAACTATCGGTACCCTCGGGTAGGGTTAACACCGTTTCTGAAGTGAGTAGAGTCTTCAACTCTTGGAAGTTTTTCTCACAAGCCTCCGACCTTTAGAACTTTACCTTCTTTTGAGTCAACTTGGTGAAAGGTGCCGCAATAGATGAAAAGCCATCAACAGATCTCCAATCCTAACCCGCTAAGCCTAAAAAGCTCCTGATATCTGATGGGTTCACCGGTCAGGGCCAATTCTTTACCGCCTCGATTTTCTGAGAATCCACCCTTATGCCCTCACTCGATACTACATGGCTCAAAAATGCCACGGAGTCCAACCAAAATTCGCACTTGCTAAACTTTGCATACAATTGACGATCCTTGAGGGTCTGAAGCACTAATCTCAAGTGAGCGGCATGCTCCTCCTCGCTTCGGGAGTATATAAGGATGTCATCAATGAACACAATCACGAACATGTCCAAATATGCCTTGAATATCCTGTTCATTAGATCCATAAAAGCTGTAGGGGTATTGTTTTGTGCAAATGACATAATAACAAATTTATAGTGACCATACCGAGTCCCGAAGGCGGTTTTTGGGATGTCACTCTCCCAAACCCTAAGCTGGTGATAGCCGGACCTGAGATCAACCTTGGAGAAACACTTGGTACCTAGAAGCTGGTGAAACAAATCATCAATCCTGGGTAACAGATACCTGTTCTTAATGGTGACCTTGTTCAACTGCCTATAATCAATACATATTCGAAGAGAACCATCTTTCTTCCGAAAAATAGGACTGGTGCATCCCATGGAGACTTACTCGGCCTAATAAAGCCCTTATCTAACAGGTCCTTCAACTGATCCTTCAACTTTTTTATCTCGGCTGGAGACATTCTATAGGGCGGAATAGATATAGGTTGTGTGTCGGGAAGATCTATACTGAAATCAATCTCTCGCTCGGGAGGGACACCTAGAAAATCATTAGGAAAGACCTATTGAGATTCACGTACTACCGAAACTGACTGAATAGTCGGGGTTTTAGCCTCAACATCCTTAACCCTAACTAGGTGGTACATGAAACCCTTAAAAATCATCTTTCTAGCCTTAAGGTAGGAAATGAACCGACCTACAGGCACAACTGAACTACCCTTCAATTCTAAAACTGGCTCACCAGGAAATCTGAACTCTACTGACCGGGTCCTACAATTAACTGAAGCATAGCATGTAAATAGCCAATCCATGCCGAGAATGAAATCGAAATCGATCATGTCTAACTCTATCAAGTGTGTTGAGGTGACCTTATGAAGGACTGAGATTGGGAAACCTCTATATACCCGTCTAGCTATAACTGAGTCACCTGCTGGAGTGGAAACTGAGAAGGGTTCTGACAATACATCGGGACTGACTTTGAAGCTACTGTCCACGTATGGTGTCACAAAAGACAAGGTATCCCCCAGATCTAGCAAAGCATATACATCAATATGGAAGAATAGCAACATAATAGTGACCACATCTGGGGAGACCTCCTGCTCCTGACGGGATGCTAAAGCATAGAATCTGTTTTGGCGCTGACCGCCAGCTGTGCTAGTATATGCCCCCTGATGTGTTGAGCGTGGGGAAGGGGCTGCTGAACTAGAAGCTGGGCCTCGGCCCCCAACCTGATCCTGCCTCACAGCTGGACAATTCGAAGCATGTGTCCAGGCTACCCACACCCGAAAGAAGAACCTGAACCTTCCAAGCACTAGCCTATGTGCCCCCAACCACATTTGCGACAAGATGGGATGCTAGAATCTGTGGTTCTACTGCTCTGACCCCTCGAGCCTGATGCTAGGCCTCTCTGATCATGTATGGGACTGGACGGCACGCTCAATGCTGAAGACACCGGGGATGATGACCTTTAGTGAGTTTGCTGTCGGTGTCCACCACTGGACCTCTGCTGAGAGAATCTGTGGTCTTCGATCCTGGCCCTCATGGCCTCTCTCTCTCTCTATCGAATATGTCGCCTCCATTTGTTGGGCGTACAACACTATGCGAGGGAAGTCCATGTCCTGGTGAAGCATAGCAATCCATCACTCCTTGTCCAAATACCCTGCTATACAATGCACAAACCTACTCACCCGCGCCCTCTGGTCAGCCACTAACTATGGGGCATATTTTGATAGGCGAGTGAACTCAAGGGAATACTCTTGCACTGTCATTCGTCCTTACTTTAGGTTTACAAACTCAGCTGCCTTCAGCTTCCTCATCTCCCGAGGGAAGAACCAATCTAGGAATGCAACTTGAAACTCCTCCCACATGATTGGACCTTCTCCTACGATCCTGCTGTGCTTCCATTGGTGAAATCAAATATGTGCAACCCCCTTCAAATGGTACGAGGCCAACTCTGCGCACCCAAGACTACTCACCCCATGACTTGGGTGATCATGACAATCTCATTAATGAAATCATGCGGGTGCTCATCTACCTTGGACCCTAGAAACTCCGGTGGGTTCATTCTCAAGAAGTCTCTGACTTGAGTCGTCGTTGCATTGCCATTTTGAGGAACATGTGCAACGGCCTTCTGATTGACCTGAGCGATCAAGGCCTGTGCAAGCATCTGAATAGCGACTCGAAACTCAGCATGAGTGGCTGGCTCCTGAACTGGTGGGGCTAGCTAATGCCCATAACCATTCGATTTCTCATGGCCCTCACCACCTCCATTACTCCTTCCGTTCATTCTTCGGGGAGCCATGATTCTGCAATCGCAAATAGCAAGAATTTGTTGAGTTAGTTGGGGTCTTGTCCCATCAACTTATCCAGACTAGAGGCTTTTTAGACTTATGTATGTGTCAGCTTCGGATGTTATTCTTATGTGATGTTGAATTAGACTTTCGCTGAGATTATGTTGATGTTTCTTTAAGTTTATCGAATGAGTTAGTTGAATCTTATGCCATGGGTTGACTTGGGATCTCTCAAGGTCCCTTATCCTGTGTCTACGATCTGGGTCTATGCTCGGGTCATGAAAAACTTGGTATCAGATCCATAGGTTTGAAGTGTCCTAGAGAGTCTGAAAGTCACGTTAGGTAAAGTCTTTTTCATGGGTGTGAAGTGCGCCACACTTATGACAACGAGGCTACTAGACATTTTAGGAAATGTTCCCTTCTTTCATTATCTATGTTGTGCGATGAAAAGCCTTTCTATCATTTTAATTCATGCTATTCGCGATTGTAGAATCATGGCACCTCGAAGAGTGAATGGAAGGAGGAATGGAGGTGGTGTGGCCTACGAGGATGGAAATGGTCATGAGCATCATCCATCCCCACAAGTTTAGGAGCCTCAAGCACTGAAGCCAACCGCTCATGCTGAGTTTTGAGCTGCCATTCAGATGCTTGCGCAGGCCTTGACCGCCCAGGTCAATCAGCAGGCCGTTGCGCATGTTCCGCAAAATGGCAATACAACGGTGGCTCGAGTTAGGGACTTCTTGAGGATGAACCCATCGAAGTTTCTGGGGTCCAAGGTAGATGAGGACCCGCATGATTTCATTTATGAGATTGTCAAGATCACCCAGGTTATAGGGGTGAGTAGTGTTGAGTGTGCAGAGTTGGCCTCCTACCAGTTGAAGGGGGTTTCACATATTTGGTTTTGCTAGTTGAAGGACAGCAGGGTTGCAGGAGCAGGTCCGATCACATGGGAGGAGTTTCAGGTTACCTCCCTAGATTAGTTCTTCCCTTGAGATATGAGGGAGTTGAAAGAAGCTAAATTTATGAATCTAAATCAAGGAAGGATGACGGTTCACGAATACACCCTTGAGTTCACCCGCCTATCTAAGTATGCCCCAAAGTTAGTGGAAGACACGCGGGCATAGGTGAGCATACTTGTGCATGGTATAGCATGTTATTTGGACAAGGACTGTAGGAAAGCTATGCTCCATCAGGACATGGACTTCCCTCGCATTGTGTTGTAAGCTCAACAGATGGAGGCGGCATATTTGAGGGAGTGGGAGGCCAAGAGGGCCAGGACTGAAGACGACAGATTTTCTCAGCAGAGGTCCGGTGGTGGACATCGATAGCAGACCCTCCAGAGATCATCAGCCCCAGCATCTTTAGCGTTGAGTGTGCCATCTAGACCTAGACATGATCAGAGATGGCGACCGTCAGGCTCGAGGTGTCATAGCAGCAGACCCGCAGATTATAGCATCCCAACTTACCACAAATGTGGCCGACGATATACATGCCAGTGTTTTGCAGGGTCAAGAGCTTGTTTTGGATGTGGGAAGCCTGGACATATGCTGAGATATTGTCCCGCTGCGAGATGGGATCAGGTTGGGGGCTGAGGCCCAACTTCTAGTTCAGCAGCCTCACCCCCACGCACAGCACATCAGGGAGCATATACTAGCACAACTAGCAGGCAGCGCCAGAACAGATTATATGCCTTAGCCACTCGTCAGGAGCGAAAGGGCTCACTAGATGTATTCACCGGTATATTGAGAGTTTTCATGTTGACTATATGCATTTCTATATCCATGGGCTACCCTATCCTTTGTGATACCATACGTAGCGAATAGCTTCGGAGTTAGTCCCGATATCTTATTAGATCCCTTCTCAGTTTCTACTCTAGTAGGTGACTCAGTTATAGCTATAAGGGTGTATAAAGATTGCTCGATCTTAGTTATTCATAAGGTCACCTCAGCTGACTTGATAGAGTTATCCATGACCGATTTCAATGTTATTCTCGGCATGGATTGGCTATTTGTATGCTATGCTTCAGTTAATTGTAGGACCCGGTCAGTAGAGTTCAGATTTTCGGGTGAGCCTTTCTTAGAATGGGAGGGTAGTTTAGCTGTGCCTACAGGTCGATTTATTTCCTACCTTAAGCCAGAAAGATGATTTCTAAGGGTTGCTTGTACCATCTAGTTAGCGTTAAGGACGTGGAGTCTGAAACCCCAACTATCCAATCCATACCGGTAGTACGTGAGTATCCAGAGGCCTTTCTAGATAATTTCCAAGTGGCCCTCCCGAGCGGGAGATTGATTTTGGTATATATATTCTTCCTGACACGCAGCCTATATCCATTCTGCCTTAAAGGATGGCTCCAGCCGAGCTAAAAGAGTTGAAGGATCAGTTGAAGGACCTATTAGATAAGGGCTTTATTAGGCCAAGTAAGTCTCCATGAGGTGCACTAGTGTTATGTGTTTGGAAGAAAGATGGTTCTCTTCGCATGTGTATTGATTATCGACAATTCAACAAGGTTACCATCAAGAACAGGTACCCCTTACCCAGGATTGATGATTTGTTCGATCAGCTTCAGGGAGCTAAGTGTTTCTCCAAGATTGACCTCAGATTTGGGTATCACCAGCTCAGGGTTTGAGAGAGTGACAAAGAATGCTTTTTGGACTTGGTATGGTCACTACGAATTTGTTTTTATGTCTTTTGGACTAACCAATGCCCCTGCAGCTTTTATGGATTTAATGAACAGGGTGTTCAAGCAATATTTGGACATGTTCGTGATTATCTTCATCGATGACATCCTTATATACTATTGGTGCGAGGAGGATCATGCTGCTCACTTGAGGGTAGTTCTTCAGACCCTTAAGGATCGTCAATTGTATGCAAAGTTCAACAAATGTGAGTTTTGGTTGGACTTGGTGGCATTTCTAGGACATGTGGTATCAAGTGAGGGCATAAAAGTAGACTCTCAGAAGATCGAGGCGGTAAAAAATTGGCCCAAACCAGTGAACCCATAAGATATTAGAAGCTTTTTGGGCTTAGCAGGTTACTATCGGAGATTTGTGGAGGGTTTTCCATCTATTGCCGCACCATTGACTAAGTTGACTTAGAAGAAGGTGAAGTTGCAATGATCGAAGGCTTGTGAGAAAAGTTTCCAAGAGTTTAAACTCGACTCACTTCAGCACTAGTGTTGACTCTACCCAAGGGTCCGGATGGCTTTGTAGTGTATTGTGATGCTTCGCTAGTTGGACTCAGGTATGTGTTGATGCATCATGGGAAGGTGATAGCATATTCATAGAGACAGTTGAAAGTTCATGAAAAGAATTACCCGACCCATGATCTCGAATTGGCCGCGGCGATGTTTTCATTGAAGATATGGAGACATTACTTGTATGGGGTCCACGTGGATGTATTCACGGATCACAAGAGCTTGCAATATGTGTTCACGCAGAAAGATGTCAATCTTGGGCAAAGGAGGTGGTTGGAATTACTAAAGGACTACGACATGAGTGTCTGTTACCACCCCGGTAAGGCTAATATGGTAACAGATGCACTTAGTAGACTATCTATGGAGAGTGTGTCCCACGTGGACGAGGGAAAGAAAGAGTTGGTAAAGGATGTCCATCGACTTGCAAGGTTGGGAGTTAGATTGGTTGACTCGACCGATGGCGGTGTTGTTATGCAAAATGGGTCAGAATCGTCCTTGGTGACGGATGTGAAGGCCAGGAAAGGTGAGGATTCAATTCTAGTAAAGCTGAAGGAAGCCATTGGAAGTCAGAAGGTGGAGGTTTTCTCCCAAGGGGGAGATGGGGTGCTGCAGTATCAGGGTCGTCTATGTGTTCCAGACGTTGATGATTTGAGGAACTAGATGTTGTAAGAGGCACATGGATCTAGGTATTCTATCCATTCGTGTGCCACCAAGATGTATCATGACTTGGGGGAAATATATTGGTGGAAAGGCATGAAGAAGGATATTGCAGAATTCGTGGCTAAGTGCTCGAACTGTCAGCAAGTGAAAATTGAGCACCAAAGGTCGGGAGGCGTATTTTAGGATATCAGCGTTCCCACTTGGAAGTGGGAAGAGATTAATATGGATTTCATTACAGGCCTACCTCATACTCGCCGACGTCATGATTCCATTTGGGTGGAAGTAGATAGGTTGACCCAGGCTGCACACTTTCTACCAGTCAAAACCACAAATGCAGTGGATGATTATTCCAGATTGTATATTCAGGAGTTGGTTCGACTTCAGGGAATGCCCTTGTCTATTATTTTAGACCGAGGTATTCAGTTTACCTCTCAATTTTTGGGGTCTTTCTAAAAGGGGCTTGGAGCTCAGGTTAAGCTAAGCACAACATTCCATCCGCAAACAGATGGTCAGGAAGAATGGACAATCCAGACTCTTAAGGACATGTTGAGATCCTATGTGATGGCTTTAAAGGTAGTTGGGATGATCACTTTCCCTTGATCGAGTTTGCTTACAATAACAGCTATCACTCCAATATCCAAATGGCACCGTTCGAGGCTCTTTACGGGCGGAGGTGTAGGTCGCCCATCAGATGGTTTGAGGTTGGTGAGGCAGCTATGATAGGGCCAGACTCGGTTCACGAGACTATGGAGAAGGTTTAGTTGATAAGGGAAAGGCTAAAAACTGCTCAGAGTCGTCAAAAGTCATACACGAATGTGAGAAGAAGAGATTTGGAGTTTGAGGTTGATGATTGGGTATTTCTAAAGGTATCTCCCATAAAGGGAGTCATGCAGTTCGGAAAGAAAGGAAAACCCAGTCCCGGCTATATTGGTCCTACCGAGTTATTAGAAGAGTTGGTAAGGTAGCGTATGAGTTGGACTTGCCATTGGAGTTATCTTCAAATCACCTCGTGTTTCATGTGTTGCTCTTGAAATAGTGCTTGCGTAATCCATCTTTAGTTATCCCGGTGGAAAGCGTGGGTGTGGGAGATAGCCTCAGTTATGAGGAAATTCCAGTTGCAATCTCGAATCGTCAAGTTCACAAGCTGAGGAATAAGAAGTAGTTGTGGTGAAGGTGTTGTGGAGAAACCAACAGGTTGAGGGAGCTAAGAGGGAAGCCGAAGCGGCTATGATGGCTAAATACCCCCACCTGTTCCCTACCGGCTTAGTTTCAGTTTGAGGTACCAATTTTTGCCCTAATTATCTAATCAATTTCCAGTTTTAGTTCATGTGCGCAAGTTTGAATTATGTTATGATAAATGTATGTGATGTCTGAAATCAGTTCAGCTATGTAGTTCTTTTCGGAGGTTGTCATTCCGTCAGTTTTCAATTTAAATAATCAATATTTGCATATGATGATTGCATGTTTTTGCGTTTTCTGTGTGTTTCTAACATTCGAGGACAAATGTTCCCAAGGCGGAGATATTTTTATACCCTGAAAGCTCAAAGATCGGACTGGGGAGTTGAAATGGAAAAGTTGTGAAATTGATGTTGCAGGCACATGATGAATTGTCAGGTGGCTCATGGGAAGGCATGGGGAAAATGATGGATTGAGGTCCCCACAAATGAGGGAACGACTCGTTGTCAGCCACCACGAGTCGTCATGTCAATCATGGGGTGGTGTGGGAAAATAGATAGAAGAGCTGATCAGTGTACTCAATAGAAGGGACCCCACGAGTTGTGGCTAGTCCAGACGACTCATGAGGTGAATCGTGAGCAACAGGTTGAATTTTATTGGAGGATGGGACAGTGTACCTGACGGAAGGTGACCGTGAGTCATTATCTCGAGGCATGAGTCATCATGTTCCCCGTTACGAGCCCTATCTGAGTTATTATCCAGTGTACTTGACGAGTGACTCGATGAGTCGTTGCCCGTCCTAACGAGTCGTCAGGTCACCCGTTAGGGTCACCTGGCAGTAATTTCTTGTGAATTCAGTAAGGGTCTTTTTGTAATTCCTAAGTTCCTAAGACCTATATTACGTTATTTAGGGCTCGTTTTACAGGGTTTTAAGAGGGGAAAACCTATTCTAAGCTAGTTCGTTCCATGCATGAAAACTTGAGAGCTTGAAGGGAGTATTTAGAGCAAGTTTGAAGGTTTCCAATTGGAATCTCAGCTGGGCAATTAGAGGGTGTTATAATTCACCATTCCCAGGTATGTAAGGCGAAGAGTGGGTGTCTGCTTCCACACCGATGCCCAATCCGTATCAAAATGTGATAATTTGTCTATGATCAAGTATGGGGTTTTACCCAATTGCATAATTCTACAATTTCTATACATGGGTATGATTAAATTGCATTTATATTGTTGAATTGTAAGCTTGGGCAGATTTTAAATTGTTTTCAATACAAGAATTGTTTTTCAAAAATCTTGAATCTAAGATGCCCATGGACGAGAAGTTCATAAAGGTAGTGAATGATGATGAAGCATGATGATGTTGAGATTTGGTGATGAAAAGCATGTTTCTAAATCTAACCATGATTATCATGTTATTTTCAAAATGAAATGAGTAAATCCTAGTATGATAAAGCTTTGGGCAATGCCCACATGTTGATTTTAAGTGATGAGTTTCCCGACATAACCTTACCACATTGTTTGAAGTGAAGTTTCCCAATTTTTCATAAATTCTAGCTTGTGGTATGTTGAGTTAAATATTTCTACATGTAGCTTACTACATGATTTGGAGTGGATGCTCCCACCTATGATTGAGCTTGTGGTATGTTTTTAAATAAAGCTTCTCATATGCAGGAATTCATAATTGAGATGTATGTCATTATTGAGCTTTGTCAAAGGAAAATGTTGAGCTTCATTTTCATATGGTGTCGAATCTGTGCATGATTTCGTTATTGAGCTTTGTCAATAGACAATGTTGAGCTTTGTTTCATATGATGTTGAGTTATGCATGATTTCATATTAAGCTTCATCATTAGACGATGTTGAGCTTCGTTATATACGATGTAGAGCATTGCATGTTTTTGGGAGAAGAGTCTAGCACAGAGCGGGTTAAGGGTCGATCAGCCTATGCCCCAGAACTACCCGCCAACGTAGGTTGATACTAATATATTATTGGGACCTCCCTTGTGAGCTATCCCCGGCCTGATTGGCCTTCAGCTTGATATCGATATCATGGTAGCGCCCTTAGCTCTGGCAAGGTTTGGATGGCTCTACCCACTTGAGTGTAATAGTCGAGACCACGTAAACTTTATCGTGGTATGTCTTTAAGTGACGAGTCTCCCACTTTCTATGCTATTCAGATTTGCATATGCATTATTCATGGAAGTTATCTTACGCATGCATGTTCAGAAAATAAGGTTTGACTCATTATTGATCTTTTAAAATAAATGCCATGTTTCAGCTTGAGTCATTCGAGTCAGTCATGATGTTCTAAAGTTATGCATGATCATGTTATGACGAGATTTTGATTACAAAAGAATGCATATATGCCCTTCCTCTCATGTTGAAAGCTTATGATATATATATGAAATGTTTTAAATGATTTACTTTTCTAAAGAGGTTTTACTTACCTTGCATACTCGGTACATTCCACGTACTGACCACATACTTTCTCTGCTGCATCGTTTCATGATGCAGGATCCGTTTCCCAGGTTCACCCCCATTCTCAATCGCTTATCATAGTTAGCACCTGCGAGAGTGGTGAGTCCTCATCTTTCGAGGACTAGACTTTCATGTTCATGTCGTATTTCAGTTTCATGTTTTGTGGAGTTAGTCGGGGTCTTGTCCCATCAACTAGTCCAGAATAGAGGCTTTCGGACATCTGTATGTATAGATTGGGATATTATTCTGATGTTCCATTGTTTGAGACTTCCGCTGAGTTTATAATTATGCTTTCTTCATGTTATTAAATGATTTAGTTGAATGCTTATGCCATGGGTCAGCTTAGGGTCTATCGAGGTCCCTTGTCCCGTGTCTACGATCCGAGTCTACGCTCAGGTCGTGACATGTAGGTGGTGGTCAGTGCTATAACAGGTTTTATGCCCTTGCATCTAGTCAGGAGAAGGAGACTTCACCAGATATGGTCATTGGTATGTTACGAGTGTATATGCATTGTTAGATGTAGGGGATACTTTATCTTTTGTGGAGCCATATTTCTAGTAGTTTCGGAGTCAGTCCCAAAATCTTATCAGACGCCTTCTCAGTCTCTACTCTAGTTGGTGATTCAGCTATAGCTCGACGGGTATATAGAAATTGCTCTGTCACAGTCCTTTAGAAAGTCACCTCGGCCGATTTAGTAGAGCTATCCATGACAAATTTTGATGTTATCTTTGGCATGGATTAGCTACATGCATTTTATGCCTTAGTAAATTGTAGAACCCATGCGGTAGAGTTTCAATTTTTGGGTGAGCTAGTCCTAGAGTGGAAGGGTAGTTCAGCTGTTCCTATAAGTCATTTCATTTCCTACCTTAAGGCCGGAAAGATAATCTCCAAGTGTTGCGTGTACCATCTACTTAGGGTTAAGGATGCTGCATCCAAAACCCCAACTATCCAGTCAGTTCTTGTAGTGTGCGAACATCCAGAAGTGTTTCCAGATGATCAACCGGGAATTTTTCCTGAGTGGGAGATTGATTTTTGTGTTGGCCTTCTTCCCGATATGTAGTGTATATCTATTCCTCCTTATACAATGGCTCCAGATGAGCTAGGTAGTTGAAGGAGCAGTTGAAGCATCTTTTAGACAAGGGTTTCATCAGACCTAGAAAATCCCCGTGGGGTGCACTGGGACTCTTTGTCTGGAAGAAGGATGGTTCCCTTTGGATGTATACTAACTATCGGCAGTTGAACAAGGTCACCATCAAGAACAAGTACAAGGGTCGATGACTTGTTTGACCAACTCCAGGGTGCTAAGTATTTTTCAAAGATAGTCCTCAGATCCAGATATCATCATCTCAGGGTTAGTGCAATACCACAAAAATCCTAAGATCAGACCTAGGAATTGAAACAGAGAAAATAGAAATTTCTGCACCAGGTCACAGGACGAGTCGTCCAGTGACCAGTCAGGAACACCACGAGTCGTTAAGTGACTCGTATGAAGGGGTTTGACCATGACTAGAAATTTCAGATTTGGGGTGACCACGGGTGTGACCACGAGTCGTGGTAAGCCCCACGATTCGTTAGGTCAACCATGGTCAAAGGTGGTTTAAAGGATGAAGAAAATGGCAGTGTACCTAACGGGTCATTAACATGAACCGTTGGGTACACCATGAGTCGTGGTGTTCCCCGTGGTGACCGAGGCAGGCAAGTATCCAATGCTGATCTCTAAGGGTGACCATGAGTCATGGTCAGGGACGATGAGTCATCCATTCCCTCGTTGGGACTGGTAGTGTGTCTTTCCCTGCGAATTTATTAAGGTTTTTCTATAATTCCTAAGTTCCTAAGGCCAAAACTACTTCATTTTAAGCTCAGAATATAGTGTTTTAAGAAAGGTTAAGTCATTCTAAGCCTATTCTAATTCATGCATGCAAGCTTAGAGGTGAGCAAGCCTAGTCTCTTCAAAGTTTTTCCTCAATTTTCATTTGGGCAATCAATGAAGTTGTGAAATCAGACCTCTTCAGGTATGTAAGGTTATGAATGGGTGCAATTGTCCACACCCGTGCCCAATTCTCTCTTAATTCATAAAAATTCTAATTGTTGAGTCTATGGGGTTTTTACCCAATGTGTGAATTCTCTATGTTTCAACCATGGGTATGATCTAAGCATGTTTTGAATGTTGAATTATGATTAATAAGAAGATTTTACAATGTTTTCAATTATAAATTATGTTTTAAAGTTTTCTAAATTATGATGCCCATCCATGAAAGTCCATGAAAGTTAAGATCTATGAGATATGTATTCAAGCATGATGAGATGTTTATGAAGAAAGTATAATTTCGAATTACCCATGTCTATGTTCATGTTCTCAAAGTAAATCAAGTTGATTTCAAGCATGTTTAAGTAATGGGCAAGCCCATATGATCAAGTGTGTTTCATGATTTGTCTAAACTTCATGTATTAGCTTACCACATGGATTTTAGAGTCTGGACTCCCACTATTTTCAGCTTGTGGTATGGTTTGAGCCAAGATTCCTCATGATTATGATTTCATACTTATGTATATATGTTATGAGTCAGCTTCGTCACTAGATGATGGTTGAGCTTCGTTGAAGAATGATGGAGAGCATATGCATATTTTTGGGAGTAGTGTCTAGCACCGAGTAGGCTAAGGGTCAGTCAACCGTATGCCTCAGAACTACATACCAACGTAGGTATGTTCAGATTTTCTGGAACCTCCCTTGTGAGCTTCCTCTACCCCCAAGGGGCTTTCAGCTTGATATTGATATCTTGGTAGTGTCCTTAGCCCTGCCGAAGCTTTGGACGGCTCTGCCCACTTGAGTGTGATAGTGGGGACAACGTAAGCTCTATCATGGTAATGTCGATTATACGACGAGTCTCACATTGTTCCTCATGATTTCAGTTATGCATGTTCGATCAGTCATGATATTTTTTTTTCAGCAGGTTTGACCCAATGTTCAGTTTTAGTTATGATTATCAGTTTTCAGCTTTGGGTTATTCGATTCAGTTATGATATTCAGTTATGTTCCGATCATGATTTCAGAAAATAGCATGCAAGTTCGACTCTCAGAATCTTATCTTGTTTATATTTTATAATATGCATGATTTATGATTTTACTTACTTAGCAGTTTTAATAACCTTGCATATTTGGTACATTCCACGTACTGACCACATACTCTATGATGTATCATTTCATGATATAGGCTCCAATATCCAAACTCATTCCTGTCACTAGCTGGATTTCCAATATTAGTACTTCCCGATTAGAGTTGGTGAGTCCTCATCTTTTGAGGGCCTTTCTATTCAAAGATGTTCTATATTTTTAGTTTTCAAACTTTAGTGAGTTAGTTGGGGTCTTGTCCCATCAACTCGATAGTATTAGAGGCTTTTTGGACATAGTATGTATTCAACTTTAGCATTACGTATGTATTCAGATGTTATGTTATGTTCAGACTTCCTCTATGTTATTTATGTTGATCTTCAGCTTATCTATGATTGAGTTAGATGCTATGTTCATGTCGTGGGTCGACTTGGATCCTCTTGGGGTTCTTTGTCCCGTGTCTCGATCCAGGCCTATGTTCAGATTGTGACAAACTTGGTATCAGAGCATTAGGTTTTGAAGTGTCCTAGGGTGTCTAAAATCCACGTATCTTTTTCATGGGTGTGAAGCGCTCCAAACTTATAATGAAGAGGCTACAAGACATTTAGGAAATGTTCCCTTCTTTCATGATCTAAGACATGCGATGAAATGCCTCTCTATCTTTCTAACTCGTGCTATACACATTTGCAGAATCATGCCTCCTCGTAGAGTTAACAGATGAAGAAATGAAAACGAAAATGGCCATGAGAATGGCAATGGAGACGGGCATTAGTAGGCCCCACCAGCCCATGAGGAGCGTGTACCCGAGCCGATCACCCATGCAGAGTTCATGGCAGCCATTCAAATGTTAGCTCAGGCCTTGACCGCCTTGGTCAATTAGAAAGCGATAGCACATGTCCCTCAGAAAGGGAATGTGGCGACGACAAGAGTTAGAGATTTTCTGAGGATGAACCCTCCGGAGTTCCTTGGGTCAAAGGTGGATGAGGATCCACATGAGTTTATCGATGAGGTTCTAAAGATCACCCAGATTATGGGGTGACTGGGAAGGAGTGCACTGATTTAGCCTCGTACCAGTTGAAGGAGGTTGCACACATTTGATTCAAGCAATGGAAGGATAGTAGGGCAGTTGGAGCAGGCCTTATCAGTTGGAATGAGTTTCATACCGTATTTTTGGATCTGTTCTTCCCTCGTTAGATGAGGCAGCTTAAGGTAGCCAAGTTTGTGAACCTAAAACAAGGGAAGATGATAGTTCAGGAGTATGCCTTGGAGTTCACTCGTCTGTCCAAGTATGCACCTGAGATGGGGCGGATCAGAGAGCCCCAGTGAGCCGATTCGTACATGGGGTAGCAGACTACCTAGTCAAGGATTGCCAGACTACGATGCTTCATCAGGACATTGACTTTGCTCAGATAGTCCTCTACGCTCAACAGATGGAGGTGGTACAGATGAGTGAGCGGGAGGGAGAGGACAAGAGGTCCAAGACTGATAGCTTCGCATTCTCCCAAAAGAGACCTAGTGCGCACCGTCAGCAGTCCCATCAGAGATCTTCAGTTCCAGTTCCGTCGGCTATGAGTGTGCCATATAGGTCCAAGCGCGATCATATGGAACGAGCATCAGGCTATAGAGGCCAGAGTAGCAGACCCGTAGAGACCAGCTCTCTAGAGTGTAGCAGATGTGGCTGGAGACACGTGGGTCAGTGCCTAGCAGGTTCAAGTTCTTATTTCGGGTGTGGGAAGCCCAGATATATGCTCGTAGACTGCCCAGCAGCTAGACAGGGCCATGATAGGGGTCGAGGCCTAGCTTCCAGTTCAGCAGCTCCACCAGCATGCCTAGCTCAGCAGGGGGCATCTACTAGTGCAGGCGGTGGACAGTGTCAAAACAGATTCTATGCCCTAGCTTCCCATCAGGAATAGGAGGTCACCCCAGATCTAGTCACTGGTATGTTACGAGTATTCCACCTTGATGCATATGCATTGTTAGATCCAGCGGCTACTTTGTCTTTTGTGATGCCTTATTTATGTTGCTAGTAATTTCTGAGTCAGTCCTAAAATCTTATCAGAATCCTTCTCAGTCTCTACTATAATTAGTGATTCAGTTATAGCTAGACTGGTATATAGAAATTCCCCTATCACAATTCTTCAGAAAGTCACCTCAACAGATTTAGTAGAGTATTCATGACCAATTTTGATGTTATCCTCTACATGGATTGGTTATTTTCAAGTTATGCCTCAGTCAATTGTAGAACCCGTGCAGTAGAGTTCGGATTTTCAAGTGAGCTAGTCCTAGAGTGGAGGATAGTTCATTCTGCCTGTAGGTCGCTTCATTTCCTATCTTAAGGCCAGAAAGATGATTTCTAAGGGTTACGTGTACCATCTAGTTAGGGTGAAGGCTTCTACGTTCAAAATCCCAACTATCCAGTCAGTCCCTGTAGTGTGTGAGTACCCAGAAGTGTTTCCAGATGATCTACCGGGAATCCCTCCTAAGCGGGAGATCAATTTTGATATTGACCTTCTTCCTGATATGCAGCCCATATTTGTTCCTCCTTACAGAGTGGCTCCAACTGAGCTGAAGGAATTGAAGGAGCAGTTGAAAGATCTTTTATACGAGGGATTCATCAGACCTGGCAAGTCCCCGTGGGTTGCACCAGTCATCTTTGTCCGCAAGAATGATGGTTCTCTTCACATGTGCATCGATTATCGGCAGTAGAACAAAGTTACTATCAAGAACAGATATCCTCTTCCCAGGATTGATGATTTGTTTGACCAGCTTCAGGGTGCTAAGTGCTTTTCAAATATAGATCTTAGATTCGGATACCAGCAGCTCAGGGTTCGGGAGAGCGATATTCCGAAGATAGCCTTTTTGACTCGGTATCGTCATTACAGGTTTGTAGTTATGTCTTTTGGACTAAGGAATGCTCCTGCAACTTTTATTGATTTGATGAATAGGGTTTTCAAGCTGGACATGTTCATGATCGTGTTTATAGATAACATACTTATGTATTCTCGAAGAGAAGAGGACCATGCCACTTATTTGAGGGTGGTGCTACAGACTTTTAAGGATTGCCAGTTGTATGCTAAATTCAACAAGTGTGAGTTTTGGTCAAACTCGGTAGCATTTTTGGTTCATGTGGTGTCAAGTAAGGGTGTACTAGTGGACTCTTAGAAGATAGAAGAGGTGAAGAATTGTTCTAGACCAGTTAGTCCTTTAGATATCAGGAGCTTCTTGGGTTTAGATAGTTACTACTAGAGGTTTTCTGAAAGGTTTTCATCCATTGAGGTACTGTTGACTACGTTGACCCAGAAGAAAGTGAAGTTTAATGGTCAGAGGCCTGTGAGAAGATCTTTCAAGAGTTGAAGACTCAACTCACCTCAGCACCAGTGTTGACCCTACCCGAGGGTATGAATGGGTTTATGGTATATTGCGACACTTCGAGGATCAGCCTTGGTTGTGTACTAATGCAGCACAGTAAAGATATATCCTATGCTTCCAAGAAGCTCAAAAGTACATGAAATGAACTATCCGACTCATGATCTCGAATTGGCGGCGGTAGTATTTGCCTTGAAGATTTGGAGACACTATCTATATGGGGTCCATGTAGATGTGTTTACGGACCACAAAAGCCTACAATACATGTTTATCTAGAAGGATATAAATCTATGTCAAAGAAGGTGGTTGGAACTACTCAAGGATTATGATATGAGTGTCCTCTACCATCCGGGAAAGGCTAATGTGGTAGCAGGCGCTCTTAGTAGACTTTATAAGAGAGTGTGTCCAATGTAGGTGAGGAGAAAAAAGAGTTAGTGAAGGATGTGCATTGGCTTGCACCATTAGGAGTTCTTCCAGTTGACTTAATCGATGGTGGAGTTATTGTTCAGAACGGGTCAGAATCATCTCTGGTGATTGATGTTAAAGCTAGGCAAGACGAGGATCCTATTTTGGTGAAACTAAAGGAAGCCACACAGAATCAGAAAGTGAAGCTCTTCTCCAAAGGGGGAGATGGTGTGTCTTCGATATCAAGGTCATTTGTTTGTTCCGGATATTGATGATTTGAAGAGATTAGATGTTTCACGAGGGTCATGGTTCAAGATACTCTATACATCCAGGTGCCACCAAGATGTATCGTGACCTACGGGAAGTCTATTGGTGGAATGTCATGAAGAAGGACATAGAAAAATTTGTTTCTAAGTGTCTGAATTGTCAACAAGTGAAGGTTGAGCATCAAAGACCTGGAGGTATGCTTCAAGGCATCAGTATTCCTACTTAGAAATGGGAGGAGATCAATATGTACTTCATCACAGGGTTGCCTCATACTCGCCGACAATATGACTTTATTTGGGTGGTTGTGGACAGGTTTCAGCTTGAGGTATCAGTTTCCTCCTTAGTACTCCATTCAGTTTCATGTTCATCTCATGTACCCCAGTTTCTTTCAAGTTAGTGAATATATGTGTGATTCAAGAATTCAGTTTAGTCATATAGTTCAAATCGGAGGCAGTCACTCTGTCAGTTTTCAGCATGTATGTTCAATATTTGAGAATGATGATTGCATTTCTCTGCTTTTTAGTATGTTTTCCCACATTCGAGGATGAATGTTCCCAAGGGGGAGATATTATAATACCCCAAAAACCTTAAGATCAGACTTAGGAGTTGAAATGGAGATAACTAAATTTCTGCACTAGGTGACAGGACGAGTCGTCCAGTGACCCATCAGGAACACCACAAGTTGTTAAGTGACTCGTGGGGAGGGGTTTGACCATGTCTGGAAATTTTAGATTTGGGGTGAGCACGGGTGTGACCACGAGTCGTGGTCATCCCCACGATTCGTTAGGTCAACCATGGTCAAAGGTAGTTTAAAGGATGAAGAAAATGGTAGTGTGCCTAATGGGTTATCACCACGGATCATCGGGTACACCATGAGTCGTCATGTTCCCCGTGGTGACTAAGGAAGGCAAGTTTCCAGTGCTGATCACGAAAGTTGACCACGAGTTGTGGTCAGGGACGATGGGTTGTCCAGTCCCTCATTGGTGCTGGCAGTGTGTTTATCCCTGCGAATCTATTAAGGGCTTTTACGTAATTCTTAAGTTCCTAAGACCTAAACTATGTCATTTTAAGCTCCGAATAGAGTGTTTTAAGCAGGGTTAAATCATTCTAAGCCTATTCTAATTCATGCATGCAAGCTTAGAGGTTTGAGAGGTAATTGATCTTGGGCAGATTTATATGCCCAAGTGATACTCAAACGTATCATTTTTTACCTTGTTTGTTGTGCAATGTGTATATAATATCATGTAATTAGTAATAAAATGCGAATTTATACTAACCAACATGATTAGCATTTGTGTTGCAGGTAAATGTGATTTTTAGGAGCTAAAATGCATGTTGGAACTATGTCGGAGTTGGACTTGGATGCGAGCGTGGAAAAGACCTTGGAATGCACATTTTATAAGGGCTCCGCGATGGAGCCGTGCCACGCTACCATCGCGGTAGCACACTGCCTGAACAGGAATTAAAATGGCAATTTCCAGTGTGCCTTCGCGTCAGCTCCATGGCACGGAGAGAGGCCTCCGCGATGGCCTCCGTGCCACGTTGAGGCTAATTTATCGGACCCTGGAAATTCCAGTGAAGGTCCGCGTCCACGCCGTGTCACGGAGGCAGTGCTCCGCGTTGGCCTCCATGACACGTTGCTTGTTATTCCGGGAAAAATTTCCCACTAGTATAAATAGCACACTTAGGTTTATTTTAATTAGTTTTTAGTTTTTAGACTGAGTTCCGAAGTGGAGAGCAGGAACGTGGGTTAGTAGCAGTTGAAGAATGAAAAAGCTAAGGGATTTCTTCTCTTCCTTTCTTCTTTCTATCAATTGTACGTATGATTTACACTCATTTTAGGATGATCAATCCACAAATAAGTGGCTAATTCTCTTCCTTGCTGAGGTTTTGAACATGTGTAATGAATTTTGATTGTAAGTGATATGGTTTACTTCTTCTTCTTTAATGTTGTTCTATTAATTCTTGTTCTTACTGCATTAGTGATTGGCCAACATTAATGTATATCTAAAAAGTCCAATTTCACTCGAAAGAGCAAGAAATTGGAAAGTTGTGAATTAATAGGGTATTGTTCTTAACTTGATTTGGGAAAATTGGGTTTTGATATGCTTTCCTGATAGAAATATACTTGAAAGCCGTATTAGTCAATTTAGGAACCGGAATTGTAGTGCTAGGTCATAAATTGCATTTGATCACAGAAATGTAGACGGATGGTTTATGATTCTAAAGTGAAATTAAATACAAGAGTTTTAATTTCTAGGCTAATGTTCTTGGCTAGCAACATGAAGAAGAGATTAACCAAATTATCATGATTATCAAGTTCATTACTTGTTCTTAACCTTGGCATGTTCATATCCATTGTCTAAATTCACAAGTAAATAGTGTTATTAGTTGTAGTATATATAGTTTAGAAACAAAAACTCAAGTAACTCTTGGTTACATTGTTGTTAGCATAATTAGAAGTGAAATAGGAATATAGTAAACTAGGCAATTTTACGTATCTTGAGCCTCCTTGGATCGATACTTGGCTACTTAGCCACTTTATTACTTGTTTGACCACGTGCACTTGCGTGTCAGTTTATAATATATAATACCAACCTGAGCAAAACACCGAACAAGTTTTTGGCGCCGTTGCCGGGGAGGCTAGGCGATTTGTAAAATTGTGTTTAGTGTAAATTTACTGTATTTTTTATTTTTATTTTCTTAAGTGTTAACAACTTGGTCTTAGCCTGTATTTTGCAGATTTTGTTTCTGTGAACACTGGCAAGGGACAAAGAGCTGGTGGAATCTTACTTAGAGCCTGAACGTGAATTTCATAGTCAACGTAGAGAAGCTCTACGAAAGAAGCTGCAGTTGCTTAAACAGTCTATGATGGAGCAACAAAATCCACCAGTTATGCGGGCAGTTTTAGTGCCCGATGAAGCAGCAGCAAGGCCGGTTCGCGAGGTGGCAATCCCACACGCTAATAATGTACATTCTAGCATCCGCAAACCAGAGCCTGGAGGGAGGTTTGAATTAAAGCAGAATATGGTGCAACTTTTGCACACAAGCGGGCAATTTACCGGACTCCCTCATGAAGATCCACAACAACATCTCCAAAACGTTTTGGAGATAAGTGACACTTATATACCCGCTGGAGTGTCACTTGATTATGTTCGGCTCACCTTATTTCCATTTTCCTTACCTGGTGAAGCCAAGAGGTGGTTAAAAGCTGAACCACCCAATTCTATATCAACGTGGGATGATCTTGCACGAAAGTTTTTGATCAGATTTTTCCCTTCTGGTAAAACAGCCAGACTTAGAAGTCCAATTCTAAGTTTTAAACAGAGGGAAGGAGAAAATCTCTATCAAGCCTGGGAAAGATTTAAATCCATGTTGCGGGACTGTCCTCATCATCATCAGTCCAATAAGTGTTGGTACACACATTTATTGAGGGTTTGGAACCCCACACTAAAATTCTGTTAGATTCAGCAGCTGGAGGGCAAGCGCTGGAAAAGACCTATGAGGAGTTGTACACTTTGCTCAACTGAATTTCACAAGGCAATCCAGAATGGAATGCAGATTCTTCAAGAGGTGGAGCAAGGAAAGCAGCGGGAGTGCTTGAAGTGGATGGATTCACAGCTATCGCTGCACAGATAGCTGCTTTGCAAAATCAGTTAAACACTCACTTCAGCAATATGAATTTGAACCAGCCTTCAGCTTCAGTCAATGCAGTTCAACAGATTTGGTGTGAAGTGTGTGGTAGTAGTGACCATTCAGCTGAATGCTGTGGTGCAAATCCTGATTCTGTTAACTTTGTGGGCAATGCACAGAGAAATCAGCAGCAGTTTGGTAGTGGCTACAACTCAAATTGGAGGAACCATCCGAATTTTTCATGGGGTAGCAACAATCAACAAGGCCAAAGTTCAGGGCAGGGAATGCATAGAAACCAAGGAGGGCAACAAAATTATCAAGCTCAATTCAGAAATCATAATGCCCCTCCTCCACCACCATCACCGACTATTGAGGAGATGTTCAAAACCATGATCGCTAATCAGGCACAATTGCAGGCTGACTATGTCAAATTGGCAGCCGAAGTGAAGAACAATCAGTTGGCGACCAAGGCTCTTGAATATCAGTTTGGGCAGTTTGCTAGTGCCCAAAATACTAGACCCAGAGGAGGATTACCTAGCGACACGGATCCTAATCCAAAGCAGGTAAATGCAGTGACCACGAGGAGTGGTTTACAGTTGAAGGAGGTGGAACCGGAAAGACCGCCTCAAAAGTCAGGAGCAGCAGATGTTGAGGGAGAGCAAATCTCAGATAAGGGGAAGACTAAAGAAGCTGAACCAGAAAGGCCTCCACCCCCGTTCCCTCAACGACTTAAGAAACACAAGGAGGAGGCGTGTTTCCAGAAATTCATGGAGGTACTTAAACAGGTACATGTTAACTTACCTCTTGTTGATGTCTTGCAGGGAGTACCAAAATATGCGAAATATATTAAAGACATCGTGGCTAACAAAAGTCGTTTGACTGAGTATGCCACGGTAGCTTTAACGGAGGAATGCACTTCCCGTATTCAGAATAGGTTGCCCACAAAACTGAAAGACCCTGGAAGTTTTACTATCCAGCTTACTATTGGGCAAAGTATCCGAGCGCGTGGATTATGCGACTTGGGGGCAAGCATAAATCTGATGCCATCTTCGGTATTTAGAAAGTTAGGTCTAGGAAGTCCTAGACCTACAACGGTAATCTTGCAGCTAGTAGACAGGTCTTTAGCTAAGCCGGATGGCATTATTGAGGATGTGTTAGTGCAAGTAGGCTCCCTCATTTTTCCGGTCGATTTCATTGTTCTGGATTTTGAACCAAATGCTGAAGTCCCATTTATTTTGGGATGACCCTTTTTGGCAACCGGAAAGGCATTAATTGATGTAGCTGCGGGTCAACTCATGATGCGAGCACATGACAAGGTCGAAGTGTTCGACGTGTACAAGGTACCCAAGCTCCCGACTGTTTATAAGGAACTCTTGGTGATCAACGTGATTGATCATGGGAATGCTAATGGAATGAGTGATTCACGAGAGTTACTAGGAAGGCCACCGGATAAGGTTGAGAACTACTAGGGGGATGACCATGATCGGGACAAATCATCCATCTCCCTAGTAGACAAGTGAGCTTAAAGGACGTCGAGCCGCGACGGTAAACCAGGCGCTGCACGGGAGGCAACCCGTGAGAAAAATATTTTATTTATTTATTTATTTTTCTTTCTTTTT
Organism: Datura wrightii; assembly: GCA_035772735.1. Taxonomy (NCBI): domain Eukaryota; kingdom Viridiplantae; phylum Streptophyta; class Magnoliopsida; order Solanales; family Solanaceae; genus Datura; species Datura wrightii. The sequence goes on along the minus strand of JASDFA010000010.1, from coordinate 8,060,693 downwards.
CTTTTACACAGTGTAGTTAGTTTTTATCTTTATTTTTGTTTTTATTTGTTTATTTCCAATTTTTCTTTTTCTTTTTCTTTTCTTGATTAGGTTTAGATTTTCATTTTAGTTAGTGTTTTTTTATTTTAGTTAGGGAAATCTATTAATTTAACCAATTTTTGTTTAGTGAGGTGATTTTCAGGTATAACGGAGGAAATATACATGGAATCGAGAAAATGAGGCAAGGTATGAAAAATCAAATTTATTGAAGAAACAGTGCACTGGCGCGTTGGCGCCGTGTCACGGAGGTAGTGCACCGCGTTACCCTCCATGACACGTTGAAGGCAAAATCCGGATTTTTCAAAAATCTAGTAAGCCAACGCGTTGGCTCCGTGTCACGGAGGAGGGGCACCGCGTTACCCTCCGTGACACGTTGCCCCTTATTCAGTGCCGGGTCACACTGGGTTGCCGGGTGACCCGCGTGTTTTCTTTAAATAAACCCCCGATTTCGCCCCATTTTTCCCCATTTCCCTCTTCCCTCCGCGACCAAACACCCATTTCCCCCTCCCCAAGCACCGTGCCACGTTCCTAGGCAAGGAAAAACATCAAGTTTCTTCGGTTCTTCAATTCAAAGGTATGTTTTCATCGTCTATCTCAATTTTTTGGCAATTTTTGTCAAATTTAGGCATGTGTGGTGAGATATATCACCCTAGGTAGAAATTAAACGTGAATGTTGGATTAATTGTGATTGATACATGTTTGGATTGTTGTACTTAGTGTTTGAACTTATCGATTGCGTAAATAATTCGAAATTGATCATAGAATTGTATTCTAGGGCTTGGGTTGTTGAATTTGACTTGGGCGACTTGATAAGTCGGCAAATTAGATGTCGGGGTGTGTTTATTATTTGAGAGAAGTCGTGGTAAATATTGTGTAAATGTTAAGAGACGACGAATTCTCGAATTTTTGTGGGAAAATGCATAAAATGTGTAAATTGGTTAGATTGTTTAGATTAGATTGTATATAGAATGTTTTGATTGTTGTTTTTATTTTGTTGTTGTTTTGTTGCGAAGTGCGATGGTTGAATTGTTAGCGATAGTAGGATTGGGATTAGCTGTATGAAGTCTGAGTAGTACGCTAACCGTTATGCTGTCGAAATTTTGTTGTGAACGCACTAAGCATGATGTGTAGAGTGTTGTCTGTAGTGTAATTAGAGTTATCTTTGCCATAATTTTGTAGAAGTAGCTAAGGCCTAAGTGTGGGGTAAATGTTGTGTAACCCGACCTTAGCCGAAGTTAACAAGTGTTTAGCTTAACTTTGTGCTTGTTTGTGTAAATTGAACAGGTACAATGGCTAGCAAACAAGATAAAGGCAAGGGTGTTTCTACCTCAGGCATAGGTAGCAAAAGGATGAGACTGGGCACTGCAGTCCCAGCTGCACCTGCGGTTCCGCGCGGCCAACGCCGCCAATACGGAACAAGATGGGTCACCGATGAAGGGAAGAAATGGTACACAAAACATAAAGAAAACAAGTACTTCCCCGAGGAACATATTGCACGGGAACCACTCGCACAGGAGTTCCCTCGCATTGTACAGAGAATTGAAGCAGCTGGGCTCACCTTTATTTTTCAGGAGCCCAAGGAGTGCAACCTTCACTTGGTCCAGGAATTTTATGCAAATTGGAACCCGGCCATCAGAAGCCACACAGTGAAAATCAGAGGGCAGATTGTCACTCTGGAACCCCAGCAGCTGAATGCCATCGTTGGAGCGTGGGATACAGACGCCCACGTTCTCCGCCAGCTAAACATCACCCCACCGTACGCCGACATCAGACGTACATTGTGTGGGGCTCGATCCACAGCCCGATGGAGTAGACACAAGGAGAGGGGTTACCACCAGACTCTGCCCTATTCGCAGATGAACAGGGAGGCCAGAATATGGCTGAAGATTGTATATTCGTGCTTGATCCCGGGAGTCCATATGACATATGTGACCCGGGACCATGTCTACTTGGTGTATGCCCTTATGAAAGGGCTTGAGATTAATGTGGGGGCGGTAATAATATCCGCCATGAAGAGAGCCAGATTGCACCAGGGCCACAGATACGGATTTGGCGGACTCATCACCACCTTCCTCCGAGGCCTCGACATTGAGGAAGAAGCCTTGAATTATATTCCGCAGTTGGAGCGGAGGGCCCTCGACATGACAAAGACTAAGGCCCCCGACACTACACACGGACCGGTGTTGACTTTGGGCGAGCGACATGCTCGTGACGATCAGTACATGGCCTGTATGTTCGGCATGCAGATGTTGCAGCTACGGATTGGTGGGAGACCAGCCACCGAGGAGGAATTATGGCAGTTGGAGCTGGACTACCCCTTTGGCGAGAACGCCAGAGCCTTATGTCGGGTAGGGCCAGCCTTTGTGGAGCCTACAGATGACGATGTCCCTACTGATGAGGAGACACGTCGTGAGGACTCCGATGTGGAGTCCGATGACGACGTTGGAGCTGATTCAGATATGGGCGACGAGGCCGCAGCACCGGATGAAGAAGTCGAATATTTCGACTGAGCAGGGAGTTCCACCACCCAAAAATTTTGTGCTTTGTATTTTTGTGAACACTGGGGACAGTGTTCGATTTAAGTGTGGGGTGGGGAGTAGCTAGGTGCTGGGGACATAGGCTCTAAATTACTGTATGTTTTTTTCCTTGGTTTGTATGTATGTTTGTGCTTTCCCTATGGCGAACTGATTAGTGATGTATGTGTATATACTTTTGTGTGGTTAATGATGTGTGTTTTTGAAAGTTATGGTTGCTAGTGTAAATATTTTGTAAATTTTGTAAATATTTTTTTCTATCGACATGATCGATATTTTATAAAATTTTTGCGAAGATATTTTGAAAGTATCAAAATCTTTTGTAAATATGTTTCTATCGAAATGATCGATGTGTTGCAAAAATTTTTTGATTTTTATTTATTTGGGTTTCTCGGAGTTTGTTTTCGGTTTTTTTACCGAGAATAGTCCCATTGACCCGATGTCATAGTTAGTGACCGTTCCCTATGATGGATGGATGACGACCGTCTTAAGGGAAATGTAGTCGGTAGGAGTAGGATTTTTATTTGTTTTTTAAATTTTTTTTTCTTTGGTGATTGCATCAATGAACTGTAGTTGCTTATGGTTGCTAAAATTTCGTTGCGTGTTGTAACTGATGTTCAAAATGTGAAAGTGATTCGTTTGAAAGCATGCAATTCTGTAAATATGTTGAGTTACCTAGGCTATAGAATTTGGTTCAGTATGGTTGAGGCTTAATTTGAATTCATGTAATTGACTAATTAAAGAGTCTGTGAATGCATCTTGATTCGAGCATGTGCATGAAGTGTGAAGTGAGGTATTGCTATTCCATGTCATTGTGAATTGTCTAGAACTTGCCTGGTGTGTATACAAAACGAAATGAAGGAGGTGTAGTGTTGGAAAGGATGTAGGCATTTCTTTGTTTTAACCGATAGTTTCCATTGTTTTCTTGTCAAATTCTACCTTTTTATGTGTTGTATACCCTAGTCAGCCCGTTGAGCCTTTAGCCGATTTCTTTATTTTTTCCAAAATTGTATGAACTAAGTTGTATTCCTTCTTTTCATTAGCCTTAAAGTCTATAAGAAGCTCTTAAGCGCTTACAAAGAACAGAAAATGTTTCCCAAAGTGTTAAAGAGTGAAAAGAGTGAAGAAAAAGAAAAACAGAGTGAAGAAAGAAAAGATGATGTTGAAGAGGCACTTGTTGTAATTAAATGATAGTGAGGGTACATGAAAACCCTTTGTTTTGTGTCAAGTGTGTTTGATGAAATGGGATGTATGAAAGTAAACCAACATGAATGGGAGAAAAAGAGAAAAGAGAGGAACAATGTCCATGAGTCGATGGGAATGAGTTGAAAAGGCGCTTAAGGATGCTAGCGACTATTATTGGCTAATCCAATATATATATACTAGATCCATAGCCCCGTTACAACCCATTAAAGTCCTACGTGATCCTATATTGCATTTCTTTATATTAGTGGAGTAATACACTAAGGGCAAGCTTATGGGTCATGACATGAGGCATGTGAATTCTTTTGGGAGAGAGAGTGAAATTAATTTTTAGATGCCCCTACTTGCATGTTTGTGTGCTGCATGAGCAAAAAGGGGAAGATTCTCTCGAGTTATGAGGGCACATGCTTGATGAAAGATTGATTTTCGAGTCGGATTTCTTGATTAGCTGATTTGCATGAGTTTGCCGATATCAAGAATCAATTCTTTAAGTCTAGGAAGCCTTGATGTATTAAAGGTCATTGTATTGTACGACCAAGCCTGTTTTCTTGATGATTTGCAAAAATTGAATAATCGGTATGACCGTAGCGTAAATTGTTGCACCATAGTGACGAAGGTTGGGATGTAATTTGCATGATTTGTGTATGTGTTGTTCAAGGACGAACAAGGATTTAAGTGTGGGGTAAGTGATCTTGGGCAGATTTATATGCCCAAGTGATACTCAAACGTATCATTTTTTACCTTGTTTGTTGTGCAATGTGTATATAATATCATGTAATTAGTAATAAAATGTGAATTTATACTAACCAACATGATTAGCATTTGTGTTGGAGGTAAATGTGATTTTTAGGAGCTAAAATGCATGTTGGAACTATGTCGGAGTTGGACTTGGATGCGAGCGTGGAAAAGACCTTGGAATGCACATTTTATAAGGGCTCCGCGATGGAGCCGTGCCACGCTACCATCGCGGTAGCACACTGCCTGAACAGGAATTAAAATGGCAATTTCCAGTGTGCCTTCGCGTCAGCTCCGTGGCACGGAGAGAGGCCTCCGCGATGGCCTCCGTGCCACGTTGAGGCTAATTTACCGGACCCTGGAAATTCCAGTGAAGGTCCGCGTCCACGCCGTGTCACGGAGGCAGTGCTCCGCGTTGGCCTCCGTGACACGTTGCTTGTTATTCCGGTAAAAATTTCCCACTAGTATAAATATCACACTTAGGTTTATTTTAATTAGTTTTTAGTTTTTAGACTGAGTTCCGAAGTGGAGAGCAGGAACGTGGGTTAGTAGCAGTTGAAGAACGAAAAAGCTAAGGGATTTCTTCTCTTCCTTTCTTCTTTCTATCAATTGTACGTATGATTTACACTCATTTTAGGATGATCAATCCACAAATGAGTGGCTAATTCTCTTCCTTGCTAAGGTTTTGAACATGTGTAATGAATTTTGATTGTAAATGATATGGTTTACTTCTTCTTCTTTAATGTTGTTCTATTAATTCTTGTTCTTACTGCATTAGTGATTGGCCAACATTAATGTATATCTAAAAAGTCCAATTTCACTCGAAAGAGCAAGAAATTGGAAAGTTGTGAATTAATAGGGTATTGTTCTTAACTTGATTTGGGAAAATTGGGTTTTGATGTGCTTTCCTGATAGAAATATACTTGAAAGCCGTATTAGTCAATTTAGGATCCGGAATTGTAGTGCTAGGTCATAAATTGCATTTGATCACAGAAATGTAGACGGATGGTTTATGATTCTAAAGTGAAATTAAATACGAGAGTTTTAATTTCTAGGCTAATGTTCTTGGCTAGCAACATGAAGAAGAGATTAACCAAATTATCATGATTATCAAGTTCATTACTTGTTCTTAACCTTGGCATGTTCATATCCATTGTCTAAATTCACAAGTAAATAGTGTTATTAGTTGTAGTATATATAGTTTAGAAACAAAAACTCAAGTAACTCTTGGTTACATTGTTGTTAGCATAATTAGAAGTGAAATAGGAATATAGTAAACTAGGCAATTTTACGTATCTTGAGCCTCCTTGGATCGATACTTGGCTACTTAGCCACTTTATTACTTGTTTGACCACGTGCACTTGCGTGTCGGTTTATAATATATAATACCAACCTGAGCAGAACACCGAACAGTAATCAAGCCTAGTCTCTTCAAAGTTCTTCCTCAATTTTCATTTGGGCAATCAAGGAAGTTGTGGAATCATACCTCTTCTGGTATGTAAGGCTATGAATGGGTGCAATTGTCCACACCCATGCCCAATTCTCTCTCAATTGATGAAAATTCTAATTGATGAGTCCATGGGGTTTTTACCCAATGTGTGAATTCTCTAAGTTTCAATCATAGGTATGATCTAAGCATGTTTTGAATATTGAATTATGATTAATGGGATAATTTTACCATGTTTTCAATTATAAATTATGTTTTCAAGTTTTCTAAATTATGTGCCCATCCATAAAAGTCCATGAAAGTTGAGATCTATGAGATATGTATTCAATCATGATGAGATGTTTATGAAGATAGTATGATTTCGAATTACCCATGTCTATGTTCATGTTCTCAAAGTGAATCAAGTTGATTTCAAGCATGTTTAAGTAATGAGCAAGCCCATATGATCAAGTATATTTAAGTAATGGGCAAGCCCATATAATCAAGTACGTTTCATGATTTATCTAAACTTCATGTATTAGCTTACCACATGGATTTTAAAGTCTAGACTCCCACTATTTTCAGTTTGTGGTATGGTCTGAGCCAAGGCTCCTCATGATTATGATTTTAGATTTATGTCTGTATGTTATGAGTCATCTTCATCACTAGATGATGTTTCAGCTTCGTTGAAAAACGTTGGAGAGCATACGTATCTTTTTGGGAGTAGTGTCTAGAATCGAGTAGGCTAAGAGTCAGTCAATCCTATGCCTCAGAACTATGTGCCAATGTAGGTATGTTCAGAATATTTTGGGACCTTCCTTGTGAGCTTCCCCTGCCCCCAAGGAGCCTTTAGCTTGATATTGATATCATTGTAGTATCCTTAGCCCTGGAAAAGCTTTGTATGGCATAGCCCACTTGCTTGTGATAGTCGGGACCATGTAAGCTCTATCGGTAAGTCGGTTATATGATGAGTCTCCCATTGTTATTTATGATTTCAATTATGCATGTTCATTAGTCATGATATTATGTTTTCAGCAGGTTTGATCCAATGTTCAGTTTTACTTATGATTATCAATTTTCATCTTTGGGTCATTCGATTCAGTTATGATATTCAGTTATGTTCAGATCATGATTTCAGAAAATAGCATGCAAGTCCCACTCTCAGAATCTTATCTTGTTTATGTTTCATAATATGCATGATTGATGATTTTACTAGATTAGTGGTTTTACTTATCTTTCATAATCGGTACATTTCATGTACTGACCGCATACTCTATGTTGTATCATTTCATGATACAGGCTCCAATATTCAGACTCAGTCCTGCCGCTAGCCAGATTTCCAGCATTAGTACTTCCCGATCAGAGTTGGTGAATCCTCATCTTTCAAGGGCCTTTCAATTCAGAGATGTTCCATATTTTCATTTTTCAGACTATAGTGAGTTAGTTTGGGTCTTGTCCAATCAACTCATCAGTATTAGAGGCTTTTTGGACAAAGTATGTATTCATCTTTAGCGTTATATATGTATTTAGATGTTATATTATGTTCAAATTTCCGCTATGTTATTTATGTTGATCTTTAGCTTTTGTATGATTGAATTAGATGTTATGTTCATTCCATGGGTCGACTTGGAGCCTCTCGGGGTCCTTTGTCCTGTATCTCAATCCGGGCCTATGTTCGATTCGTGACAGTTAGAGAGAGAGACATCTAGAAGACATCCTTCAGGACTCAGTATGGTCACTATGAGTTTGTAGTTATACCTTTTGGACTAACAAATGCTCCTATAGCTTTTATGGATTTGACGAATAGGGTGTTCAAAACATATTTGGACATATTCGTGATTGTGTTCATGGATGAGTTCTCATATACTCTCAGAGTGAGGAGGAGCATGCCTCTCATTTGAGGGTGGTGCTATAGACTCTTAAGGATCGCCAGTTGTATGCTAAATTCAACAAGTGTGATTTTTGGTTAAACTCGATAGCATTTTTAGGTCATGTGGTGTCAAGTGAGGGTGTATAGGTAGAATCTCAAAAGATAGAAGATGTGAAGAATTTGCCTAGACTAATGAGTCCTTTGGATATCAGGAGTTGATGATTTAAGGGGATGGGTGTTGCATGAGGCTTATGGTTCCAGATATTCCATACATCTAGGTGCCACAAAGATGTACCGTAACCTGCGGGAAGTCTATTGGTGGAATGGTATGAAGAAGGACATAGTAGAATTTATGGCAAAGTATCCGAATTGTGAACAGGTTAAAGCTGAGCATCAAAGACCTGGAGGTGTGCTTCAAGTAAATGGTATCCCTACCTGTAAGTGGGAGGAAATCAATAAGGACTTCATTACAGGGTTTCCTCGTACTCGTCGACAGTATGATTCTATATGGGTTGTTGTAGACAGGTTGACTAAAGCAACTCATTTTCTACCAGTCAAGACTACCAACTCAGGGAGGATTATGCTAAATTGTATATTCGAGACTTAGTTCGGTTTCATGGAGTGCCCTTGTCTATTATATCAGATAGAGGTACTCAGTTTACCTCCCAATTTTGGAGATCGTTTCAAAAGGGACTTAGTACTCAAGTCAAGCTTAGTACAACTTTTCACCTACAAACAGATGGTCAGGCTTAACGAAACATTCAGACTCTTGAGGATATGTAGAGAGTGTGTGTGATTGATTTCAAGGGTGGTTGGGACGATCGTTTACCTCTCATTGAATTCGCATATAACAACGGTTACCATTCCAGCATTCAGATGGCTCGTTTGAGGCTCTTTATGGGCAGAGATGTAGATCGCCTATTGGTTGGTTCAAAGTCGGTGAAGCTACATTGATAGGATCGGATTCAGTTTGTGAAGCTATAGAGAAAGTTTAGCTTATAAGGAAAGGTTAAAAATAGCTCAGAGTCGCCAAAAGTCCTATGCTAATGTTAGGAGGAGAGAACTTGAGTTCAAAGTTGATGATTGGGTGTTTTTGATGGTGTCTCCCATGAAGGGAGTGATGAGATTCGGAAAGAAAGGGTAACTTAGTCTCCATTATGTTGGCCTGTACCGGATTGTCAGACGTGTTGGCAAGGTGGCCAACAAGTTGGAGTTGCCCTCAGAATTGTCTTAAGTACATCCCATTTTTCATGGGCAACTTCTAAAAAAGTGCATGGGTGATCCGACTTTGGTTGTTCCGATGGAGAGTGTAGATGTGAAGGATAGACTTAGCTACGAAGAGGTTCTGGTTGAAATACTTGATCATCAAGTTCGGAAGTTAAGAAAAAAAAAAGTAGCTTCAGTAAAGGTTTTGTGGAGAAATCAGCATATGGAGGGAGCTACATGGGAAGCCGAAGCAGATATAATGGCTAAATACCCGCATCTATTCCCTTCCGGTGAAGTTCCAGCTTGAGGTATCAGTTTCCTCCTTAGTACCCTATTCAGTTTCATGTTCAGTTCATGTCTTCTAGTTTCTTTCATGCCAATGCATGTATGTGTGATTCATGGATTCAGTTCAGTCATGTATTTTCAGTCCAGAGTCTGTCACTCTATCAGTTTTCAGCTCTAGATGTTCAGTATTTGGGGTAGCAGGTTTTCCTCAGTGATTCAATATGTTAAGCCCACATTCAAGGATGAATGTTCCCAAGGGGGAGATATTGTCAAACCCTGGAAGTGCCTACGACTAGACTCGGGAATAATGAATGTGAAAAGCAAAAAAATATGAGATTAAGACTCAGAACGACTTGTGGTACGAGTCGTGGGTAGGTGTAACGACCCATAGGAGCCACTTGTAGTCAGAATCTGCAGCAGGTAGCTAAGTAGTAACGAGTCCAGAGATGACCTGTTGGGTGATGTAATGGGTCATGGGTTGAGGTCTCCATTTGTCTCTGAGGTACTAGGGTTGGGTGGTATGAGTCTTGGTATGACTCATTGTAAGGAACAACTGATCATAGAAAGCATCGTGAGAAGATGTAGTGAAAATTATAATAGAGGCAACGAATGGGTCCAACGTCCCGTGGTTTGGAAGGTACGGTTCGTTGGTTGACACATGCTGGAAGTCCCAAAAGTTTTGCTTATGTAGCAGTGATGATGACAAGAGGACACAATGAGTCATTGTGTTGAGTAACAACTCGTTCTGTCGAGTCATCGTTTGAATGCCTGAGAATTGAGGAAATTTTGGAAGGAAGTAACAGATGGAAACCACGAGTTGTGGGAATGAGGTACGAGTTTTGGTATAAGTCGTGGTCACTGGCAGTGTTCAATTTCAAGATTTTTCATTAACGTATTTTCGTAAATCCTAAGCTCTAAGGTCCTACACTACATCATTTTAAGCCAGTTAGGAGGATTTTTTTCACGACCCAAACGTAGACCCGGATCATAACATGGGACAAGGAGCCCCGAGAGGTGCCAAGTCGACCCATGGCATAAGCGTACATCTACTTCATTCATTGTACGAGAAGATTAAACATAAGACATAGTAGAAACGTAAACTGATCATTACATATCATAAAAAGCGGAATTACTTAGACATACACAAGTTGAGTTCTATACACTACTTGAAAGCCTCTACTATGTACGATGGGTTCATGGGAAAACATCCCCAACTAACTCGAAAGAATACTAAAACATAAAATAGCATATCGTCTGTCAAACGACCCTCGGAACATGAGGACTCACCAATAAGCTGAAGGCAAATTCTGAGATGATCTAGATATAAGGATGATCCTGAGAGCCGGGTCCTATATCATGAAACGATACAGCATAGAAAATATGCGTTTAGTACGTGAAATGTACCGAGTAGGCAAGGTAAGTAAAACCGACATTTAAAATACATAAAAACTTATAAAAACTTGATAAGAGTGGGACATCATGCTTTAATCATAAACATCGTATTATAACATATGGCTCAAGGTTTTCAAATCATTCATAAACCGTTCATTATCATAGTCATAAAGAAACTTTATCAAATCATCACTTGAGCCAATATCGAAACATGACAATGCATAAAATATGTGGAACAATGGGAGGACTCGTCATTACCGACACCATCATGGTAGAGCCTTTCATAATGCCCCAACTATCTCACTCAAGTGGGCAGAGTCGCCCCTGGCTTATCAGACAAGGGACGTGCATTATGCGATATCACGAAAAAGAGGGGATCATCATCATTGTAATGTATCTGTTATACCCCGGGAAGCCAAGGATCAGACCCGGGATTACAAATGGTGAAAAACTAAAATTTCGCACCATGTCATAGGACGAATCATGAGGAGGCTCGTGAGGAGTGACCACAAGTCGTGAAGTGACTCGTGGTCCAGCAGGGTTGGCAAGATGTGGTGACAAGACCACGGGAATGACCATGAGTCATGGTTAGGCCTCACGACTCATGAGGGCTCCCACGGCCTAGACTGGTTGTGGCGAGGAGGCATTGGGCAGTAGGAGCCACGGATGGTGACCACGAGTCATTGTCACCCACCACGATTTGTGGTGTCTCCCGTGAGGTCCCCTTGTTGTTTTGAGCGGTGTACCGGACGACTCTTGACCACCAGTCATGGCCTGTGAGCATGAGTCGTCCAGTCCCTCATGGGGACTGGCAGTCAGCCAAATCCTGCGATTTTAGTAAGGGCTTTTTCATAATTCCTAAGTCCTAGGGGTCTATACTACATCTTTTAAGGCTCGTTTTACTGGGTTTTAAGTGGGGAAAACCTATTCTAAGCTAGTTCATTCCATGCATACAAACTTTAGAGTTTTAAGAGAGGATTTAAAGAAAGTTTTGAAGGTTTCCATTGAAATCTCATCTTGAGCAATTAGAGAAGTGGTAAAATCATCCCTTCTAGGTATGTAGGGTTATGAGTGCGTGTTTCTTCCACACCCATGCCCAATCTCTATCTAGTATAAGAAATTCACATGATCAAGTTATGCGGTTTTTACCCAATTGCATGATTCTTCAATTTCTATGCATGGGCTGATGAAGGGCATATTTATGCACATTATAGATGTATTTTGCCCATACTTTACTATGTTTTGAGAACAAATTATGTGTGTTTTCATATGTTTATGTTATATATTTGTGAAAATGTATAACACAAGTGATTAGATGTTTTCAGTTCTAAAAGCGATGGATTTTGGTGTATTTGATGCTTTGGAAAGAATTTGAAGAAAATAGAATAAAGTGAGGACTAGGAGGAGAAAATCTGAAGAAGTGTCCAGTGAAGGTAATGAGTGACATAACAAGTAGTCGTGTGAAGTGACAACTCGTCGTCATACACTGTGAGCATTCGTCAAGTACACTGGAGGATGTGATGATCCATGCCCATGAGGGACCTAGCGACTCATGCCTAGTCCTAACGAGTCGTTAGGTGACCCGTTGCCATGACTAGGTCTAATGCTGAGGACAACTGTGCTTGACTGATCACAACTCGTTTGAAGCCTTCACGAGTCGTTACTTAGCCCTTGACCACAGACGACCTGGAGTCCATTTTTAATTAGGAAAAGGAGCTAAAAATCCCAAATTAAATCCATGAAGGAAAAAAAGAAGGTGCAATGCGGCAAGGCTCCAAACGACCCAAAAATGGATTTTCCACTTCAACTCGGAAAAGGAAATTTAAATCCCAAGTCAAATTCAGCAAGGAAAAGGAAAAGCATGAATCTACTACTATAAATACCCCTTTATTTTCATGTAATAGGCATGTAGTTTTTATGTCTTCATGAGTTGAAGCTGCAAGATCAAAAATCTTCAAGTAGGATTAGAGTTTTAAGTCTCAAGTTTTTAGATACAAGTTTGGTGTCTTACGTTTGCAACTTCGAGACGATTGTTGAATCGTTCTTATTTATAGTTGCAATAATCTAGTGAGTTTCTTCCTATCAACGTTGTAAGTATTGATTTTTGCTTTTATTTATCAAAATTTATTAATTTACTTATAAACATGATAGGCTAAAACCACCACAACTAGGGTTGTGGGAACCATGACTAATTAATACACATAGGTAAAATACTTAGTGATTCTTAAACGGAGTTTACGCATGTATTGTTTCTTCCTTCATTTTAATTGATTTTTAAAGGTTGAAAATGTTAGAACTTACCTTATTCTTACTTACCGGACCAAGGAGGTAGTGAATGGGAAAGGAGATCAACAACGGAAATTTGAGGCTATCAACCCTTATCTAATAGTTTGACCTTGTCCGGGAGTAGCTAATCTGATATCAAGGGTAAGGGTTAGTAAAGCATACACTCGTATACGGACCAAGTTGCATGGTGATAAACATCTAAATAGAGGACCAACCATTTAGGTCAAATTAACTTACCAATATTGCATGCTAAGCACCAGAATAGATCACTAGTATAAAACGCCTTGTGACTATGAAGTCATGGGGAACACTTACCCTAGATTAGTTTCATTAATTTGGAAATAAGAAACAATTTTTCAATTTTGTTATTTATTACTTTTACAAATTCCCCCCTCTTAGGAAATAATTAACTAAAAAGCTTAAGCACTAGCGTTCTTCTACATCCTTCCGTATTCTCTGTGGGATCGACCCCAACCTCTAGTTGGGTTATTTATTGACAACGTTCGCTTCATACTTCCAAAGGAGGTGTGGTTTGAGTGTTATCAGAAAGTGGCACCGTTGCCGGGGAATACAGTTTAGGATTAGATTAATTGCTTGTGTTTAACTTTTAGTCTTTATTTCCTCTTTTTTGTTTTTCTTTTATTTTTCAACATATCATAAGTTATCGTGGTAAAACAAGCAACGAAGATGTGACCACGGTCTCAACAGGTATCCTGATGAAGTCTGAGTAATCAAGATACCTGTGTCGTGCCGCGACGTTAAATGAGGCGCTACTTGGGAGGCAACCCAAGATTAATTTTTTGTTTTGATATGTTTGTTCAAGTATACAGGTGATAGCTCATAATTTTCAACAAAATAATTTGAGCATGAAATACATAGATGGGGGAAGCTGCACTTGCCCCCATAGACGATGAGGAGTAGAGTCCCAGGAAGTTCTTCTTTCACTCTATTACTTTATGCTTATTTGTTTTAGCACTGGGGATAGTGTAACTAATTAAGTGTGGGGTGGGAGAAGTGAACTTCATATTACCATGCATTTCTTAATTGTTAAATATGTACATGGTAGTTTTTGTTTTTTTTTGGAATTTATGACTTATCTTGCATGCTTGTTTGTTTGTAGTATTTTTAGTTTTATTTTATTTTGGGTTCCTTCGGTTTTTGTTTTTGGTAATTTTCCGGTGGATAGTCCCTTAGAACCGATTAGAGTCTAGATTTTTTTATTTTTAGTCATTGAGTCATGACTTTGCCCGATGATGGATGGATGATGACCGTCTTAAGGGTAAATTAGTCATTAGGAAGAATAAAAACTTGGACCCTACGAATGCTAGGTTCTTCACTCTAGGTATCATTGGGACTTTATTTAATTCACTCAAAAATGTATGAAAAAGGAAGAAACACCTAGTCTTTTGGAAATTGACTCTTGTACTTGAGAAAAAGGGGCTTAATTATGTTATGCATGCAATATGAATATATGTGTTTATGTGATCTTGATTTACATTGTTAAACCATTTTGTGCCATTGTGTGAGTAAGGAATTTTTTATATACTCCATGCTTGGAAATTGATGTCTAGAACTTGCCCGGTGAGTGGCAAAGAGAAATATGAATGATGGATTTAGGAAGTGATATAGTCATTTCTTTGATAGCCCTATTTTTATCCTATTTTACCTACCTTGATTGTAATTATCCTAGTTATCCATGTTGATCCTTAGCTTATTCTTTTGATAGCCATATTACAAGCTTAATCCCTTTTTGTTTTGTTGACTTGTATTTGATCCAAATGACTCCTAGAGCACTTTCATGAAAATTTTTTGTAGGAAAGGAGCATAATTGGAAAAAGTGAAGGGAAAAGCTAAAAATTGACGTGAATTGGAAGAAAAGAAAAAGGTGAAATTTTGCTAAACAAGGAGGGTGATTTTTAGTGGGAAAAACAAAAAGAAGAAAGAGCTTTGGAAATTTGAAGATGAAAAAAATCATGATATACCGATTAAACGTACCCATTTGTTTACAATGAACCTGTTATGGCCCTGGTCCTTCCTTGGATATTGTGAATGTCAACATAAGAAAATTTTTTAAGTTGAGGGTGGCTAGAGTAGGGGTGCGTAAAGGGTGGGAACGAAAAAAAGGAAAAGAAAAGAGGAAAAAATGTGTGAATAAGCTCATTGTTGAAAATAAAATCCCCACTAGTCACCTAAGTTGAAAAATTGAGAAATAAAAGGAGGTATAAAGAGAGAATTTGGAAATTGAGGAAAGTGCTAAAAATTCAAAGTGTGGTGAAGTATTAAAGTGCTTAGGGAGCAGTCACTATCTTGGGCAAATAGTTCCTACTCGTCTCTTAGCCTACATTACAACCAAATTAAAGTCCTAATTGATCCTTGATTCATAATTCTATATTAGCGGAGTATTACACTAAGGGAAAGCCTATGGGTCGTCGTTTGCATGTATATTGAGCTCTTTTGTGAGAGTGAGGAGAAATTATTTTATTTATGCCCAAGTTAATCTTATTCTATATCTTGTGTGAAAATGGACATCTCTCCAAATTGTGAGGGGCACAATGGTAAGACTTTGGTAAATCTTGATTGTTGAATTGCATATGATTCAGGTTGGCTCAAAATATGTCTTGAGAAGTTAGTTTTCAAAAGCTAAGTGATTTCAAACTTTAACAATTTAATGTTGATCTTATATGCATGCGAGTGAATTGTTTGAGCTTCATTGATGTGCCTCATGATCCTAAGTACAAGTAGACCTATTCGTAGGATGCATTTTTTGCTTAAATGTAAGAAGGGAGTAGTAGATTGATCGAGGACGAACAATAGTTTAAGTGTGGGGTGTTGATAAAGGGCATATTTATGCACTTCATAGACGTAGTTTTGCCCATACTTTACTATATTTTGAGAAAAACTTATGTGCGTTTTCATGTGTTAATGTTATATATTTGTGAAAATGTCTTGCACACGTGATTAGATGTTTTAAGGTCTAAAAGCAATGAATTTTGGTGTATTTGATGCTTTGGAAAGAATTTGAAGAAAATATAATAAAGTGAGGACTGGGAGGAGAAAATCTGAAGAAGTGTCCAGTGAAGGTAACGAGTGACATAACGAGTCATTGTGTGAAGTGACGACTTGTCGTCAGACACTGTGAGCATCCATCAAGTACACTGGAGGATGTGATGATCCATGGCCACAATGGACCTAACGACTCGTGCCCAGTCCTAAGGAGTTGTTAGGTGACCTGTTGCCATGACTAGGCCTAATGTTGAGGACGACTATGCTTAACTGATCACGACTCATTTGAGGCCCTCACGAGTCGTTACTTAGCTCGTGATCACTGACGACCTGGAGTCCGTTTTTAATTAGGAAAAGGTGCTAAAAATCCCAAATTAAATCCATGAAGGAACAAAAGAAGGTGCAATGCGGCAAAGCTCCAAATGGCCCAAAAATGCATTTCCCACTTCAACTAGGAAAAGGAAATTTAAATTCCAAGTAAAATTCATCAAGGAAAAGCAAAAGCATAAATCTATTACTATAAATACCCCTTTATTTTCATGTAATAGGCATGTTGTTTTTATGTCTTCAAGAGTTGAAGTTTCAAGATCAAAAATCTTCAAGTAGGATTAGAATTTTAAGTCTCAAGTTTTTAGATACAAGTTTGGTGTCTTACGCTTGCATCTTCGAGATGATTGTTGAATTGTTCTTATTTATTATTGCAATAATCAAGTGAATTTCTTCCTATCAACGTTGTAAGTATTAATTTTTACTTTTATTTATGAAATCTATTAATTTACTTATTAAATGATAGGATAAAATCACCAAAACTAGGGTTGTGGGAACCATGAAAAACTAATACACATAGGTAAAATACTTAGTGATTCTTGAACGGAGTTTATGCATGTATTGTTTATTCCTTTGTTTTAATTATTTTTTAACGATTGCAAATATTAGAACTTGCCTTATTCTTACTTACCGGACCTAGGAGGTAATGAATGGGAAAAGGGATTAACAACGGAGATTTGAGGATATCAACCCTCATCTAATAGCTTGACCTTGTGCAAGAATAGCAAATCCGATATCAAGGGTAAGGGTTAGTAAAGCATACACCCGTAGACGGTCCAAGTTGTGTGGTGATAAACATCTAAATAGGGGACCAACCATTTAGGTGAAATTAACTTACCAGTATTGCATGCTAAGCACTAGAATAGATCAGTAGTATAAAACGCCTTGTGATTATGAAGTCATGGGGAACATTTACCCTAGATTAGTTTCATTAATTTGGAAATAATAAACAATTTCTCAATGTTGTTATTTGTTACTTTTACAAATTCGCCCCTCTTAGGAAATAATTAACTAAAAAGCTTAAGCACTAGCGTTCTTCTACATCCTTCCATATTCTATGTGGGATCGACCCCAACCTCTAGTTGGGTTCTTTATTGACAACGTCCGCTTCATACTTCAGAAGGAGGTGTTTTTTGAGCGTTATCATGGGCACGATTAGATTATATTTATATTGATGACTTGTGAAGCTTAGGTAGATTTTAAATTATTTTCGATCCAAATTATGTTTTCTAAATTATGAAATTGAATGCCCATGGATGAGAAGTTCATGAAAGAATAGAATGAATATAAATGTATGATGATAATTAGATTTGATGATGAAAAGCATATTTCTAAAGCTACCCATGATTATGATATTATTTTCAAAATGAATTTAGTAGATCCAAATATGATAAAGCTTTGGGCAATGGCCACATGTTGATTTAAAATGATGAGTTTTCCAGAAATAAGCTTACCACATTGTTTGGAGCGAAGTCTTCTAAATTTCATATTATTAGCTTGTGGTATGTTAAGTTAAATATTCCTAAATATAGCTTACCATATGATTTGGAGTAGATGCGCCCAATTATATTAGAGCTTGTGGTATGTTCGAAATAGAGTTTCTCATATGCATGAATTCATAATTGAGATGTTTGTTATCATTGCGCTTTGTTTCATACGATGTCGAGTCTATGCATGATTTCATTATTGAGCTTTGTCAAATGACAATGTTGAGCTTCGTTTCATATGATGTTGATTTTATGCATGGTATCATTGTTGATCTTCGTCAATAGATGATGTTGAGCTTCGTTATATACGACGTAGAGCATTGCATGTTTTGGAATAAGAGTCTAGCACCGAGCGGGGTAAAGGTAGATCACCCTATGCCGCAAAACTACGTGCCAACATAGGTTGATACTATTATATTATTGGGACCTCCCTCGTGAGCTATCCCTAGCCCTAATGGCCCATGAGCTTGATATCGATATCATGGTAGTGTCCGTAGCCCTGGCAAGGTTTTGGACGGCTCTACCCACTTGACTGTGATAGTCGGGACCACGTAAGATCTATCGTGGTATGTAGGTTAAGCGATGAGTCTCCCATTGTCTACATGATTTAGATTTTCATATTTATTACTCATGATTGATACTTTAAATATGCATGTTCTAAAAACAAGGTTTGATTCATTGTTCAGCTTTTCTATACATGTCATATTTCAGCTTTGAGTCATTCGAGTCAGTCATGAGGTTATAAAGCTATGCATTGTCATGTCATGATAAGATTTCGATTTCACAATGAATGCATGTAGTCCTTCTTCTCAAACTTGAAAGATTATGATATGTTATGAAATGATTTAAATGATTTACTTCACTTAAGCATTTTTACTTACCTTGCATACTCGGTACATTCCACGTACTGACCGCATACTTTCTATGTTGTATTGTTTCATGATACAAGACCCGGTTCGCAACTTCGGCCTCATTCTGAGTCATCTTTTCGGAGTTTTTATCTACTTAGAATTGGTGAGTCCTCATCCTTCGAGGACTAAACTAGCGTTTTCCTTTATGTATTTCTAGTTTTAGTATTTCTGAGTTAGTTGGGGTCTTGTCGCATCAACTCGTCTAGATTAGAGGGTTTTCAAACTTATTTATGTGTTAGATTTGTATGTTATTCTGATGTGATAATTGAATTAGACTTCTGCTGAAATTACATTGATGATTTCTTCAGTTTATTGAATTAGTTAGTTGTATGCTTATGCCATAGGTCAGCTTGGGGTCTCTCGGGGTCCCTTGTCCCATGTCTATGTCCCGGGCCTACGTTTGGATAGTGACAAACTTGGTATCAAAGCAATAGGTTTGATATGTCCTAGGGAGTCTGAAAGCCGTGTTAGGTAGAGTCTTTTTCATGGGTGTGAAGTGCGCCACACTTATGACGAAGAGGCTACAAGACATTTAGGAAATGTTCCCTCCTTTCATGATCTATGTCATGCGATGAAAAGTCTTTCTATCCTTCTAATTCGTGCTAATCACGATTGCCGAATCATCGGTCCTCAAAGAATGAACAGAAGGAGGAATGGAGGTGGTGAGGGCCACGAGAATGGAATGGTTATGGGCATCAGCCAGCCCCACCAGTTCAGGAGCCTCAGGCACTGGAGCCAGCCGCTCATGCTGAGTTCCGGGCTGCTATTCAGATGCTTGCGCAAGCCTTGACCGCTCAGGTCAAGCACTAGGCCATTGCACATGTTCCGCAAAATGGCAATGCAGGGGCGGCTCGAGTCAGTGACTTCTTAAGGATGAACCCACTGGAGTTCTTGGGGTCAAAGGTAGATGAGGACCCGCATGACATCATTGATGAGATTGTCAAGATCACCCAAGTAATGGGGGTGAGTAGTGTTGCGTGCGTAGAGTTGGCCTCCTACCAATTGAAGGGGTTTGCGCATATCTTGTTTCGCCAATGGAAGGATAGCAGGGTCGCAGAAGCAAGTCTGATCACGTGGGAGGAGTTTTAGGTTGCATTCCTAGATTGGTTCTTCCCTCAGGAGATGAGGGAGTTGAAGGTAGCTAAGTTTGTGAACTTGAAGCAAGGAAGGATGGCAGTGCAAGAGTATTCCCTTGAGTTCACGCACTTATCAAAATATACCCCGGAGTTAGTGACCGACCAGAGGGCGCGGGTGAGCAGATTTGTGCATGGTATAGTAGGGTATTTGGAAAAGGAGTGTCGGATTGCTATGCTTCACCAGGATATGGAATTTCCTTGCATTATGTTGAACGCCCAGCAGATGGAGGTGGCACATTCGAGGGAGAGGGAGTCCAAGAGGGCTAGGACTGAGGATCACAGATTCTCTCAACAGAGGTCTAATGGTGGGCTCTAACAACAAACTCACTAGAGATCCTCAACCCCAGCATCTTCGCATTGAGTGTGCCATCTAGGCCAATACATGATCAGAGAGGGAGAGCGTCAGGCTCGAGGGGTTAGAGCGGCAGACCCGCAGATTTTAGCATCCCAGCTTATCGCAGATGTGGTCGGGGGCACACAGGCCAGTGCTTGGCAGGTTCAGGTGCTTGTTTCGGGTATGGGTAGCCCTTGCACATGCTTGAGATTGTCTAGCTGCGAGGCAGGATCAGGTTGGGGGCCTAGGCTCAGCTTCTAGTTCAGCAGCCCCTCCCCTATGCTCAGCACATCAGGGGGCATCTACTAGCACAGCTGGTGATCAGCGCCAGAACAGGTTCTATGCTTTAGCTTCCCGTCAAGAGTAAGACGTCTCCCCGGATGTGGTTACTAGTATGTTGCAATTTTTCCATATTGATGTATATGCTTTGTTAGATCTGGGGAATACCTTGTCTTTGTGACACCATATGTGGCCAGTAGCTTCGGAGCTAGTCCTAATGTCTTGTTAGAACCCTTCTCAGTTTCCACTCCAATAGGTGACTCAGTTATAGCTAGATGGGTGTATAGAGGTTTCCCAGTCTCAATCCTTCATAGGTCACCTCAGCAGACCTGATAGAGTTAGTCATGACCGAATTCGATATTATTCTCAACATGGATTGGCTATTTTCATGCTATGCTTCAGTTAATTGTAGAACCTGGGTGGTAGACCTTAGATTTCTGGGTGAGCCAATATTAGAATGGAAAGATAGTTCAGTTGTGCATATAGGTCAATTCATTTCCTCCCTTAAGGCCAGGAAGATAATTTGTAATGGTTGCATGTACATCTAGTTAGGGATAAGGATGTCGAGTATGAAACCCCAACTATCTAGTCAGTTCCAGTAGTACGTAAGTATCCAGAGGTCTTTCTTTGTGATTTTCCAGGTGTTCCTCCCTAGTGGGAGATTGATTTCGGTATAGATCTTCTTCCCGACATGCATCCTATATCTATTCTTCCCTACAGAATGGCTCCAGCTGAGCTAAAAGAGTTTAAGGATAATTTGAAGGACCTGTTAAAAAGGGCTTTATTTGGCCGAGTAAGTCTCCATAGGGTTCACTAGTGTTATTTGTTCGGAAGAAGGATGGTTCGCTTTGAATGGCAGTTGAGCAAGGTTACCGTTTATAACAGGTATCCTTTACCTAGGGTGGATGATTTGTTTGACCAGCTTCAGGGTGCCAAGTGTTTTTCCAAGATTGATCTCAGATCCGGGTATCACCAGCTCAGGGTTCAGGACAGTGACATTGCGAAAATCGCTTTTAGGACTCGATATGGTCACTACGAATTTGTTGTTATGTCTTTTGGACTAACTAATTCCCCTACAGCTTTTATGGATCTAATGAACAGGGTGTTCAAGGCATATTTGGACATGTTCGTGATTATGTTCGTTGATGACATCCTTATATACTCTCGGAGCAAGGTGGAGCATGCCATTCACTTGAGAGTAGTGCTCAGACCCTCAAGGATCGTCAGTGTATGCAAAGTTCAGCAAATGTGAGTTTTGGTTGGACTCTATGGCATTTTTGGGCCATGTGTTATCGAGTGAGGGCATAAAGGTAGATTCTCAAAAAAACGAGGAGATAAAGAATTGGCTCAGACCGGTGAACCCATCAGATATCAGGAGCTTTTTGGTCCTAACGGGTTACTATCGAAGATTTGTGAGGGCTTTTCATCTATTGCAGCACCTTTTACCAAGCTGACTCAGAAGAAGGTAAAGTTCCAATGATAGGAGGCTTGTGAGAAAGGTTTCCAAGAGTTGAAGACTATACTCACTTCAACACCAGTGTTGACCCTACCCGAGGGTACCGATGGTTTTGTGGTGTATTCTGATGCTTCGAGAATCGGAAATGGGTCTGTGTTAATGCAGCATGGGAAAGTATAGCATATGCCTCAAGAAAGTTGAAAATCCATGAGAAGAATTACCTGACCTATGATCTTGAGTTGGTTACGGTGGTGTTCGCATTGAATATATGGCGGCATTACTTGTATGGGGTCCATGTGGATGTATTCACAGATCACAAGAGCTTGCAATATGTGTTCACGCAGAAAGATCTCAATCTTCAGCAAGGAAGTGGTTGGACCTACTAAAGGACTACGACATGAGGGTTCTTTACCACCCAGGTAAGGCTAATGTGGTAGTGGACGCACTTAGTAGGCTCTCTATGAAGAGTGTGTCCCACGTGGATAAGTGAAAGATGGAGTTGGTGAAAGATGTCCATCGACTTGCGAGGTTGGGGGTTAGATTGGTCGACTCGACCGATGGTGGCGTTCTTGTGCAAAATAGATCAGAATCGTCCTTGGTGATGGATGTGAAAGTCAGACAAGATGAGGATCTGATTTTGGTAAAGCTGAAGGAAGCCATTGGAAATCAGAAGGTGGAGGTCTTCTGTCAAGGGGGAGATAGGGTGCTATAGTACCAGGGCCGTTTATGTATTCCAGATATTGATAATTTGAGGGACCGGATATTGCATGAGGCACATGGATTCAGGTATTCTATCCATCCGGGTGCCACCAAGATGTATCATGATTTGCGGGAAATATATTGGTGGAACGGCATGAAGAAGGATATTGCAGAATTCGTAGCCAAGTACCGAACTGTCAGCAAGTGAAAGTTGAGCATCAAAGGCCGGGAGGCGTACTTTAGGATATTAGCATTCCCATTTGGATGTGGGAAGAGATTACAGGCCTACCTCGTACTCGCTGACACTATGATTCTATTTGGGTGGTGGTAGACAGGTTGACCAAGGGTGCACACTTTCTACTGGTCAAAACCAAAGATTAAGTGGATGATTATTCCAAACTGTATATCCGGGAGTTGGTGCAATTGTATGGAGTGCCCTTGTCAATCATCTTAGACTAAGGTACTGGGTTTACCTTTCAGTTTTGGTGGTCTTTCCAAAGATGGCTTGGGACTCAGGTTAAACTCAACACAATATTTCATCCGCAAACGGATGGTCAGGCGGAGCAGACAATATAGACTCGTGAGGACATGTTGAGAGCTTGTGTGATGGACTTTAAAGGTAGTTGGGATGATCATTTTCCCTTGATCGAGTTTGCTTACAGTAACAGCTATCACTCTAGCATCCAGATGGCACCGTTCAAGGCCCTCTATGGGCGGAGATGTAGATCTCCCATCGGATGGTTTGAGGTTGGAGAGGCAGCTATGATAGGACTTGATTCAGTGCATGAGGCTATGGTGAAAGTTCAGTTGATAAGGGACAGGCTGAAAACCGCTAAAAGTCGTCAAAAGTCACATGATGATGTGAGGAGGAGAGAGTTGGAGTTTGAGGTGGACGGTTGGGTATTTCTAAAGGTGTCTCCCATGAAGGGAGTCATGCGATTCGGAAAGAAAGGAAAACTCAGTCCCCTCTATGTTGGCCCCTACCGAGTTATGAAAAGAGTTGGCAAGGTAGCATATGAGTTTGACTTATCCATCAGAGTTATCTTCAGTTTATCCCATCTTTCATGTATCGCTCTTGAAAAATGCCTGGGAGATCCAGCATTAGTTGTCCCGGTGGGAAGCGTTGGTGTGGGAGATAGCCATAGTTATATGGAAATTCAAGTTGCAATCCTGGATCATCAGGTTCGGAGGTTGAGTAACAAAGAAGTAGCTTCGATGAAGTTGTTATGGAGAAACCAGCATGTGGAGGGAGCTATGTGGGAAGCCGAAGTGGCTATGATGGCTAAATACCCTCACCTGTTCACTAGAAGCTCAATTTCGGTTTGAGCTATCAATTTTTTCCCTAATTCTAATCAGTTTCCATATTCACTTCATGTGCACAAGTTTGGTTTATGTTACGATAGATGTATGTGATATATGAATTCAGTTCAGCTATGTAGTTCTTTTCGGAGGTAGTCACTACGTTAGTTTTCGGTTTAAATGATCAGTGTTTGCATATGAGGATTGCATGTTTCTGCGTTTTCTGTATGTTTCTTACATTTGAGGATGAATGTTCCCAAGGGGAACATATTGTTATATCCCAGGAACCCAAGGATCATACCGGGGAGTCCAAACGGTGAAAACTAGAAACTTCACACCATGTCATAGGACGAATCGTGAGGAGGCTCGTGAGGAGTGACCACGAGTTGTGAAGTGACTCGTGGTCTAGCAGGGTTGGCATGATGTGGTGAGAAGACCACGGGCATGACCACTAGTCGTGGTCAGGCCTCACGACTCATGAGGTCTCCCATGGCCTAGAATGGTTGTGGCGAGGAGGCATTGGGCGGTAGGAGCCACGGATGGTGACCATGAGTTGTGGTCACCCACCACGAGTCGTGGTGTCTTCCGTGAGGTCCCCTTATTGTTTTAAGAAGTGTACCAGACGACTCTTGACCATAAGTCGTGGCCTGTGAGCATGAGTCGTCCAGTCCCTCGTGGGGACTGGCAGTCAGCCAAATCCTGCGATTTTAGTAAGGGATTTTCCGTAATTCGTAAGTCCGAGGGGCCTCTACTACATCGTTTAAGGCTCGTTTTACAAGGTTTTAAGAGGGAAAAACATATTCTAAGCTATTTCATTCCATGCATGCAAACTTGAGAGTTTGAAGAGAGGATTTAGAGCAATTTTTGAAGGTTTCCATTGGAATCTCATCTTGGGCAAATAGAGAAGTAGTTAAATCATCTCTTCCAGGTATGTAGGGTTATGAGTGGGTGTTTTCTTCTGCACCCATGCCCAATCTCTATCTAGTATAAGAAATTCACATGATCAAGTTATGGGGGTTTTACCTAATTGCATGATTCTTCAATTTCTATGCATGGGTACAATTAAATTATGTTTATATTGATGAATTGTTAAGCTTGGGTAGATTTTAAATTGTTTCCAATCCAAATTATGTTTCTTAATTATGAAATTGAATGCCTATGGATGAGAAGTTCATGAAAGAAGAGAATGATAATGAATGTATGATGATGATGAGATTTGATGATGAAAAGCATGTTTCTAAAGCTATCCATGATGAAAAGCATGTTTCTAAAGCTATCCATGATTATGATATTATTTTCAAAATGAATTGAGTAGATCCAAGTATGATAAAGCTTTGGGCAATGCCCACATGTTGATTTAAAATGATGAGTTTTCCCGAAATAAGCTTAACACATTGTTTGGTGCGAAGTCTCCCAAATTTCATATTATTAGATTGTGGTATGTTGAGTTAAATATTCCTACATATAGCTTACCACATGATTTGGAGTAGATGCTCCCACTTATATTAGAACTTGTGGTATGTTTGAAATAGAGCTTCTCATATGCATAAATTCATAATTGAGATGTATGTTATCATTGAGCTTCATTTCATACGATGTCGAGTCTATGCATAATTTCGTTATTGAGCTTTGTCAAATGACAATGTTGAGCTTCGTTTCATATGATGTTGATTTTATGCATGGTATCATTGTTGTGCTTCGTCAATAGATGATGTTGAGCTTAGTTATATACGATGTAGAGAATTTCATGTTTTGGGAGAAGAGTCTAGCACGGAGCGGGGTAAAGGTCAATCACCCTATGCCCCAAAACTACGCGCCAACGTAGGTTGATACTATTATATTATTGGGACCTCCCTCGTGAGCTATCCCCGACCCTAATGGCCCATGAGCTTGATATCGGTATCATGGTAGCGTCCGTAGCCCCGGCAAGGTTTTGGATGGCTCTGCCCACTTGAGTGTGATAGTCGGGACCACGTAAGCTCTATCGTGGTATGTAGGTTAAGTTATGAGTCTCCATTGTCTACATGATTTAGATTTGCATATTCATTACTCATGATTGATACTTTAAGCATGCATGTTCTAAAAACAAGGTTTGACTCATTGTTCATCTTTTCTATACATGTCATAATTCAGCTTTGAATCATTCGAGTCTGTCATGATGTTATAAAGCTATGCATGCTCATGTCATGATAAGATTCCGATTTCAGAATGAATGCATGTAGGCCCTTCTTCTTATACTTGATAGCTTATGATATGTTATGAAATGCTTTAAATGATTTACTTCACTTAAGCGGTTTTACTTACCTTGCATACTCGGTACATTCCACGTACTGACCGCATCCTTTCTAGGTTGTATCATTTCATGATACAGGACCCGACTCGCAGCTTCAGCCCCATTCTTAGTCAACTTTCCGAAGTTTGTATCTGCTCAGGGTCAGTGAGTCCTCATCCTGCAAGGACTAGACTAGCGTTTTCCTTTATGTATTTCCACTTTCAGTATTGTTGAGTTAGTTGGGGTCTTGTACCATCAAGTCGTCCAAATTAGAGGCTTTTCAGACTTATGTATGTGTTAGCTTTGGATAATTCTGATGTGATGATTGAATTAGACTTCCGCTGAGATTATATTGATGATTTCTTCAGTTTACTAAATGAGTTAGTTTTATGCTTCTGCCATGGGTCGATTTGGGGTCTCTCGGGGTCCCTTGTCCCTTGTCTACATCCTGGGCCTCTGTTTATGTCGTGACAGTGTCATTATAAATGCATGGTGGCCATGGTTATGAGACACCAGCGTAGTCCTCTGAACGTCGGGTTGCTAGGTGCAAGACACGGCTTCCAAAAACAGGCATAGAGACTCATACGTAAAATCAATAATATCATCCATTAAGATTCATTGGATAAAATATAGCATTCATCATTCATTGATCCCCATTAAAACATGATTAGCCAAGAATCAAGGGCCTTTGATTGGACAACATCATAAATCGATAAATCATGAAATCCTTTTCATAAACCATAATCATTCTTCATTATGTGGGCATTATCCAATACTTTATCATGCTTTACAACGCTTAATTCCTTCGAAAACATGCTTATAAACATTGGATACCTTGAAAAGATTCTTTTCATCATCAATAGTGCACAAATCATAAAGCCCATGCATAGTTGAAATCATGAATATAACTTGTA
The DNA here is from genome assembly GCA_035772735.1 of Datura wrightii. Lineage (NCBI taxonomy): Eukaryota > Viridiplantae > Streptophyta > Magnoliopsida > Solanales > Solanaceae > Datura > Datura wrightii. The sequence goes on along the minus strand of JASDFA010000010.1, from coordinate 8,033,600 downwards.
AATCATAAAATCATGTTGGACATTTGAATAATTTCATATTTCAAATCATAAATCATGTTGAATTTCTAAATATCAACAATTTAAGAGAGAATCATAAATCGATTCATCATATATCATGCATAAGTAGGCTTAATTGAATAGAAACTGAAATTGATAATTTTAGTAAAATAGATTGTAAAACCTGATAAAAATCCATAGAATATGATGAGATTCATAAATCATAAAAGTCCATTAGCAAATCATTAGATTTTTCACAAAAATCGATTTCAAAACCCCAATAGATTTTCGATAGATTTTCATAAATTTGTAGAGAACGGACATGGATGTGAACGGAAACACCCATTCGTAACCTTACACACCTGAAAATGGCTGAATCTTACTCTCCCGTGAATTTCCAAAAGAAATTGAAGGGAACTGAAGAAGAACGAATCACCCTTTGATCACCTCTCTATAACTTTTCTATCCTCTTGCATGCATGAAGGAAGACTTAGGATAGTTTCCCCCTCTAAAACCCACCTTTCATAGGCTAAAACGACATAGTTTAGGCTTTAGGAACTTAGAAATTACGAAAAGGCCCTTACTAATTCGCAGAAAATTAACCGCCGGGTGATCCTAACGGACGACCTGACGACTCGTTGCTGGAGGCATGACTCGTCACTCTACTCGTCAAGTACACTATATCATTTATTCTCCTGGGCTTGTAGCGGGTCACTTCATGACTCATCAGGGGTGACCACAACTCATGGTCACCAGTCGTTAACTACACTATTTCATTTCCAAACTTTGGACTCCAAGCCTGCCAATGAATCACCCCATGAATTGTTAAGGCTGACAACGATTCGTGGGGACTCCCGTCAGGTACACTGCCCATCTTTCCTTTTCCCAACTATTTTTCCTTCCCCGGGCTGACCCAACGACTCATGGGGCCTGACCATGAGTCGTGGTCTCACCCGTGGGGTCTCAACTCATCCAGTACTCCTCTCCATAACTAAGGCTTTCCCTTGAGTCACCTAATGAGTCGTGGTCTGTCCTCACGAGGCTGCAACAACAATTCCCACTTTTTCCCCGTCTCAACTCCCGGGTGCGATCTTTGGGTCTTCCGTGGTATAACAATATCTCCCCCTTGGGAACACTCGTCCTTGAATGTTGAAAACAAGTAGAAAAACATGGACATGCAATCTTTATACCCAAATACTGTTCATTTAAACCAAAAACTAGCAGAATGACTATCTCTGATTCATATCACATAGCTGAACTGATTTCATACTTCCCATGCATATTCGTACACAAAAAAGAAACTTGAACACATGATTTGAACATGAAAACTAAATAGAGTTATAGGGCAAAACTGATACCTCAAGTCGGAACTAAGCCACTAGAGAATAAATGTGGGTATTTAGCCATCATATCTGCTTTGGCTTCCTACGTACCTCCTTCAACATTCTAATTTCTCCATAAGACTTTAACTGAAGCTACTTCCTTGTTCCTTACTTTCTGAACCTGACGACCTAATATTCTCACCGGGACTTCCTCATACCTAATGTTATCTTTTACACCAACGCTATTCACCGGGACTACTAAAGCTGGATCTCCCAAACATTTCTTCAAAAGCGATACATGAAACACAGGATGCACGGAAGATAACTCTGAGGGAAAGTCCAACTCATATGCTACCTTGCCAACTCTTCTCATAACCTGGCAGGGACCAACATAATGGGGACTGAGTTTTCCTTTCCTTCTAAACCGCATGACTCCCTTCATGGGAGATACCTTCAGAAATACCCAATCGTCCACCTCGAACTCCAACTCTCTCCTCCTCATATCAACATATGACTTTTGACGACTCTGAGCGGTCTTCAGCCTGTCCCTTATCAACTGAACCTTCACCGTAGCCTCATGAACTGAATATGGCCCTATCATAGCTGCTTCACCTACCTCAAACCATCCGATGGGCGATCTACACCTTCGCCCATAAAGAGCCTCAAACGGTGCCATCTGAATGCTAAAGTGATAGTTGTTATTATAAGCAAACTCGATTAGGGGAAAGTGATCATCTCAACTACCTTTGAAGTCCATCACACATGCTCTCAACATGTCCTCAAGAGTTTGGATTATTTGTTCCGCTTGGCCATCCGTTTGCAGATAGAAAGCTATGCTGAGCTTAGCCTGAGTCCCAAGCCCTTTCTGGAAAGACCACCAAAACTGGGAGGTAAATTGAGTACCTTCGGACTGAAATAATGGACAAGGGCACTCCATGTAGTCGAACAAACTCCCGGATATATAATTTAGCATAATCACCCGCTGACTCTGTGGTTTTCACCAGTAGGAAATGTGCAACCTTGGTCAACCTGTCTACCACCACCCAAATGGAATCATATTGTCGATGAGTACGAGGTAATCCTGTTATGAATCCATGTTAATAACTTCCCACTTCTATGTGGGAATGCTGATATCCTAAAGTACTCTTGGCCTTTGATATTCAACCTTTACTTGCGACAGTTTGGGCATCTGGCTACGAACTCCGCAATATCCTTCTTCATGCCATCCCACCAATAGATTTCTCATAAATCACAATAAATCTTGGTGGAACCCGGATGGATGGAATGCTTGGTTCCATGTGCCTCATGAAATATCCGGTTCCTCAAATCATCAACATCTGGAACACATAGGCGACCCTGGTACCGAAGCACACCATCTCCCCCTTGTGAGAAAACCTCTACCTTCTGACTTCGAACGGCTTCTTTCAACTTTATCAGAATTGGGTCCTCATCTTGTCTAGATTTCACGTAAGTCACCAGGGACAATTCGGATCCGCTTTGAACAACAACACTGCCATCAGTAAAGTCAACCAACATTACTCCTAACCTTGCGAGACGATGCACGTCTTTTATCAGCTCTTCCTTTCCTTCCTCCACATGGGATACAGTTTCCATTAAGAGCCTCCTAAGTGCGTTTGCCATGACATTAGCCTTACCTGGATGGTAAAGAACACTCATATCATAGTCTTTGAGTAGCTCTAACCACCTCCTTGTCATAAATTGGGGTCCTTCTGTGTGAACACATATTGTAAGCTCTTGTGGTCCGTAAACACATCCACATGGACCCCATATAAGTAATGTCTCCATATATTCAATGCGAATACCACCGCTGCAAACTCTAGATCATGGGTTTTTCTCATGGATCTTTAACTGTCTAGAGGCATATGCTACTACCTTTCCCCGCTACATCAATACACACCCGAGCTCGATTATCGAAGCATCACAATACACAACAAAACCATCCGTACCCTCAGGTAGGGTCAACACCGGTGCGGTAGTGAGTCGAGTCTTCAATTCTTGGAAGCTCTTCTCACAAGCCTATGACAATTGAAAATTTACCTTTTTCTGAGTTAACTTGGTCAATGGTGCTGCAATTGATGAAAAACCCTCAACAAATCTCCGATAATAGCCAACTAGGTCCAATAAACTCCAAATATCTGAAGGATTTACCCGTCTAGGCAAATTCTTCACCCCTTGATTTTTTGAGAGTCCACCTTTATGCCTTCGCTTGATACCACATGACCCAAGAATGCTACCGAGTTCAACCAAAACTCACATTTGCTAAACTTCGCATACAATTGGCAATCCTTGACGGTCTGAAGTACTACTCACAAATGAGCAGCATGCTCCTCCTCACTCCGAGAGTATATGAGGATGTCGCCGATGAACACAATCACGAACATGTCCACATACAGCTTGAACACCCTGTTCATCAGGTTCATAAAAGCTGCAGGAGCATTTGTTAGTCCAAAAGAAATAACTACATACTCATAATGACTATACCGTGTCCTAAAGGTTGTCTTTGGGATATCACACTCCCGAACCCTGAGCTGAGATACTCGGACCTGAGATCTATCTTTGAGAAATAGTTTGCACCCTGAAGCTGGTCAAATAAATCATCGATCTTGGGTAAAGGATACCTATTCTTAATGGTGACCTTGTTCAATTGTCGATAATTAATGCACATCCAAAGCGAACTATCCGTCTTTCGGACAAATAGAACTGGTGCACCCCATGGAGACTTGCTAGGTCTGATGAAGCCCTTATCTAACAGTTCTTCCAACTAATCCTTCAATTTCTTTAGCTCGGTTGCAGCCATCCTTTAAGGAGAAATAGAGATAGGATGCATATCGGGTAAAAGGTCAATACTAAAATCAATTTCTCTCTCAGGAGGAACACCTGGTAAATCATCGGGAAAGACCTCTAGATACTTACACACCATCGAAACTGACTAGATAGTCGGGATCTCAAACTCAACATCCTTAACCCTAACTAAATGATACATGCAACCCTTAGAAATCATCTTTCTGGCCTTAAGGTAGGAAATGAACCTACCTACAGGAACAACTGAACTACCCTTCCATTCCAAGACTGATTCACCCAGAAAATGAAATTCCACTGCACGGGTTCTACAATTTATAGAAGCATAACACACATACAGTCAATCCATGCTAAGAATAATGTTAAAGTCAGTCATGGATAATTCTACAAGGTCTGCAAAGGTGACTTTATGCAATATAGTGATCGGGTATCCCCTATACACCCGCCTAGCTACAACCTAATCACCAACAGGAGTAGAAAGTAAAAATGGTTCTGACAGAGTCTCGGGATTAACTCCAAAGCTTTTAGCAATGTAAGGAGTCACAAAAGACAAGGTAGCTCCCGGATCTTGTAAGGCGTAAACATTAGTATGAAAAAATCATAACATACCAGTGACCACATCCGGTGAAGTCTCCTGCTCCTGGCGTGAGGCCAGGGCATAGAGTCTATTTTGGCGTTGTTCGCCACCCCTACTAGTAGATGCTCCCTGCGGAGCTGGACGTGATGGAGCTGCTGCTGATCTGGTGGATTGTGCACGGACTCTATCACTATCCTGTCTAGCAAATGGACACGCTCGACGCATGTGGCTGGACCTACCACACCCATAGAAAATATCTTAGCCAAGCAAACACTTCCCGACATGACTCTTGCCACACTTCCTGCAGACTAGGGAGGTACGCTTCATCTTTGTGCTCCTCTGGTCACCTCAATCCTAAAGCCATTCTCTTCATCACCCTTGGGTCTAGATGGAACACTAGCTGATGATGGTGCTAGGGCTAGTGACCTCTGTTGAAATTGAGGACGGTGACCGCCGCCAGATCTCTGATGTGAAAATCCATGGTTGTCTGTCCAATCCCTCTTGGCCTCCCTCTCTCTCGCATAAGTCGCCTCCATATACTGGGCGTACAACACTATACGAGGAAAGTCCATACCCTGATGAAGCATAGCGGTCCTGTAATCCTTGTCCAAATAACCCACCACACCATGAATGAATCGGCACACCCGTTCCCTCTAATCCATCACTAACTCTGGGCATATTTTGACAAGCTAGTGAACTCAAGAGCATACTCCTGTATCATCATCCATCCCTATTTCAAATTCACAATCTTTGCTGCCTTTAACTACCTCATCTCCCGAGTGAAGAATCGATCTAGGAATGACATGTGAAACTCCTCCCAAGTAACTGGCCCTTCTCCCGTAGCCCTAGCATCTCTCTATTGCCTGAACCATGTGTGCGACCCCTTTTAGCTAATATGAGGCCAACTCTGCACATTAAACCCCATTCACCCCCATAACTTGGGTGATCTTCACAGTCTCGTCAATAAACTCATACGGGTCCTCATCCACTTTGGACACAAGGAATTTCGGAGGGTTCATCCTCAAGAAATTTCTAATCCGTGCCACTACCGCATTGCTCTTTTATAGAATATGCACAACGGCCTATTGGTTGACTTGAGCGGTCAAGGCCAGCGCCAACATCTGGATAGCCGCCAGAAATTCCTCGTGGGCAACTGGCTCTGGTTCCTGGGGCTCCTAAATAGGTGGGGCCTGCTGATGCCCATGATCATTTCCATCTTCATGGCCTTCACCATTATCGTTCCTCCTTCCGTTCATTCTTCTGGGAGCCATGATTCTGAAATCGCGAATAGCACGAATTAGAAGGATACGAAAAGACTTTTCATCGCACAGCATGGATCATGAAAGATGAAAATATTTCCTAAACGTCTCATAGGGTTGATGGGACAACACTGTTACACCTCGTAAGTTCTTGACACTTAGTTGGCCTATTTGTATGTTGGTTAAAAGTTTTAGAATGCCATACGGTGCGAGAAAAGGGTCCAGGGAGAGACCGGACAAGCGCCAAATCGGAGCGTCGCAAGGAAAATGCGACTTATAAATCACATTCGACAAATGCGGCGTATAAATCGCATTCGACAAATACGACTTAAAGGCTCCAAGTATATAAGGCTCCCAAATCGTTTTAAATCATTTTCCCTTCATATAATTTCTAGTAAACGAACAGAAAAAGAGAGGAACGAAGGGTTTGATTAGATTTCCTTTCGTTTATGCCGTCAAACGCAGTCCAAACTCAAATTAACTTCGGGTAGCGAAGTATAAAGCTGTAGGGAGCATTCCTGCAGAGTTAGTTTTGTGAAATTTGGCCGGCGAATCGTCATCACGCCGATCCAAGGTAAGTAGAATTGCTCCAAACTAGTGTTAATATACTCCCATCATTAAAGTGAGTATTGCTTCCTTCTAGACTTCCAAGAAATAGCGAGTATTCGGTCATTCTTCGATAAGTCGAAGAATAGGCAGTAGGTATATCCATAAGTATGGTTTCTTTACAAAATAATAGAAGAATTAATTCTATTGTTTCGTGAATATGAATACAGTTGGGAGAAATAGATAAATACTAGTCGAGCTACGCCAGTTAATCAGAAAGTCGATAGTTGAGGTATGTAAAGCCAGTTTCTTTCGGCAAGCTAGTAGTTTTAGTATAGCAAAATAGTATGAATTTCAGTAGAGTGTTTCAGAAGTCATATATTATGTTCAATATGAAATTTAGTAAGCATGTTAGAAATATAATACAGTGTTCAGCATGAAATTCAGTAAAACGGTATAAGTCCCAGCAGAATATTCCAGAAATATTATTACAGATTCAGTATGTTTCAGTATCAGATTCAGCACATTTCAATATGAGATTCAGAACAGAATACCAGAACATAAATATTATTATCATATCTAGTATATATGTTACATGTGCCTATTGCTATCTGTAGAGACGTGATTGTTCTATGTTGGGCACCCTTAGAGCTTCCTTGACCGCCCCAGGGTTAATAGCTATGTCGACTCACCCGCCAGAGGGTGAGGATACATCATTCTACAGAGTGGCATGCCGTCCGCCAGTGGACAACGATGGGATGCAGATTCCCCATAGCAGGCTGATCAGCACTATACCACACCCCCTGTCGAGCACTTGCGCCCGGGGTGCAGATTTCAGATTTCAGATTTCAGATTACAGATTTCAGATTTTAGGAGTCCTCCAGACTCAGATACAGCTATAGTTAGGGGCCCAGCGAGCCCAAGTTGCATACCCAGGGGGCCGACAGGATGCCCATAGTTACTAGGTGGATGGTATGACCTGGGTAGGGGTATATAGATTGTGTGTTGGTTGGTACCTTACAACTTATGGGGGCTGGTAAGGTTCTTGTATGCTATGTTGTGTTAGTTATTAATAGATATAAAGTAGACCGCCATGTTATCAGGTATGACTCTTACTCTCTTCAGTAAAGTTACACTCTTTTCAGTCAGTCTCAGCCCGTCTCCTATTACTTCAGTATCTATCAGTATTATTGTTTTCTTTCAGCTATTTTCAGTTATTGCTTTGCATACTCAGTACCAGTGGTACTGACGCCCATTTTGGGCCGCTGCATTACTTGCCTGCAGGTACTCATAGACAAGGAGCAGATCCCTCGTAGTTCCAGCCAGCGTACAGAGTCTTCAGCTCCTGTCATCCGGAGCTTGAAAGATAAACATTTACTTCCTTTTTGTTTGTACAGTATGGGTAGGCCGAGGCCCTATCCTGACCATCTTATTATTCTTAGAGGCTTGCGGATTGTATATTCCCTGTGGTTAGTTGTACCAATCGTGTGGGGCCGTATGTATGTTTCAGTTTGCATGCGATGGTCGTGTGGGGCCTTGTTCAGCTGTCAGTTGGTGACCTTGTCGGTCAAAGATCAGTTCAACACTTGATTATACTTTTCAGTGATAACTAGTCAGCATGGTGGCCTTGTCGACCCGCATAGGTTCCCTTATGCTCAGTTGTTATGGTTAGTTGTTATATTCCTATAGGTGGCTATAGGCCTAGTCGGCCAGAGGCTATATTTACAGCCGTTATGTAGCCCGTTGTTTACATAAATCTAGAATTAGAGCCAGCCTTGCACCAGAATTTCTTAGGCTTAGTAGTCCAGCAGTACAGGGCACCATGTGCCAGTCATGCCTCCCAAGGCGGGGCATGACAAACTTGGTATCAGAGCCAGGTAATATCCCATGGCCTCTGCAAGCCGTGCTAAGTAGAGTCTTGTCTATGGATGTGTTGTGCACCACATACCATAGGCAGGAGGCTGCAAAGCATGATAGGGTGGTACTCTTTCTTCATATTCAATCATGCCATAGAGCAGTACAGTATAGGGTTGAGTCCCTAAAGCTTATTATACTCTTTGTTTACAGATAAAATGTCAGATCAGCGACATCCTATCAAAGGCAGAAGATTGAACATAGCAACAGGAGAGGGCACCAGCAGGATGCCTCAGCCTCGTTTAGAATCAGCCCGATCTGAGGGCGATACAGAGGCATCGTACCGACCTTCTCAGTAGTCTTCACCCCATCAGGAGCTACTCGAGATGACACAACCTCGGACAGTTCCTATACCTACACCATCTGACCAGGAGGTCAGGAGTGCAGTAGTTATGTTAGCGCAAATGATTGCTACTCAATGGCAGTCAATGCCACCTACAGTGGCAGAACCATCAGGTGGGCCTGGTAGTTCGAGGTTCCATGAATTCCTGGCACTAGGTCCCACACAGTTTATTGGGACAGATCAAACAGAGGACCCCCAAGACTTCCTGGATTAGATGCAGAAGATTTTCTGGGTAATGCATGTTACATCTACAGAATCGGTCGAATTGGCTGTATTCTGACTGCGGGATATTGTTGTGTTGTGGTATGAGAGTCGGGAAAGGTCTCGAGGGAGATATGTTGCCCCTCTGACCTGGTCCAGCTTTTCAGAGGCCTTCCTGGACCATTATCTACCACAAGAGATCCGATAGGCCCTGATGGACCAGTTTTTACACCTAGAGCTGGGGGCGATGAGTGTTCGAGAATACGCCCTGTAGTTCGATTCTTTGGCCCGATATGCTCCAGCCTTTGTAGACACCATGCCATCCAGAGTCCACCGGTTTATTATTGGGCTGAACCCAGAGTATATTAAGGCCTGTATGACAGCTACTTTGCAGGAAGATATGGATATTGCTCGAGTACAAGCTTTTGCTCAGACTATTGAGGGCCTCAGACAGCGGCAACAGGATAGCAGACGAATAAGTCAGGAATAGTGCCGCAGGGATAGGTCAGATGAGTTATAGGGGGAGATTCGGAGAGGGCCTAGGACACGGTTGTTAGATAGGCCACCTAGACCCCCGCCTCCATCACAACAGTAGAGAGGTAGATTCAATTGCCGAGGACAGTCAGAGTCCGGCGGAAGATCTCAAACAATAGATTCACCCCAGCAGAGGAGGGAAGAACAGAGCAGGTATACACCACCACTTTGCCCTATTTGCAGTGGACGCCACTCTGGAACTTGCAGATATGGCACCACAGGGTGTTATATATACGGACAGGAGGGTAATGTGATGAGAGATTGTCCTACCAGGGGTTAGGGTGACCGGGATAGACAGGACAGGGCATCAGCAGGGTCTCGAGCTCCAACAGCCCCAGCAGGGCGCAAGCCCTCAGTTTCAGCAGGCAGAGGCCGAGGCAGATCAGGGGCCTCTAGTTCAGGTACAGGCCCAAGTCGTACCTTTGCATTACCATGGAGACAGGATTCAAAGGCATCTCCAGATGTTGTGACAAGTAAGATGACTATTTGCTCTCACCTTGCTTATGTATTAATCGATCCGGGATCTACCTGTCCTATGTTACCCCATTAGTGGCTCGAAAGTTCAGTATTGTACCAGAATTGCTTCGGCAACCCTTTTCAGTATCTACACCCATCGCTGACTCTATCATAGCAAGAAGGGTTTATCGAGGGTGTACAGTAGAGGTTGCTAGCCGTCAGACCACAGTAGATTTGGTAGAGTTAGAAATTGTTGATTTTGACGCCATTATGGGTATGGATTGGTTAGCTCCATGCTATGCCAATGCAGAATGCTGGACCAAGACGGTCCAATTCCACTTCTAGGGGAGGCAGTACGAGAGTGGAACGGTAGTACAGCTACGCCAAAAGGTAGGTTTATTTCCTATCTTCGGGCGAGAAAGTTGATGGACAAGGGGTGCATTTACCACATTGTCAGAGTTCAGGATGTTCGGGTAGAGCCTCCAATCCTCCAGTCTGTTCCAGTGGTTAATGAATTCCCTGATGTATTCCTAGATGAGCTACCTGGTATTCCCCCAGAAAGGGAAATAGACTTTGCAATTGATTTATTACTAGGCACTCAGCCCATATAAATTCCCCCTTATCGCATGGCTCCTGCTGAACTCAGTGAACTAAAGGAGCAGTTGAACTCAAACAAACAATCCTGGAGCAACAACAGAATCCACCACTTGTAAGGGCAGTGTTAGTGCCCGAAGAAATAGCAGCTAGGCCGGTTCGCGAAGTGGCAGTCCCACATGCTAACAACGTTACATCTAGCATTCTCAAACCTGAGCCAGGAGGGAGGTTCGAGCTTAAACAGAATATGGTGCAATTGTTGCACACCAGCGGGCAATTCACAGGTCTCCCTCATGAGGATCCACAACAACATCTCCAAAACTTTTTGGAGATAAGTGACACTTACATCCCTGCTGGAGTGTCATCCGATTACATCAGGCTTACATTGTTCCCATTTTCACTTTTGGGAGAAGCAAAGAGATGGCTGAAAACTGAGCCACCTAATTCCATCACTACTTGGGATGATCTTGCAAAGAAATTCTTGATACGGTTCTTTCCATCCGGTAAAATAGCAAGACTTAGAAGTCAAATTCTAAGTTTTAAACAAAGAGAGGGGGAGAATCTGTATCAAGCATGGGAATGATTCAAATCCATGTTGCGGGATTGTCCTCATCATCACCAATCCAATGATGTGCTGGTGTATACTTTCACAGAGGGTTTGGAACCCCACACAAAAATCTTGCTAGACTCAGTAGCTGGGGGACAAGCATTAGAAAAAACATATGAGGAGTTGTATACTTTGTTGAACTGTATTTCGCAGGGAAATCCAGAGTGGAATGCAGACTCTTCTAGAGGAGGAACAAGGAAAGCAGCAGGAGTCTTGGAAGTGGACGGTTTTACAGCTATTGCTGCACAAATAGCTGCGTTACAGAATCAACTCAATACCCACTTCAGCAATATGAGCAGGAATCAGTCTCAAGCCCTAGTGAATGTAGTGCAGCAGATTTGGTGTGAAGTGTGCGGCAGTAATGAACACTCAGCTGAGTGTTGTGGTGCGAATCCTGATTCTGTGAACTTTGTTGGTAATGTACTGAGAAATAATCACCAACAGTATGGCAACAACTACAACTCTAATTTGAGGAGTCACCCGAATTTCTCTTAGGATAGTAACAGCTATCAAGGGCAGAGTTCGAGTCAGGGGGCGTAGAGAAATCAAGGAGGGCAGCAGAACTATCAGTCGCAATACAGAAGCAACAATGCACCTCCTCCACCACCGTCACCTAGCATCGAGGAAATGTTCAAAATGATGATAGCTAACCAAGCTCAATTGCAGGCTGACTATGTGAAATTGGCAGCCGATGTAAAGAACAATCAGTTAGCTACAAAGGCATTGGAGTACCAGTTTGGGCAACTAGCTGGAGCTCAGAACACCAGGCCGAGAGGAGGACTTCCGAGTGACACTGACCCCAACCCCAAGCAAGTGAATGTAGTGACCACAAGGAGTGGTTTACAACTCAAGGAGGTGGAACCAAAAAGACCACTGTAGCAGTCGGGAGTAGTGGAGAATGAGAGGGAACACAATGATGATAGGGGGAAGGAGAAGGAAGCTGAACCAGAAAGACCACCACCCCCGTTCCCTCAAAGATTAAAGAAACACAAGGAGGAAGCGTGTTTCAAAAAGTTCATAGAGGTACTTAAATAGGTACACATTAATTTACCTCTTGTTGATATTTTGCAGGGAGTGCCGAAGTACGCAAAATATATCAAGGACATCGTGGCAAACAAAAGCAGGTTGACGGAGTACGCCACGTTGGCGCTTACGGAGGAGTGCACTTCCCGAATACAAAATAGGTTGCCCACAAAGCTCAAAGACCCTGGGAGATTTACAATTCAACTTACAATCGGGCAGAGTATCCGAGCTCGTGGATTATGTGATTTGGGAGCGAGCATTAACTTGATGCCGACATGGGTATTCAAGAAATTGGGGCTAGGCAGTCCTAGACCAACAACAGTGATCTTGCAACTAGCGGATTGTTCTTTGGCCAGACTAGATGGCATTGTGGAGGACGTGCTGGTGCAAGTGCGATCCCTTATCTTCCCGGTAGACTTTGTTGTGCTGGATTTTGAGCCGGATGCGGAAGTCCCATTTATTTTGGGATGTCCTTTCTTGGCGACTGGGAAAACGCTGATTGATGTAGCTGCAGGGCAGCTAACCATGTGTGCACACGACAAGGTGGAGGTATTTGATGTGTACAAGGCCACGAAGCATCCAGCCATGTATAAGGAACTCTCAGTGATCAACATGCTTGATCGAGAGAATATTGCTCAAAGTATTGATTCGCGAGAGCCAGTGGGAAAACCACCGGTGAAGGACCCTGCAAAACTGGAATCGTGGCAAGCAGATTGAAATGCCACAGTCGCAGTTAATGGGCATCGGTGTAAGCAGGACAGGGGTGAGGACGCTAATCGAGAGAAGACGTCCGTCCCCCTAGAGGATGACTAAGCTTCAATGACGTCGAGCCGCGACGGTAAACCAGGAGCTGCATGGGAGGCAACCCGTGAAATTGTTGTAGTAATTGAGTAGAATTAGTAGAAAAGAAAGAAAAAAAAGAAAAAGAGAAAAAAAATAGAAAAATAAAATAAAAAAACAAAAATTGTGTTTTATGTTGAAACCTAGGAATTCTAACCAATTTCTTGTTGTGAGATGAATTTCAGGTTGAATGGAGGGCAAAAATGCAAAGGATCGCAAAGGAAAAATCGAGGTGAGAAAAATAATAAAAAGTGGCAAAACAGTGAGCCTGCACGATGGCTCCGTGTCACGGAGGAGGGCCTCCGCGTTACCCTCCGTGACACATTGAGGTGTAATTCTGGAATTTTTAAAATTCCAGAACACCTCCGCGTTGGCTCCGTGTCACGGAGGGGGTGCTCCGCGTTACCCTCCATGACACGTTGAGGTGTTAATCACAACGGGTCACACCGGGTCGTGGGGTGACCCGCGCAAAAATCCCCCTTTTTAACCCCAATTTCCCTCATTTTTCCCTCATTTCTCATCCCCTCTGCGACAAACACCCAAAAATCCCTCCTTCCCCAATGTGACACGGACCTAGGCACAAGTTTTCTTCAACTTTTATTCGATTTCATCGAATTAAAGGTATGTTCTTTAACTTCATCTCAATTCTTGACAAATTTATCGATTTTGAGCATGTGAAGTGAGTAAACCTTGCCCTAATTGTAAATTGAGCTTGAATTCATTTAATTTATTGTTGATTGATGTTCGTAGTATCATTTTGATTGTATGAACTCGATAAATACATGCTTCATCGAATTTTGGTGAAATATGTAGCTAGGGTTAGAATTTGACTGCGAAGAAACTAAATGTGATTGAAAATGTGAAAATTATGGGTTGGACATGTTGGGTAAGGTGAATTGTGTTGTGCTTGATGTGAATATGCTAAATAAACAATGGACTTTCGGGAGAATGAAATTGTTGAATTGTATAGAAATTGGTGAATTGCATAGGTTGTGTTGAGAGAAGTTTTTGCTAAGTGTTATGTGATGAAATGGTATCGATGGTGATATTTTGATTAGTTGTACAAAGTCTGAGTAGTACGTAGAATTTATTCCATTGAATTCTCTGGATGCACGAGGCATGTTGTTGTTTTTTTGTAAATTGGAAAGTGAGAATTGTCTTGTCGTAATGTCGTAATTGTGGCTAAGGACTAAGTGTGGGGTGGCCTAGCTTAACCCAACCTTAGTTGAAGCTAATTTTGATTTGAATAACATTGGGACTGTCTGTTTGATTTGACAGGAACATTGGCAAGCAGGCAAGACAAAGGAAAGGGCGCATCTACATCGAGGCGCCGGAAGGAAAAGAATTAGACTGGGAACAACAGTCCCAGCAGCACCAGTGGTTCCACGCGGCCAACACTGTCAATACGGAACCCGATGGGTGACTGACGAAGGGAAGAAATGGTACACAAAGCACAAGGAGAACAAATACTTCCCTGAGGAGCATATTGTAAGGGAGACACTGGCACAGGAATTCCCCAGAATCGTACACAGGATTGATGCTGTCGGGCTGAACTTCATCTTTGAAGAGCCCAAGGAGTGCAATCTCCACCTGATTCGGGAGTTCTACGCCAACTGGAACCCGACTCTCCGCAGTCACACCGTCAAGATAAGGGGGCAGGTAGTCACCTTTGAGCCCCATCACCTTAATGCCATTTTGGGGGCGCGGGACACAGACGCCCATGTACTCCGACAGCTGAACATCACTCCACCATATGCGTATATCAGACGCACTCTGTGTGGAGCCCATTTTATATCATGGTGGAGCAGGCATAAGGACAGGGGCTACCATCAGACGCTGCCCTACTCTCAAATGAACAGGGAAGCCAGAATTTGGCTTAAGATCGTGTGTTCCTGCCTGATCCCAGGGGTGCACATGACAGATGTCACCCGGGATTGTGTGTGCCTTGTCTACGCCCTGATGAAAGGGCTGGAGATTAATGTTGGGGCGGTGATTATCTCCGCCATGAAGAGAGCCCGTTTGCATCAAGGGCACAAGTATGGGTTTGGTGGCTTGCTGACCACATTCCTGAAGGGCCTGGATATTGAGGAAGAGGCCCTAGACTACATCCCGTAGATGGATAGGCGTGCCTTGGACGTCACCAAAACTAAGGCACCCGACACCACTCACGAGCCAGTTCTCACATTAGCCGAACGACATGCTCGGGATGATCAGTATATGGCCTGCATGTTCGGGATGCAGATGTTGTAGTTGTGCATATGTAGGAGGCCAGCAACAGAAGATGAGCTATGGAAGCTCGAGCTAGATTACCCCTTTGGCGAAAATGCCAGGGCTATATGTCGAGTGGGGCCAGCTTTCATGGAGCCCATTGATGATGATGTCCCCACAGATGAGGAGACACGCCGTGATGACTCAGATGTTGAGTCAGATGAGGATAGTGGGGGCGATTCAGATATGGGGGATGAGGCAACCGCACCTGACAAAGATGTTGAATACTTCATCTGATCAGGGTATTTCACCACCTACTCTTGTGCTATGCTGAATTTTGTGAACACTGGGGACAGTGTTCAATTTAAGTGTGGGGTGGGAGTACTTAGGTGCTGGTTGTTTTTTTGTTGTTTATGTTTATGTTTTGCTGTTGTGCCTATGAAAAATTGTGACCCTATTTATGTTTTGTATTGTAATTCGGTGTTGTAATTAATGTGAATCTGTTGTGTGCTGTATGGAGTTGTTGTTAGCTGGATGTGTAAATAACTTTGTTTTATCGAATTTATCGATGTTCTTAAAATTTTTCATTGAAATATTTTTATGATTGGGTTTCTCGGCGTTTGTTTTTGGTGCTTTTACCGAGAATAGTCCCATTGAACCGAAGTCGTAAATAGTGACAGTTCCCTATGATAGATGGATAATGACTGTCTTAAGGGAGATATAATCGATAGGAGTAGTTTTTTCCTTATTTTAATTTTTTCTTTTGTTTGTTTGTATCCCAAACGTGTCGTTACCTTATGGTTCGGAATTCTTGTTGCGTGTTATACATGATATTTAGAATGCAAAGGTGATTTGTACGAAAGCATGCAACTTTGTAAACATGTTGAGATACCAAGACCATAGAGTTCAATTCGGTGTGATTGAGGCTTAATATCTGAATTCTTGTAATTAGCTGATTGAAGAGTCTGTGAATATGTCTTGAGTTGAGCATGTGCAATGAGTGTGTGGTGAGGTTTCGATTCGTCCATGCTATTGTGAAGTGTCTAGAACTTGCCTGGTGTGTGTATGAAACGAAATGAACGATGTGTATTGTAGGAAAGGATGTAGACATTTCTTTGATTTAACCGAAAGTTTTTTTTCATTATCGTACCTACCTTGAATGTACATCCTAGTTAGCCCCATTGAGCCTTTAGCCTATTTTTTTCTTTCTTTTGTCGAAAAGGTACAAACAGAGCTCAACCCCTTCTTTTCATTATCCGTGAATTTGATCCAAAACTCTTAAGCGCTCAAGAAAAGTAATTTTCCCACAGTGTCAAGGAGTGGTAATTGTGAAAAGAAAGGAAAAGCGGAAGTGGTGAAAGTAAAGAAAAGGTCAAGGGTGCACTTGCCGAATTTAATAAAAAATGAAGATGTATAACTAATCTTTGTTATTAAGTCAAGTGTGCTTACAGATATGGGAATAAAAATAAAGAAAGACTTCAAGAAGGGGAGGATGAAGAAAAAAACAATGCCCATAATGTGGTGGGATGTATTGAAAAGCGCTTAAGGAGGCTAGTTGCTATTATTAGTTAGCCCAGTATTTACTAGTTCCTTAGCTTACATTACAACCCGTTAAGTCCTACGTGATCTTACATCACTCGTTCTTATATTAGTAGAGTAATACACTAGAGGCAAGCTTATGGGTCATGACATGATGCATGTGAATTCTTTGGGAGAGAGAGCGAAATCATGTTCATATGCCCCTGCATATAATGTGTTTGAGATCATATGATTGAAAAGGGGGAAATTCTCTTGTGTTGTGAGGGCACATGCTTGACGAGAGACTGAATTTCATGTCGAATGTCTTGATCAGCTGATTTGCATGAGTTTTCCGAGATCGAGAGTCGACTCTTGAGTCTAGGAGGTCTTAATGTGTTGAATGGCATTGTATTGATGAGACTATGCATGTTTTCTTGATGATTTTCTATGTAAATAATCGGTATAACCGTAGCTTGAATTGTCGAGCCAAAGTAGCTATGATTGGGTGTCAATTGCATGAGATGTGAGATTTTTGTTCGAGGACGAACAAGGTTTTAAGTGTGGGGTAAGTGATCTTGGGAAGAAGTATATGCCCAAGTGATACTCAAATGCTTCATTTCTTCTTGTTTATCCATTTATATTTGTACATTCTCATGTGATTTGTAGTTAAAATGTGAATTTATACTAACCAACATGATTAGTGTTGTTTTGTAGGAAAAATGCAATTTTAGGAAGCTAAGATGCATGTTGGGAGAAATCGGGAATGGACTCGAAAGCGAGCAGTGGAAAAGGTCAAGAAAATGTAGCAAATTAAGGGGCTCCGCGATAGAGCCGTGTCACGCTGCCATCGCGGAGGCATTCGTCCCTGGATGATTAAAATAGGCCAAGTTCCAGTGAAGGTCCGCGTCGGGGTCGTGGCACGTTGGCCAAGCCACGCGTTGCATGTCGTGGCACGTTGGGCGTAATTAACTGGAGGACCAGATTCCAGTGAGGGTCCGCATTTGTGGCATGTCACGGAGGCAGTGCTCCGCGATGCACTCCGTGACACGTTGCTTGTTATTCCGGGAAAAATTCCCACTAGTATAAATAGCACACTTAGGTTTATTTTTAATTATTCTGACTTGGTTGAGCAAGAACGTGGGTTACAGGTAGTTGAGGGGACGAAAATCTTAGGGTTCTTCTCTATCTCTTCCTCCTTTATTTCAATTGTTTGTATGATTTACATGATTTAATGATGTTTAATCCACAAATGAGTGGCTAAATTCACTTCTTGCTGAGGTTAAGAACATTTGTAGTGGAATGTAATTATTGATCATCTTGGTTTTTCATCTTTTCTTCCATGGTTGTTCTATTAATTCTTGTTCTTACTGCATTGATGTTTGGCCAATATTAATGTATATCTAAAAAATCCGGTTTGCACTCGAAAGAGAAAGGAATTGGAAAGTTGTGAATTGGTAGGATATGATCTCTTCTTGGTTTGGGAAAATTGAGAATTGATTTACCTTCAGAATAGAAATATATCTGAAAGTCGTATTAGTCAATTAAGGAATCGGTTTCGTATGGCTAGAACATGAATTTCTTTTTATCACAAAAATGTAGGTGGAAGGTTCATGATTCTTAAGTTGGGTTAAATACGAGAGTTTTAATCCATCGGCAATAATTCTTGACTAGCAACCGAAGGAAAGATTAACCAATTTGTATCACTAAATTGCTTCCCTGCATGTTCGTTTTAGCCTCAGCATGCTCATTACTATAGTTCAGACTCAATTTGTACATTTTTTTAAGATTAGTATAAGTTAGGAAACAACTTCCCAAAATCTTCTTGAAACTGTTGTCTGCATTATTAGAGTTATAGTTTATTAACACTTGATTTGATTATTACCTTGGTCCAGTCCCTGTGGGATCGATACTTGGCTACTCTAGCTATTTTACTACTTGTTCGACCACGTGCACTTGCGTGTAGGCATTCCAAACCACCGAACATTATTTTCAGTTATTGCTTTGCATACTCAGGCTCAGTAGTCCAGCAGTCCAGGTCCTAGTAGGGCACCAGGTGCCAGTCATGCCTCCCAAGGCGGGGCGTGACAAACACCACCAACGAACTTGAAAAAATACTGAAACATAAAATAGCATATCGTCTGTCAAACAACCCTCAGAACATGAGGACTCACCAATAAGCTGAAGGAAAACTCTGAGATGATCTAGATATGAGGATGAGCCTATGAGTCGGGTCCTGTATCGTGAAACGATACAACATAGAGAGTATGTGGTTAGTACGTGGAATGTACTAAGTATGCAAGGTAAGTAAAACAGACATTTAAAATACATGAAAACTTATGAAAACATCATAAGAGTGGGACATCATTCTTTAATCATAAACATTGTATCATAATATAAGGCTCAAGGTTTTCAAATCATTCATAAACCGTTCATAATCAAAATCATAAAGAAACTTTATCAAATCATCACTTGAGCTAACATCGAAACATGAAAATGCATAAAACATATGGAACAATGGGAGGACTCGTCATAACTTACACCATCATGGTAGAGCCTTTCATGATGCCCCAACTATCTCATTCAAGTGGACAGAGTCGCCCCTGGCTTGCCAGGCGAGGGACGTGCATTATGTGTTATCATGAAAAAGAGGGGATCATCATCATTGTAATGTATCATTATAAACCCATTTTGGAAAGTAGATATGATACACCAGCATAGTCCTTTGAACGTCGGGCTGCCCGGTGCTAGACACAGCTCCCAAAAACATGCATATAGGCTCATACGTAAATCAATAACATCATGCATTAAGATTCATTCGCTAAAATATAACATTCATCATTCATTGATACCCATTAAAACATGATTAGCCAAGAAGCAAGGCTCTTTAATTGGCCAACGTCATAAATCGATCAATCATGAAATCCTTTTCATAAACCATAATCATTCTTCATCATGTGAGCATTTCCCAATACTTTATCATGCTTTACAACGCCTAATTCCTTAAAAAATATGCTTATAAACATTGGATACCTTGAAAACATTCTTTTAATCATCAATAGTGCACAAATCATAAAGCCCATGCATACTTGAAATCATGAATATAACTTGTAAATCATCAAATCATGTTGGGCATTTGAATAATTTCATATTTCAAATCATAAATCATTATGAGTTCGTAAATATCAACAATTGAAGAGAGGATCATAAATCAATTCATCATAGATCATGCATAACTAGGCTTAATTGAATAGAAACCAAAATCGATAATTTTATAAGGAAAACAAATTGTAAAACCTGATCAAAATCCATAGAATATGATGAGATTCATAAATCATAAAAGCCTACTAGAAAATCATTATATTTTTCACAAAAATCAATTTCAAAACCCCAATAGATTTTTTTATAGATTTTCATAAATTTGTAAAGAATGGGCATGGGTGTGAACGAAAACCTCTATTCGTAACCCTACATACCTGAAAAATGGATGAATCTTACTCTCCCTTGAATGCCCAAAAGGAATTGAAGAAGAAAACCTTGAATCACCCTTTGATCACCTTTGTATCACTCTTCTATCCTCTTGCATGAATGAATGAAGACTTAGGATAGTTTCCCCTTCTAAAACCCACCATTTATACGCTTAAACGACACAGTTTAGGCTTTAGAAACTTAGAAATTACGAAAAGGACCTTAATAATTCGCAAGAAAATTAACTATCGGGTGGTCCTAACGGACGACCTGACGACTCGCTGCTGGAGGCACGACTCGTCACTCTGCTTGTCAATTACACTGTATCATTTATTCTACTGGGCTCGTAACGGGTCACTTCACGACTCGTCAAGGGTGACCACAACTCGTGGTCACCAGTCGTGAAGTACACTATCTCATTTCCAAACTTTGAACTCCAAGCCTGCCAATGACTCACCCTACGAATCGTTAAGGCTGACAATGACTCGTGGGGACTCCTGTCAGGTACACTGCCCATCTTTCCTTTTCCCAACTATTTTTCCTTGCCCACAACTGAATCAACGACTCATGGGGCCTGACCACAGGTCATGGTCTCGCCCGTGGAGTCTCAACTCATCCAGTACTCCTTTCAATAACTCAGGCTTTCCCCACGAGTCACCTTACGACTCGTGGGCTGTCCTCACAAGTCGTGAGACAACTTGTCCTGAGGCTGCAACAACAATTCCTACTTTTTCCCCATCTCAACTCTCGAGTCTGATCTTTGGGTCTTATGGGGTATAATAGTTTTAAGGGTGCATAACCTATTCTATCCCATTGATCTTGGGCAAATTTATATGCCCAAGTGATACTCAAATGTGTCATTTTTGCCTTGTTTATCTATCGATGTTTATAGATTCTCATGTGATTTGTAATAAAATGTGAATTTATACTAACCAACATGATTAGCATTGTTTTGCAGGTGAAATATAATTTTGGGAAGCTAAAATGCATATTGGGAGAGATCGGGGTTGGAATCGGACGCTAGCAAGGGAAAAAGCACTTGAAGGCACAAATTAAAGGGGCTCCGCGATGGAGCCGTGTCACGCTGCCATCGCGGATGCCTTCTACCTGGATATGGAATTTTTGCCAAATTCCAGTGAAGGTGCGCGTTGGGGCCGTGGCACGTTGGCCTAGCCCCGCATTGCACGTCGTGCCACGTTGGGCCTTAACACCTTGACGACCAAATTCCAATAAGGGTCCGCGTCAGTGGCGTGTCATGGAGGCAGTGCTCCGCGATGCACTCTGTGACACGTTGCTTGTTATTCCGGGAAAAATTCCCACTAGTATAAATAGAACACTTAGGTTCATTTTTAATAATTCTGACTTGGTGGAGCAAGAACGTGGGTTACAGGCAGTTGAGGGGACGAAAATCTCAGGGTTTTTCTCTATCTCCTTCTTCTTTAATTCAATTGCTTGTATGATTAACACTCATTTAACGATGTTTAATCCACACATGAGTGGCTAAATCCTCTTCTTGTTGAGGTTAAGAACAATTGTATTGAAATGAAGTTATTGATCAATTGGTTTTTCATCTTTTCTTCCATGGTTGTTCTATTGATTCTTGTTCTTACTGCATTAATGTGTGGCCAATGTTAATTTATATCTAAAAAGTCTGGTTTCACTCGAGAGAGCAAGAAATTGGAAAGTTGTGAATTGATAGGATATGATCTTTTCTTAGTTTGGGAAAATTGAGAATTGATTTACCTTCAGGATAGAGATATACCTGAAAGTTCTAAGGGCAATTTTGTCATCAAAGGAGAGAAGCTCTAGAGAAAAAGCTGCAGTTGCTCAGACGAACAATCATGGAACAACAACAGAATCCACCAGTTGTAAGGGCAATGTTAGTGCCCGAGGAAATGGCAGCTAGGCCGGTTCGCGAGGTGGCAATCCCACATGCTAACAATGTCACATCTAGCATCCGCAAACCTGAGCCCGGAGGGAGGTTCGAGCTTAAACAAAACATGGTGAAATTGCTGCACACCAGCGGGCAGTTCACAGGTCTCCCTCATGAGGATCCACAGCAGCATCTCCAAAAGCTTTTGGAGATAAGTGACACTTACATCCCTGCTGGAGTGTCATCAGATTATGTTAGGCTTACAATGTTCCCATTTTCACTTTTGGGAGAAGCCAAAAGATGGTTGAAAGCTGAGCCACCTAATTCTATTACTACGTGGGATGATCTTGCACAGAAATTCTTGATACGATTTTTTCCATCCGGTAAAACAGCAAGACTTAGAAGTCAAATTCTAAGTTTTAAACAGAGAGAGGGAGAGAATTTGTATCAGGCTTGGGAGAGATTCAAGTCTATGTTGCGGGATTGTCCTCATCATCACCAATCCAATGATGTGCTGGTGCACACTTTTATAGAGGGTTTGGAACCCCACACAAAAATCTTGCTAGACTCAACAGCTGGGGGACAAGCATTGGAGAAAACTTATGAGGAGTTGTATACCTTGTTAAATCATATTTCACAGGGAAATCCGGAGTGGAATGCTGATTCGTCAAGAGGAGGAACAAGGAAAGCAGCAGGAGTCCTAGAAGTGGATGGTTTTACAGCTATTGCTGCACAGATAGCTGTTTTACAGAATCAACTCAACACCCACTTCAGTAACATGACCATGAACCAGACTCAAGCCCCAGTGAATGTAGTGCAGTAGATTTGGTGTGAAGTGTGCGGGATTAGTGAGCACTCAGCAGATTGTTGTGGAGCAAATCCTGATTCGGTAAACTTTGTGGGAAATGTACAGAGGAACAACCACCTACAGTATGGCAACAGCTACAATTCCAACTGGAGGAATCACCCGAATTTCTCTTGGGCTAGCAACAACCATCAAGGGCAAAGTTCGAGTCAGGGGGCGCAGAGGAATCAAGGAGGGCAGCAGAACTATCAGGCACAATATAGAAGCAACAATGCACCTCCTCCACCACCATCACCCAGCATTGAGGAGATGTTCAAGACAATGATAGCTAACCAAGCTCAATTTCAGGCTGACTATATGAAATTGGCAGCCAAGGTAAAGAACAACCAGTTAGCTACCAAGGCACTGGAGTATCAATTTGGGCAATTTGTTGGAGCCCAAAACACTAGGCCTAGAGGAGGACTCCCGAGCGCACGGACCCCAACCCCAAGCAAGTGAATGCAGTGACCATAAGGAGTGGTTTGCAGATTAAAGAGGTGGAACCAGAAAGACCACCTCAATAATCGGGAGCAGCGAAAGTTGAGAGGGGGCAAAGTGATGAGAGGGGGAAGAAAAAGGAGGCTAAACCAGAAAGACCACCACCCCCGTTCCCTCAAAGATTAAAGAAACACAAAGAGGAGGCGTGTTTCAAGAAATTCATGGAGGTGCTTAAACAGGTACATATTAACTTACCTCTTGTTGATGTTTTACAGGGAGTGCCGAAGTACGCAAAGTATATTAAGAACATCGTGGCGAACAAAAGTCGGTTGACTGAGTATGCTACGGTGACTCTCACGGAGGAGTGCACTTCCCGGATACAAAACCGGTTGCCCACAAAGCTCAAAGACCCTGGGAGCTTTACTATACAAATTACAATTGGGCAAAGTATCCGAGCTTGTGGATTATGTGATTTGGGAGCAAGCATTAATTTGATGCCGTCATCGGTATTCAAGAAGTTGGGTCTAGGGAGTCCTAGACCAACAACAGTGATCTTGCAACTAGTGGATCGGTCCTTAGCCAGACCTGATGGCATTGTGGAGGACGTGCTAGTGCAAGTGGGCTCCCTTATCTTCCCGGTAGATTTTGTCGTGCTGGATTTTGAGCCAGACGCGGAAGTCCCATTTATTTTGGGACGTCCTTTCTTGGCGATCGAGAAAGCGCTGATTCATGTAGCTGCAGGGCAACTAACCATGCGAGCACACGACAAGGTGGAAGTTTTTGATGTATACAAGGCCACCAAGCTCCCGGCTGTGTACGAGGAACACTCGGCGATCAACGTGATTGATCGAGCTGATGATGCACAGATAGTTGAGTCACGAGAGTTATTGGGAAAACCACCGAAGCGATGTAAGCATTACTGGGGTGAGGACGGTGGTCGAGAGAAAATGTCCGTCACCCTAGAAGATGACTGAGCTTAAGGACGTCGAGCCACGACGGTAAACCAGGCGCTGCACGGGAGGCAACCCGTGAAATTTTCTTTGTAAAATGTGAATAGATTTCGTAGAAAAAGAAAAATGAAAAAAAAAAAGAAGAAAAAATAATTAAAAACAAAATCTTTATATTTGTTATATTTTTTTATTTTTCTGTGAAACCTATAATTCTAACAAATTTCTTGTTGTGAGATGAATTTCAGGTTGAACGGAGGATAAATATGCAAAGAATCGCAAAGGAAAAATTGAGGTATGAAAAATAATCAAAAGTGGCAAAACAGTGAGCCCACGCGATGGCTCCGTGTCACGGAGGAGGGCCTCCGCGTTACCCTCTGTGACACGTTGAAGGTAATTCTGGAATTTTCACAAATTCCAGAACACCTGCCCGATGGCTCCGTGTCACGGAGGGCATGCTCCGCGTTACCCTTCGTGACACATTGAGGTGTATATCGCGACGGGTCACACCGGGTCGCCGGGTGACCCACGCGAAAACCCCCCCTTTTAACCCCGATTTTCCCTCATTTTTTCCCATTCCTCACCTCCTCCGCGACAAACAACCCAAAATTGTCCCCTTCCCCAATGTGACACGGCCTAGGAGTTCAATTTTATCAACTTTTCTTCGATATCATCGAATTTAAGGTATGTTTGTTAACTTCATCTCATTTCTTACCTTGTTTTTCTGATTTTTAGCATAGGAAGTGAAGAAAACTTGCCCTAAGTAGAAATTAAGCTTAAATTAGATTGAGTTATTGTTGATTGACGTTCCTAGAATCATCGTGATTGCATGAACTCGAAAATTACATAGCTTGATAGGATTTTTAATAAAAGCATAGCTAGGGCTTGAATTTGAGTGTGAAACGGAAAAATTGAGTTGAAATTTGGAATTCTAGTTGGGTTGTTTATGTTGGGTGAGATGAGTCGGTTGTGCTAACTGTAATATGCTAAAAGACCGACGGATTTCCGAGTTAAGAAAATTGTGGAAATTGCAAGAAATGGATGAATTATATGGATTCATGTAGATAAATTCTTTTCTTATTTCTTTGTTCTCCTTGCTAAGTGCTGTGTGATGAAATGTTATCGATGGTTATTATTGTGACTAGTTGTACGAAGTCTGAGTAGTACATAGAATGTATACCGTCGAATTCTCTGAATGCACTAAGCAGATTTGTTATGTTTTGTTGTTTGTTTGTGGAAATAAGTACGATCTTTAATGTTGTGATTTTGGCTAAAGACTAAGTGTGGGGTAGCCTAGCTTAACCCAACCTTAGTCGAAGCTAATTTTAATTGGCTTAACATTGAACTGGTCTGTTTTGTTTGACAGGAACAATGGCAAGCAGGCAAGACAAGGGAAAAGGCGCATCAACATTAGGCGCCGGAAGAAAAAGAATTAGGCTGGGAACTGCAGTCCCAGCAGCACCAGTGGTTCCACGCGGCCAACACCGTCAATACGGAACCAGATGGGTGATAGAGGAGGGGAAGAAATGGTACGCGAAGCACAAGGAAAGCAAATACTTCCCCGAAGAACACATTGACAGGGAACCGTTGGCACAGGAGTTCCCCAGGATTGTCCACAGGATCGAGGCAGCCGGGCTGAATTTCATCTTTGAAGAGCCCAAGGAATGCAACTTGCACTTGATTCGGGAATTCTACGCCAATTGGAACCCGACTCTCAGAAGTCACACCATCAAGATAAGGGGGCAAATAGTCACTTTTGAGCCCCACCACCTTAAGGCTATCTTAGGGGCGCGGGACACAGACGCCCATGTGCTTCGACAACTGAATATCACTCAACCATATGCAGACATCAGACGCACTTTGTGTGGAAGCCGGTCGACAGCTCGGTGGAGCAGGCATAAGGAGAGGGGCTACCATCAGACCTTGCGCTACTCACAGATGAACAGGGAAGCCAGGATATGGCTAAAGATTATTTGTTCTTGCCTAATCCCGGGGGTGCATATGACAGATGTAACCCGGGATCATGTATGCTTGGTATACGCCCTGATGAAAGGGCTGGAGATCAACGTGGGGGCGGTGATTATCTCCGCCATGAAGAGAGCCCGTTTGCATCAAGGGCACCGGTACGGGTTTGGTGGATTACTCACCACATTCCTGAGGGGCCTGGATATTGAGGAGGAGGCCCTTGACTACATCCCACAGATGGAGCGGTGGGCCTTAGATGTCACCAAAACTAAGGCACCCGACACCACTCACCGGCCAGTTCTTACACTAGCCGAGCGACATGCTCGGGATGATCAGTACATGGCTCGCATGTACGGGATGCAGATGCTCCAACTGCGAATAGGCGGGAGGCGGCAACAGAAGAGGAGTTGTGGTAGCTAGAGCTAGACTACCCTTTTGGCGAAAATGCCAGGGCTCTATGCCGAGTGGGGCCAGCTTTTGTGGAGCCCACGGATGATGATGTCCCCATAGATGAGGATACACGTCCTGAAGACTCCGATGTGGAGTCAGCTGATGATGATGGGGGTGATTCAGACATGGGAGACGAGGCAGCAGCACCTGATGAAGAAGTGGAATACTTTGATTGATCAGGGAGTTTCACCAGCCACTCTTGTGCTATGCTAATTTTTGTGAACATTGGGGAAAGTGTTCGATTTAAGTGTGGGGTGGGAGTAGTTAGGTGTTGGTTGCTGTTGTTTTTAATGTATGTTTCTATTCTGTTGTCGTGCATGTGATAAAATTGTGACCCTGTGATTGTGATGGGTATGTTTTGTATTGTAATTAATGTGAAGCTGTTGAATGTTGTTAGCTGGCTTTGTACATATTTTTGTTTTATCAAAATGATCGATATTTTTAAAAAAAATTCATGAATTTTTAAATTTTTGGGTTTCTCGGCGTTTGTTTTCGGTTCTTTTATCGAGAATAGTCCCATTGAACCGAAGTCTTAGTTAGTGACCGTTCCCTATGATGGATGGATGAAGACCATCTTAAGGGAAATGTTGTCGTTAGGAATAGATTTTTTTCTCATTTATTTTTCAGTTTTTTTCTTTTGTGGGTTGCATCCCAAAACCTGTAGTTACTTTATGGTTGCGGAATTCTAGTTGCGTGTTGTACATGATATTTGAAATGCGAAGGTGATTCGTATGAAAGCATGCAACTGTGTAAATATGTTGAGATACCTAGGCCATAGAGTCGATTCAGTGTGATTGAGGCTTAATGTTTGAATTCTTGTATTTAGCTAGTTGAAGAGTCTGTGAATACGTCTTGAATTGAGCATGTGCAATAAGTATATGGTGAGGTTTTATTTATTCCATGCTATTGTGAAATGTCTAGAACTTGCCTGGTGTGTGTACGAAACGAAATGAAGAATGTGTATTGTAGGAAAGGATGTAGGCATTTCTTTGTTTTAACCGAAAGTTTCTCTTTTTCATTATTGTACCCACCTTGAATGTACACCCTAGTTAGCCCATTAAGCCTTTAGCCTATTATTTTTCTTTTGTCAAAAAGGTGTAAACCGAGCTTAACACCTTCTTTTCATTATCCGTGAATTTGATCCAAAACTCTTAAGCGCTTAAGAAGAGAAAATAATTCTCCCACAGTGTCAAAGAGTGAGAATGGTGAAAATAAAAGAAAAGCAGAGTGATGAAAGGAAAGAAAAGGTTGAAGGTGCACTCGTTATAAATTAAATATAATGAAGATATATGAATAATCTTTGTTATTGAGTCAAGTGTGCTTAAAGATATGGGTCAAAAAAAGACAGACTTCAAGAATGGGAGGATGAAGGAAGAAACAATACCCATTAGGTTGATGGGATGTTTTGGAAAAGCGCTTAAGGATGCTAGTGGCTATTATTGGTTAGCCCAATATTACTAGTTCCGTAGCTTATATTACAACCCGTTAAGTCCTACGTGATCCTACATCACATTTCCTTATATTAGTGGAGTAATACACTAAAGGCAAGCCTATGGTTCATAACATGATGCATGTGAATTCTTTTGGGAGAGAGAGCAAAATTATGTTTATATGCACCTGCATGTAATCTTTTGAGTCATGTGATTAAAAAGGGGAAAATTCTCTTGTGTTGTGAGGGCACATGCTTGACGAGAGATTAAAATTCGTGTGGGATATCTTGATCAGCTCATTTGCATGAGTTTGCTGATATCGAGAGTCGATTCTTGAGTCTAGGAGGTCTTAATGTGTCGAAGGTCATTATATTGATAAGACCATGCATGTTTTCTTGATGATTTGCTTTATTAAATAATTTGTATAACCGTAGCTTGAATTGTTGAACCAAAGTAGCCAGGTTGGGGTGTCAATTGCATGAGGTGTAAGATTGTTGTTCGGGGACGAACAAGGATTTAAGTGTGGGGTAAGTGATCTTGGGCAAATTTATATGCCCAAGTGATACTCAAATGTGTCATTGTTGCCTTGTTTATCTATCGATGTTTATACATTCTCATGTGATATGTAATAAAATGTGAATTTATACTAACCAAAATGATTAACGTTGTTTTGCAGGTGAAATATAATTTTGGGAAGCTAAAATGCATGTTGGGAGAGATCGGGGTTGGACTCGGACGCTAGCAAGGGAAAAAGCACTTGAAGGCACAAATTTAAGGGGCTCCGCGATGGAGTCGTGTCACGCTGCCATCGCGGATGACTTCTGTCTGGATATGGAATTTTTGCCAAATTCCAGTGAAGGTGCACGTTGGGGTCGTGGCACATTGGCCTAGCCCCGCGTTGCACGCCGTGCCACGTTGGGCCTTAACACCCGGACGACCAAATTCCAGTAAGGGTCCGCGTCAGTGGCGTGTCATGGAGGCAGTGCTCCACGATGCACTCCGTGACACGTTGCTTGTTATTCCAGAAAAAATTCCCACTAGTATAAATAGAACACTTAGGTTCATTTTTAATAATTCTGACTTGGTGGAGCAAGAACGTGGGTTACAGGCAGTTGAGGGGACGAAAATCTTAGGGTTTTTCTCTATCTCCTTCTTCTTTAATTCAACTGCTTGTATGATTAACACTCATTTAACGATGTTTAATCCACACATGAGTGGCTAAATCCTCTTCTTGCTGAGGTTAAGAACAATTGTATTGAAATGTAGTTATTGATCAATTGGTTTTTCATCTTTTCTTCCATGGTTGTTCTATTGATTCTTGTTCTTACTGCATTAATGTGTGGCCAATGTTAATGTATATCTAAAAAGTCCGGTTTCACTCGAGAGAGCAAGAAATTGGAAAGTTGTGAATTGATAGGATATGATCTTTTCTTAGTTTGGGAAAATGGAGAATTGATTTACCTTCAGGATAGAGATATACCTGAAAGTCGTATTAGTCAATTAAGGAATCGGTTTTGTAAGGCTAGAACATGAATTTCGTTTTATCACAGAAATGTAGGTGGACGGTTCATGCTTCTTAAGTTGGGTTAAATACGAGAGTTTTAATCCATTGGCAATAATTCTTGACTAGCAACCGGAGGAAAGATTAACCAAATTGTATTGATGATTCGTTTCTTTACATGTTCATTTAACCTCAGCATGCTCATATTCATAGTTCAGACTCAAATTATATATTCATTTTAGACTTAGCATAAAATTAGAAACCAAAATATCAAACTCTTCTTCACACTGTTGTCTGCAGTTTTAGAGTTAAAGTATAGTGACACTTGACTAGATTGTTACCCTAGCCCAGTCCCTGTGGGATAGATACTTGGCTTACTTAAGCCACTTTAGTACTTGTTCGACCATGTGCACTTGCGTGTAGCTATATACCCAAACAAAAGCACCGAACATTCCCTCCCCATGCATGCAAACTAGAGGATTTCTAAGGGAAGATCAAGCCTAGAACTCCCTAATTTCTTCTCCAATTCCTTTGGGCTTTCTAGGGAGAGTTTAAGATCAGATTACCCAAGTATGTAGGGTTGTGAATGAGAGTTCCTCTTCACTCTCATGCCCCAATTTCCCTCCATGTTCATGAATTCAAGTATTAAAGTGAGTTTGATGATCTTATGGGGTTTTAACCCCAAATTTATGGAATTCTCTTTGATTTTAGTATGAGTCAATTCCCTTTATGTTCTAAATATATTTTAAGATCTATGGGGAGATTTTATTTTTAAATTGATTATAATTTTTGTTATTTCAAATCCTTGTCAATGTTTGCCTAATTATGCAAAATTTCATGAAAAGTCAAGTTATGATTCTACTATAATTTTGATCATCCTAAGCCTAAATTATGATTTATGATTCATCTTATGATTTCTCTTCAAGAACTCTTCATGGATTTATGAATGTCAAGTACATTAATTTTCAGAAGTATGCATATTCTTCATGATTTATGAATTTATGACTTTTGGCCAACTAACGGGCCCTTATTCATGGCTAATCATGTATTTCAAGTATGATCAAGTATGTTATGATTTATTTGGCCATGGACTTCATGAATGATCCCACGATTACGATATGAGCCTCATGTGCATGTTTTTGGGAGTAGTGTCTAGCACCGAGTAGGCCCGGAGTTCAGGTAAACCACGTGGTCTCAGAACTATGTGCCACCGTAGGTATATACATATATTTTTGGATCTCCTGTGATATCACATCATGTATGTCCCTTTCCTGGAAATCCTGGTACGACTCTTCCTACTTGAGTGAAAAGTTGAGGCATCATGTAAGCTCTATCATGATGGTGTCAGTTAAGACGAGTCCTCCCTTTGTTCCTCATGATTTATGCATTGTCATGTTTATGATACTTTGGCTCAAGTTATGTTTTTATAAAGTATATTTTATGACTATGATTATGACTAGATTATGAATGGTTTGAAAACGCCTCATGTTTATATTATGATATTTACTTCATGATCATGCTTCCTACTCTTATGAACTCTTATGTATTTTAACTCTCCGTTTTTACTTACCACGCTTACTCAGTACATTCCAAGTACTGACCGCATACTCTATACTGTATCGTTTCATGTTACAGGTCCAAGGGATCAGATTCAGCTGCATCATTAGTCCTACTTTCCCCTCAGGACTGTTTAGCTAGTATTGGTGAGTCATCACCCTTCGAGGACATTTAGTTATCCATTCTTAAGTTATTCCAGTTACAAACTTTGTCGAGCTAGTTTGGAATGCTATCCCATCAACTCATCAGTTACATTAGAGGCTTTTCAAACAATATCTAGAAAATAAGTTAGTTAGTGTTGATTCTATTTTAGATTGGTATGTATGCAGACTTCCGCTTAAGAATGTTTTCTTTTATCAGTTTCTTCTTGTTGTATGCTCTTAGCCACTATATTTATGCCATGGGTCGACTTGGAGCCTCTTGGAGTTCCTTGTCATGTATCTATATCCGAGCCTATGTTAGGGTCGTGACAACATATGAACTCCATGCAACCAAGCCAACTCCTGAATGTATAACCCAACATAATTCTCGGTTGAATCTGTAGTTTTGACCAGTAAAAAGTGCTCTGATTTGGTCAACCTGTCCAGAATCACCCATATAGAGTCATACTGCCTGCTATATGAAGAAACCCTATAATGAAGTCCATGTTGATCACTTCCCATTTCCAAGTAGGAATGCTGATATCCTGAAGCATACCTCCAGGTCTTTGATGCTCAACCTTCACTTGCTGGAAATTCGGACATTTAGCCACAAATTCCACTATGTCCTTCCTCATGTCATTCCAACAATAGACTTCTCATAGATCAAGGTATATCTTGGTGTACCTGGATATCTAGAGTACCGAGATCCATAAGCCTCGCTCAACATTCACTCTCTCAAGTCATCCACATCTGGAACACACAAACAGTCCTGATATCGGAGCACACCATCTCCCCCTTGGGAGAAAACCTCAACTTCCTTATTCCAGACAACTTCCTTCAGCTTTACTAGGATAGGATCCTTATTTTTCCTTCCTTTAACTTCCATCACCAATGAGAATTCCGTCCCATTCTGAACAATAACACCACCATCTGATGAATTCATAAGGCACACCCCTAAACGAGCAAGCCTATGGACAACCTTCACCAATTCCTTTCTCCTATTCTCGACATGGGATACACTCTCCATAGACAGCCTACTAAGAGCATCCGCCACTACATTGGCCTTGCTCCAATGATAAATGACACTCATACCATAATCCTTGAAAAGCTCTACCATCTTTTTTGTCGCAAATTTAGGTCCTTCTGAGCAAACACATACTAAAGGCTCTTGTGGTCCGTGAACACATCCACATGCACCCATATAAATAGTGCCTTCGAATCTGCAAGGAAAACACCACCGCTGCTAACTCTAGATCATGCGTCGGATAATTCGTCTCATGAGTCTTAAGACATCTAGAGGCATAAGCAATGAACTTACCATGCTACATCAACATACACGCAAGGCCAATCCTAGAGGTATCACAATACACCACGAAGCCATCCGTGCCCTCCGGTAGAGTCAATACCGGAGCTGAAAAGAGTCGTGTCTTTAACTCCTGAAAACTCTTCTCACAAGCATCCGACTACTAAAATTTGACCTTTTTCTAGGTCAACTTAGTCAACGGTGCTTCAATAGATGAAAATCCCTCTACAAACCTCCTGTAGTAGCCAACTAAACCTAAAAAGCTCATAATATTAGTGGGATAGACATGTCTAGACCAATTCTTTACCACCTCTATTTTTGAGAGTCTACCTATACACCCTCACTAGACACCACATGACCCAAGAATGCTACTGAGTTCAGCAAAATTTATGCTTCTTGAATTTTGCAAACAACTGATGATGCTTTAGGATCTGCAACACAATTCTCAAATGAGTAGCATTCTCATCCTCACTCCAAGAGTATATGAGGATATCATCTATGTATACAATAATAAACATATACAAATATTTCTTGGACACACTATTCATAAAATACATGAAAGCTGTGGGAGCATTCGTTAGCCCAAATGATATAACTACAAACTCATAGTGACCATAATGAGTCTTGAAGACTATTTTTGGAATATCACTCTCCCTAAATCTGAGTTGATGAGAGCCAGATCTGAGGTCTATCTTTGAAAATCACCTAGCACCTTGAAGCTGGTCAAACTGGTCATTACTCCTGGGGAAGGGATACTTATTCTTGATTGTGACCTTGTTCAACTATCGATAATCAATGCATATCCTAAGGGAACCATCCTTCTTTCGAACAAAAAGAACTAGGGCACCCCATGGGGACTTACTAGGCCTGATGAGACCCTTATCTAAAAGATTTTTCAGCTCCCTTAGCTAAACTAGAAAAATCCTGCAAGGAGAAATGGATATGGGCTATGTACCAGGGAGAAGGTCAATACCAAAGTCAATCTCCCGCTCGAGACGGACTCCTAGTAGATCATCTGAGAACACCTCAGGATACTCGCATACTATAAGAACTGACTATACAGTCAAGGTCTCATTCATAAAATCCTTGACCCAAACTAAGTGGTATACACAACCCTTGGAGATCATCTTTCTGGCTTTAAGATAGAAAACAAAGCAACCAACAGACACAATTAAACTATCCTTCCACTGTAGGACTAGTTCACCCAGAAATCAAAACTCTACCATATGGGTTCTATAATTAACCAAAGCATAACAAGAATGCAACCAATCCATACTGAATATGACATCGAAATTGGTCATATCTAACTCCACTAAGTCGGGAAAGGTAACTTTCTGAAAATCCTGACAGTGCAATTTTTGTTTACCCGTCAAGCTAAAATTGTGTCTTCGACAAGAGTAGAGACTGAGAAGACTCTGAAAGGATTTCGGGATTGATACTAAAACGAATAGACACATAAGGATTCACGAAGGTTAATGTATCCCCTAGGTCTAACAATGTATAAACATCAAGATAGAAAACTTGTAACATACCAGTGACCACATCAGGTGAGCACTCCTGTTCCTAATGGGATGAAAGTTCATAGAACCTATTCTGGCACTGCCCCCACCTGCATTGGAAGAGGAACCCTACTGAGATGGGTGAGCTACTAGAGCTACTGAAGTGGTGGCTAGGGAATGACCTCTACTGTCACCTTGTATAGCTAAATGATAAACCCTGCGCATGTGCCAGGGCTTCCCATGCTCGAAGAAAACATCTAGGCCAAACAAGTACTCTCTTAGGTGGTTCTTACCATATTTCCTGCAAGCAGGGAAAGTGCGTACTATTGTCATGCTCCACTGACCCCTAGAACCTGACTTTCTACTCCTCTGATCACTTCAAGGTCTGGAGAGAATGTGGTCTGATGATGGAGTTGGGGTTGACGACCTCTGGTGGGACTAACGGTGATGTCCACCACCAGATAT
This sequence comes from Datura wrightii, assembly GCA_035772735.1. Taxonomy (NCBI): domain Eukaryota; kingdom Viridiplantae; phylum Streptophyta; class Magnoliopsida; order Solanales; family Solanaceae; genus Datura; species Datura wrightii. Next base: position 7,998,964 of record JASDFA010000010.1, on the reverse strand, counting down.
CTGCTGAGAGTACCCATAGTTCCCTGTCCTAGCCCTCCTGTCCTATTTCTCCCTTTTCTTCATTTATTCCTCCTTTATCTGCTGGGCATATATCATCAGTCGGGAGATATTTATATCACTAATCAATATGGTGGTCTTGCACTCCTTGAATAATGAATCCACTACTGCATTCATGAACATGCTCACACGAGCCCTTGGATCAGCAACCATCTCTAGAGCTTACTTGGACAGCTGGGTAAACTTCACGGCATACTCCTGAATAGTCATATCATTCTGCTTCAGATTGATGAACTCAGTTGCCTTTGCTTCCCTCAACTCTAGAGAGAAGAATCTATCCAAGAAAGTCGTAATAAACTCATCCCAACCAACGGGGACTGCACCAACTACCCTTCTCTCCTTCCATTATCGACCATATGTGAAAAACCTTTTTTAGCTGAGAGGAGGCCAAGTCTGCACTTTCCTGTCCTAAAACACCTATAAGTTGGGTAATCTTCAGCACCTCCTCAACAAACTCTTGTGAGTCCTCATCCACCTTTGACCCATGAAACTCAGGTAGGTTCATCTTGATGAAGTCTCGCACCCTAGTCACAGCCACATTCCCATTTTTGGTTCATATGAGTCACAGCCTGCTGGTTGTCCTGGGCTATCATGGCCTACGCTAACATCTAAAATAGATCCTTAAACTCAGCATGAGTCACCTGCTTTGGCAAGGGATCAGCTGGAGCTGGTGGGACTGGCTGGTGCCTGTCTCGATTGCCATTCTCATGGCCATTGTTGCTGCCATTTCTTCTTCCATTGACTCAGTGAGGAGGTATATTTCTACAAATGCGTATAGCGTGAGTTACAGGAATAGAGAGAGATGAACTTCGTCGCATGACATAGATCATGAAGAAGAGAAATTTTCCTAAAATGTCTAATAGCCTCTTCCTTATAAGTGTGGCGTGCTTCACACCCATGGAAAAGACTCTACCTAATGTGACTTTCAAACACCCTAGGACACCCTTAAACCTAATGCTCTAATACCAAGTTTATACCGACCTGAGCATGGACCACAGATTGAGACACGGGACCTAGAACAATGAATGGCTCCAAGCTAATCCATGGTACATACCTAAAATGAAAGAGAATATCTAAAGCAGAAATAAACTTGAACACATCATAAATGGGAGTCTGCATAACATAAAAATATAAGCATAAACACGAGTCAGCAACGCTGAACCATCTATACATAGTTTTCTGAAAAGCCTCGAAACATATGATGAGATGATGGGACAAAACCCCCAACTAGCTCGCTAAGTCTAAAATTAAAATACATAGGAAAATAAGTATAAAACATAACTGTTGTCCTCAGATCATGAGGACTCACCAAAGTTGGGATGGTATTGGTATGGAGCGGGAGCGAGCTAACATCGGGACTCAGACTGGTCAGCTGAACCTATATCATAAGATGATATATCACAAAGTATGCAGTCAGTACTTTGAATGTACTGAGTATGAAAAGAAAGTAAAACATGCTAACAAAATGATAGTCTGAAATCATGAGTATAAAAAAAAAGATAGAACATGAGAGTAAGGGCAACATGCTAAAAACCATATTCTTCAAGTAATCATAATCATGAGATATTCATCATAAGCTGAAACATAATGACACAAGGTTTGAAAATGGAAAATCATATAATGTAACATACTTGAAATCATAATTGAAAACTTATAAACTGATCGATCGGTCAAATATTCTATAAAACATAGTATCTTATGTCATGAAAATAAGTAATTTAACCATGAGGAACAATGGGAGGATTCGTCATAACTGAAACCATCATGATAAAGCTTATATGATGCCCCAACTATCTCTCTCAAGCAGGTAGAGTCTTCCCAAGCTTGCCAAGACAAGGAAAGATTAAGGCGTGATAATGCTCATGAATCCCCATGGGACTTGAACATGAATATATACCTATGGTGGCACATAGTTATGAGACTCAGGTTTTTCCTTAACCCCTAGCCTACTCAGTGCTAGATACTACTCCCGAAGCATGCACATGGATCATAATCAATACTGTGAAAACATGAACTTTCATGGGCTAGCCGGAACATGAAATCATATTCATATTTGACATACGTGAGATAATGATGAAAAGGGTGCCATAGAGTTGTCCATGATACTTGAACTTGAATTTCATGAAAATCATACATGCTTGAATAAAACTTCATAACTTCAAATAACAAAATCATAAGTTGAAGAATTCGTAAGCATTCATGCATACTTTGATAATTCATCATAATTTGAAATCATATACTCGTAATCTTGAAATTCATAAATTATGCATAATGGGGCAAAATTACCATAACCTTATAAGTATAGATCCTTGATAGATTCTAGTATAAAATAGGTAATCATAATCATAAATCATGAATTTAATCATAACAGACTTGAATTTATAAGAGATTATAAGAGATTTCATGAGAATTGGGCCTAACCCTAGAATTTCACAATTCAAAACTTGAGAAGTAGAGATCATGGAATTGAACTTAAAAAGGCTTAAGGGTGGAAGGAATTCCCATTCATAACCCTACATAACTGGGCTTAGTAAATCTTTAACTTGATTGGAGACCCAAAGGGAATTGAGGGGAAGATTGATGACGAACTCTAGCTTCTTTTGAGGGGATTTGATCTTCATTTAGGGGTGTTAGGAGTAGAATGAGGGTTTTGGATGAATAAAACCCCTTAAAATACCCTTTAAGGAGCTTAAAATGACTTAGTTTAGGAGTTAGAAACTTAGAAATTATGAAAGTAACCTTAATAACCTGACTGGAAGAATCGCGCTGGTAGCCCTAATAGGTGACCATCCATTAGGACACTTGACGAGTCGTCACCCTAATCTGCTACCACTAGCCATTTTTTCCAACTTTCTAATCTTTTCGTGTTGCCTCCACTTAAAAATTCGTCATTACACTTAATAGATCACTTCATCACTCGTTCTGACTCTCTGAAGCTTAACTTTTCTCGGTATCTCTGCACCCAACAACTCACTTAGCAAGTCATTAAGTGGACTAATGAGTTACTTGATGACATATTCTGTGATCTAGTGCAGTTTTTTCTAGTTTCTTTGTTTCAATTCTCGGGTTTGATCTAAGAGACTTTTGGAGTGTTACTCAAATTTTATGAACTATGAATCAAAACATATTTTAATTTTCCAATTATTTTAATCAAATCTCTAAGTAAATCTATTATTCAATTATTGTTTGATGCTACCCAAATCTTAGTTGACTTTTTCAAGCACAATTGAGCAATTAGGAATGAATAAGTGTTTGCAGCCACCAATTACAACTTACAGATCAATGATCAATCAAATATTTTAGAACCTATTATCAGTTCATCTTAATTGAGATTAATTGGGTTCACAATCCTAGATAAGAATTTAGCTACTCATGGATGATGAAAAAGAAAAAGGCATAACATTAAACATCATCACTTACAATTCAATAGATGAAAGAGAAAATTCAAAGTTTGGAATTGATCTTTAAAAAATTTTCAAACTACAACGTGTACTTGCAAAATATGCGATTCTCTATTGTAAAGTTCTGACTCTTGCGAGAAACTAAAAGAAAGACTATTTATATTAAGGCTAAAATCCCAAGTCTGACTTAAATTCGAAAGACCTAGTTCATCGTTACAGACCATATATTGAATTAATAGTCCATACTTTGCTCTGTATTTTGCATCTACTCTTTGTTAAGTCGGCTACCTCATTTCAATTTATGGTCTGTATTTTGCATCTGCACTTTGCTCAGTCGGCTACCACATTTCAATTTACAGACTGTATTTTGAATTTGTGATCAGTGTTTTGCACCGCATTGTGATGACAAATATTTGTAGCTCACTGATATAACCATGGTTGGATTCACTAGCCGCACTTTGGTTTTGCGGCTCATCTATTCCTTCTTTTAGTGCATTTCTGGGAATTATGCCTCTTCTCAAACTCTTTGGCATTCTTGAAACTTAGCAAAATAGCATTTGTATAAAGTTAAATTAGTACTCAAAGGCATGAAAAACTCTATAAAAAGAATTTATAAAAGTGTTGCAAAAACTCGACACATCAACACCCCCAACATAAAACCTTTGCCTTTTCTCAAACAACTAAGATAAGAAAATCTAACTCGACAACACCTCCAACTTAAAGCCTTTTCCTTTTCTCAAGCAACTAAGATAAGAAAAGCTAACTAGACCCTTGTTCTAGTTTCACAAAATGCAATGCCTATGGTGGTTTTTGCAAGTAGCTACAAGCATTCAATTTTCAAAGAAGTCATTCCCTCCATCATACAAAACACATATTTTCTTACAACCATTATGACCAAGCATGCTATCTCTACTCATGACATCATATCATAATAGAAGATACCTAGATTGAGAAGTAACTCAATCTAACCATTTTCATCCACATGCACTTACATTAGACCAAGGAAATTGTCCATTTCTAGCAATAAGGATCACACATAATACATGGACACAAGATCTTGACAGAAGAGAAAAACACTCGACTATCACAAAGATGTTGACAAGTTAAGTCACAACTACTATATGCTTGCCTTTATTCTCAAAAGCCTCTAATTTTGGAAATTTATTTGAGATCACATAAGTGATTTTCTAATCTTCTAATGTTGTTCTAAAGGGCTGGTAGGATATATTATATAATTTAGTGACTCAGTACCATCCTTGACCACTATATCACCTTCCCACTTTCTTTTTCCTTTTGTTCCCTTCTTTTTCTTCCCTGTATTTCCTTAACAATTTCCATAATCCAAAGTACATTTTGTGAGCTTATTTTATTTTTATTCTATTTCTTTTTCTCTTTTTTCCTCTTCTTGCTCAATATACCCTAGGAAATGGTCAAACTACTAATTTTGCCCCTATCTTTCTTTTTTACCTTCTCACCCCCAACTTACACCATTTCATAATGCCAAGGAGGAGGGGTTCAAAAGATGATCAACTAAGAATTGGTTTCAATTTCATTGTGGTTGATCAAGTAAAAGGGTTATAGGCTCAAAAGGATAGACTAGGGATACATTTATCATTTGGTAGGATCATGTAGGAAATTGAGATTTTTGAAATACAAAGAAGGCCTAAGTTCATCTCTACAACCCAATCAATCCTAAGATAAAACATGAGTAACTAGACAAGTTCTAGTGTGTGTATCACCACCCAAGTTGGGACCTCGGACTGAGACATGGGACTTAGAACGACAAATGGATCCAAGCTAACCCATGGCACATACATAGCACAAAAAAGCTAATCGAAAATAAAGCATAAACGTAATATAAGTGGAAGTCTGCATAACATAAGAGCATGAGCGTAACCATAAGCCAACATCGTTGAACTATCTATACATAGCTGTTTGAAAAACCTCTAAATATCTGATAAGTTGATAGGACAACACTTGCAACTAGCTCACTAAGTTTAAAACTAAAAGACATAAACAAAAGAGAAATAATCAAAACTGACATCCTTGGATCATGAGGACTCACCAGAACTTTGATAGAGATGGTCTGAGCAGGAGCGAGCTAACGATGAGACTATGATGAATCACTCGATCCTATGTCATGAGACGATATAGCATAGAGTATGCGGTCACTACTTGGAATGTACTGAGTATGTTGATAAAGTAAATTATGGTAGTAAAATGATAGTCTGAAATCATGAGTATAAACAAGATAGAACATGAGAGTAAGGACAGCATGCTAAACATCATATTCCTAAAGTAATTATAATCATGAAATATTCATCATAAGTTGAACATAATGATCCAAGGTTTAGAAATAAAAAGCATATCATGTGCCATACTTAAAATCATTCATGAAAACTTATAAACTTATCAATGGGTCAACTATGCTATAAAACATAATATTATAAGACATGAACATGAGTAACTGAAAACATGAGGAGCAATGGGAGGCTTCGTCATAACTGACACCATCATGATAAATCTTACATGATGCCCCAACTATCTCTCTCAAGTGGGCAGAGCCGTCCTAAGCATTGGTAGGGCAAAGAACGATGAAGGTATTATATCGCTGGTGTGCCCTCGAGTGGGATAATCACTCTCTTGAGAGGTCCCAAATAAGAATATATATCTTTGGTGGCACATAGTTTTGAGACCTGGGTCATCGAAATTCCGATCCTACTCGGTGTTAGATACTACTCTCAAAACATACATATTTCTCATAATCATATTCTAAATCATAGCTTAAATCTGAATATTGGGAATCTTGACTCCAAAATATCGCTATAAACTAATCTTGAAAGCCTTGGCTAGAAATCATGGTTACATGGGCTGTCCAAAATTATGAAATCATACGTACTTGAAATAAACTTCATAATTCGAAATCATGGAATCATTAGTTTAATAATTCATAAGCAATAATGCATACTTTGATAATTCATCATACTAGAAGTCATTGGGTCATAAGCTTGAAATTCATAGATCATGCATATAGGACATATGTTATACCCCGTAGAATTCCCGGCACTCAGATGACCTATTCGCACGTTGGTTAAGCATATTTGAAAGCCATACGTGCTAGGGAAAGGCCCGGGAAAAGATCGGACGATAAACCCGTCGAACCATCGCGGGAGGAGCCGAGGCAGAGCCCCTCCGCGATGGCAGCGTGTCACGGAGGTGAGGCCTCCGCGATGGCTCCGTGCCACGTTGCCCTTGTCCAGGCCCAAGTATATAAAGCCCCCACTTCGGTTGAAACTTATTAATCCTTATAAATTTTCCAGAATAGCGCAGAAGCAGAGAGAAAACATAGGAAAATTAAATATTTTCATCCGATTACGCTGCCAAACGCTTCCCAAACCCAAATTAATCCTAGATACCAAGGTATTTAGCAGCAGAGAGGATTTCTACGGAATTAGTTTCGCGAAATACGGCCGACGAATCGGCGAGCCGCCGAACTAAAGTAAGTAGAATTGCTCTAAATTAATGTCTATGTGTTCCTAGTTGAGAAGTAAATATTTCTCCCTTCTAGGCCGCTGAAAAATAGCGAGTTTTCGATCGTCTTTCGATAAGCCTAAGTTTAGGCTATTAACTATATCGAAAGTGACGTTGCCTTTGTGAAATAACATTGTATTTAGTATTGATTGACGTATTTATGAATGCAGTTGGGAGAAAATAGTTGAAGTACCAGTCGAGCCTCGTCCGACGGACGAATATTCAAAGATAAGGTATGTAAAGTTAAGTTTCCTCGGCAAGTTGAGTAACATTGAAGCAGCGTAGTAATTTACAGACCAGTAGAAGGTTCAGAAATTGATTATTGTATTATTTTGAACATTGGTGCAATATGAGCAGTTTTGGGCCGTAACGTGTACGATACCTATCCATATGATATAGATTCGAATATAAATGATTAAGATTGGTTGTATATTCAGTATGTGATATAATATGCCTTGCCAAGATATTGTTGTGTTTAGCTGAGACCTCGCAAGGTAGTACAGCATCAGTAAAGCATTCCAGATATAGAATAGTAACTGTATATGGTTTAGAAAGCATGTTAGAAATAGGAAATCATGTTAATACAGAAACCTAGTGAACAGCATAGCCTTCAGCAGAAACACCCGCTTGTATAGCCTTTGCCCCAGTACAGTTAGACAGGGAATTATATTCATATTTATACTTACCTGTCTCAGCATGTATCAGACACTTACAGATTGCTATTATTAGCCCAGTACATGATTTATATAATACCTTACGCCTATTAGTTTTGGCTTATGAGATACACAGACAGCATGACTAGTTTAGACCGTTGTATTGATTGGGGTTGGATTACCTAGCATCCCTGACCGCCCAGGGTTAATAGCTGTATCGACTCATCCACCAGAGGACGAGGATACGTCACTCTATGGAGTGATATGCCATCCCGCAAGGGGACGAAGATGGGATGCCAGTTTCCCCATATTGTGCCTTGGTCGGCCCTTATACACCCCCATCGAGCGGGTACGCCCGGGGTGTTGATTTAGAGTCCTTCGGACTCAGATACAGTTATAGTCAGGCGCTCAGCAAGCCCAAGTGCATACCCAGGGACCGGCAGGATGCTTGCAGCCACTATAGGAGATGGGATGACCGGGGTAGGGGTATAGATTCTGTGTTGATTGTACCTCCCAGCTTATGGGGGCCGGGTAAGGTTTGTATGTGCTGTGTTATGTTATGTATGCTATGCTATGTTATATTAGACGCGAGTGGGTTGGTAGTAGAATGATATGCCTCCAGGTACGATTCCTACTTCCTTCGGTATCAGTAAGAGCAGGTACGATCTACTTCATCAGACAATTAAGTTATTCCTCCTACTTCTGCTTCATCAGTCATATTATTGCTTTCAGATGTTGTTTTCAGTTATATTATTTTAGTTGCTTTACATACTCAGTACCAGTGGTACTGACGCCCAGTGGGGCGCTGCATTACTTGCCTGCAGGTACTCCTAGACGAGCAGGTGATTCTACGTGACTCCCTGTCAGCGGTTGACTATTCAGCTCCAGTCATCCGGAGGCTGAATTTCAGAGGTGTAGTTCAGTTCCTTTTGTTGTATATAGAATGGGTAGGTCGGGGCCCTATCCCGATCAGTTCTATTACTATTCCTAGAGGCTTGCATTCTGTATGAAATCCCTGTGGTTAGATGAGCCGGTCGTGTGGGGCCGCGCAGTTGTATAGTTGTCTTTATTCTTTCTTACTTCTGTGATGGTCGTGTGAGGCCATAGTTGTCAGTAGTGGTGACCTTGCCGGTCACGTAGCTTCTTTTTGTGCTTTTCGATTAAGCAGCAGATAACTAGACAGCATGGTGGCCTTGTCGGCCCGTATAGGTTTCCCTGAGTTACTATATTTCTGGTTAGCTGCCAAGACAGGTACAGCAGGTGATAGGCCAATGGGCCGGGGGCTATATTTACAGCCGTTATATAGCCCTTTGTTTCCAGAAATCTGAGTTAGAGCCAGCCAGGCGCCAGACGCGCCCAGGCTTAATAGTCTAGCAGGTCAGATCTTAGTAGGGCACCAGGTGCCAGTCGTACCCCCCCCCCCCCCAAGGTGGGGTGTGACAACATAATCTTCATAAACTTGAAATCATGGATTAGTAAGTAAATTGAGAATCAAATCTTCCCTAATATCCCTATATCACCAATTGAAACATGAGAGAATTGAACCCATATAGATAACATGTATAATTTTAAGGAATTGAGTGAAAACCCTAGAATTTTAACATAACATACTTGGAGACTTGAAATCATATAATAGGGGTGAAATAGGGCATGAGGGTGGAAGGATTTCCCCCATTTGTAACCCTACACACCTGAGCTTGATGGAATCCTTTCTGTGGTTTGATTCCCAACAACATTTAGGGAAGAAGGAGGACCTTGATGCTTTAGGCTTAAGAGGGTTTTTTTTTTGGTAAACAGACCTAACCCAAGGCTTTCACTCCTCGTGGTGGTTAGGGGCTGAGCAACACCCCTAGACCTTAACATAAATAAACAACTAAAATAAGTATAAGGAGGGGGTCATAAACCTTACCTCCGATCCTATGGTGGTTCATAAGTCATCCATCCTACTAAGAGTATCCAATTCATCCCAAATACTAGGAATAAAAAACCTAGAAACTAAGAACCTAAGAAGAGAGGACTCCTCTCAAATACAAAGAAACTAGGAAAGCATAAATAAGGGAGACTCTCCCCTTACATAGTAAGAAAGGAAAATCACACAATAGCTAAGACCTAATAAAAGAAGCTAAAACTTAAAAGAGATAACTTAGATGAAAAGGATATAGCAAAGAAAAGGTGGCACAAAGAGATCTATACCAAGACCTGGTAAAGCAGCAATAACACAACAAAGCTCAAGGTGGTTTCTTTATTCTCTTTAATTTTCTCCTTCTAATGTTTTCCATGCCCATTTTATCAATCCTATAATAACCTCTTGCTTCTTCTAGTAGCTGATGTAGATTGTAGAAATGTTGTGGTGAGTCCAGGTCATGACTATATTTGGAAAGAGAATCTTCCATAAAGTTAGCTTCTCTATACGTATGTTTTCCTTTAAAGTAATCCAGCCTGCTGATGAGTTCTTGAAGTTCTATGATCTATCTTTATATATTCTATGGAGGTTTGGTATTGTTATTGAGCCACTTCTGAATAGTTCAAAATGAACCTCTAAAATGATATTACTATAGCCATTTTGAATGCACAAATGAAGCCCATAAACCACTGCTTAGATCTCTGCCTGGTTGTTGGTACCAGTACCTAGTGGGGTAGCACAAGAAAAAATTAAACACCCTTTATAATCTCAAAGAATGCCTCCGGCCCCTATGTTTCCCCGATTTTCAAGTGCATACCCATTTGTGTTGAGTTTGACTATAGGGTGAGAAGGTTTGTTCAAACGGACCTTGATCACCTTGGTTTCATGTTGACACTTCTGAACCAATGTACTCAATTCTGTGCAATTCGAAGGCCAAGAGATATATGGAAAAGTGTAAGCAATTAATTTGCAGATATCTTTCAAGATAAAGTATTTTACTCTTGAAGAGTTTGACTGTTTGCCCCCATATTTGCTAGCACATCTGTTTTTCTAAAGGTTCCAACACACAATAATAGGAGTCACATGTAAAAACAGTTTTTGAACTTTGTTGTTGTGCTTTGCAGTCCACCAAGTCATAAGAAGGGTCCATAAAGAACTAGCTTTATGTTGAATGCCTAAAGGACCTGAGATAAATTTACAAATGTATGCAGCAAATTGACCAGGTGAAAAGATGTGTTCAATAGTGTCCCAGCCAGGTCTGCAGCAACAACACTCAATAGGTTTACTTCCAAAGGTGATAATTTTCTCATTAGTAGGAAGTTTGGCTCTCAAAGCTCTCCAAACAAGAAAAGACACTTTAAAAGATATATTCTTGTGCCATGTAAGAGTATTCGTCATAGTATTGATCTTTTTTCTCCTGGAAAGATCCAAGCTGAAGCACTAGTAAAATTTCCATGAGTATTGAGCTTCCAAACTGGTTGATCAAGAACACCTTCCAAGAACTTAAATTGAGTGTTAAGGATATGTTGAACAAATTGTGGAGGGGCATTTTGGACCACCATTGCTCATTCCAATGTCCATTAATCATAAGTTGAGATACAACCATATTGTTGAGTCTTGGCAAGATCTCTCTGTGATAAGCAAGTGGACCAATACCAAACCAATAATCCCACAAGACGTAACAAGTGCTTGAATGAAAGGTCCACTGATTATGCTTTTCTACCACATGCTTATTCCTCGTCATGTGCTTCCAAATCAAGGAATTGATAGTTTCCCATTTTTTTCTTAAGAGGGTTTTGATCTTTAACTTGGCTGTTATAAGTAGAATGAGGGTTTAGGATAGTTAAAACCCTTATAAACACCCTTTAGGAGGCTTAAAATGACTTAGTTTAGGGTTAGAAACTTAGAAATTATGAAAACATCCTTAATGATCGAACAGGAAATAACTCACTGCCAGACCTACCGACTAACCTAACGACTCATTAGGTCACTTGACAAGTCGTTAGGTGCCATCAGTCACCACTGGCCAATTTTCCAACTTTTTGAACTTTTCTTGATGACTCAACTTGATGATTCATTATGACACTTAACGGATCACTCTCTCACTCGTTAAGACTCTCTGATCACAAGTTTTTCACCCACTTATCCTACATAATGAGTCACCTACGGATCGTTAGGTGAAGTAAAAACTCGTCCCTCAATATGTGAAGTGTTTTGGAAATCAACATTTTTCTCCAACACTGCATAATCAACAGATCACTAAACGGGTCACTTGATGACTCATTTTGTGACCTGGTGTAGATTTTTTTATTTTCTCTGTTTCAGCCCTCGGGTCCGATCTTTGGGACTTTTGGGGTGTTACAGTGTTACTATAATAAATGAACAAAACTAAAAATCCTCACCACATATTTGCACATGGATATCAAATAGACTAATCATTCTTACTTTCAACTGGGTAATCTATGCCCCAACAATCGTAAGAAAATGTCACAAATGGAGGTAAATATGTAAATACAAAATAGTAGTTACCAAAAATTTAGAGGGGAAATTTTTCTAATATAAATAAATATGCATGCATTAAGATCATTTTCCACCACCATCTAAATCAAAAATATTTTATTCGACCAAAAAAGACTCAAAAATATACTGGGTACTCTTAAGAAAGTTGCTTAATATTTATCATTGAGACCAATAATGTAATACCCCAAAATTCCTAAAAAGTAGATGGGGGGAATTGGAAATGAGTTCTACAGAAAAATCTGAATTTTTGCACCAGAACGACTTGTGGTATGAGTCTTGATAGAAAGTGACGGGTCGTGGTCTCAATCGTGGTGGAGTTCTAAGTTGGGCTCTAGACCATGAGTCACACCACGAGTAGTGAGGTGTAGGTAAAACTCGTGGTTAGGAGTCATGATGAGTTTCTTTGTGGTGTCAGGGTATGATTTCACGGATCATGGTACGACTCGTAGTAAGTAACAATGAGTAGTAATGCGAGTCATGGTTAGTATTTGGTAGGTGAAGGGGATGAAGTCAAGATTGATAGTACAACTTGTGGTAGGACATCAAGAGTCGTGATATGCAATCGCGGTGAGATTCAGATATGTTGCATAGAGGAGCAGTGGTGACTATGAGAGGTAACCACGAGTCCTTACTTCATGGTATGACTCGTGGTGAGAGTCGTAATGACTAGCAGTCCCCATTTTCCAGATTTTTTATTAAGGGCATTTTCATAATTTCTAAGCTCCTAAGTCCTAAACTACGTCATTTGAAACTCTGTCGAGGATTTTAAGAGGGTTAAACCTATCCTAATTCATTCAACTCCCATGAATGGAAGAGTAGAGGTTTCTCTTTGAAGATCAAGCTTGGAACCCTCCAATTTTTTCTCCAATTCTCTTGGCATTCAAGGAAGAGTATGGAAATAGATTTTCCAGGTATGTAGGGCTATGAAGGAGAGTACCTTTCACTCTCATGCTAACAATTCTCTTCAATTCCATGAATTTAAGTTCTATATTAAGTTCATGATCTTAAGGGGTTTATTCCTAATTCTATGAGATCATCTATGATTTATCTATGGGTCAATTTCCTTCATGCTTCAAACCACGTTTTAAGATCTATGTGAAGAATTTATACCCATTTTGATTATTAAGTCATGGTTTCAAATTTCAATCAATTTATGCCCAATTATGCAATTTTTATGGAAAGTCAAGTTTATGATTTTATTATGATTTTGATTCTCCTAAGACCTAAATTATGATTTTTGATTTATGATATGATTTACTTCAAGTACTCTTCATGAATTTCAAGTATAGTGATTTTTATCAAGTAAGTATGTTCTTCGTGATTTATGCATTTATGATTTTGGCCAACTCACGGGCCCTAATTCGGGGCTAATCATGTATTTCAAGTATGATCGAGTATTTTATAATTTATCTAGCCATGAACTTCATGTACGACTTCATGATTACTATATGAGCCTTCATATGCATGTTTTTGGGAGTCGTGTCTAGCATCGAGTAGGCCCGACGTTTAGGTAAACCCCATGGTCTCAGAACTACGCGGCAATACAGGTTTATGTTCATGGACTCTAGGTGGGTCCCTATTAGTGATATCAAGCCATATACATCCTTGGCCTGGAAATCTTGGGATGGCTCTACCCACTTGAATGAGATAATTGGGGCATCATACAAGCTCTATCATGCTGGTGTCAGTTAAGACTAGTCCTCCCATTATTCCTCATGATTTATGCATTGTCATATTTATGATACTTTGTCTCAAGTAATGGTTTTACAAGGTTTCTATTATGATTATTATTATTATGACTAAATTATGAATAGTTTTGAAAATCTTGAGCCTCATGTTTATGTTATGACTATCATCGCATGTTTTGTACTGTCCTATTCTTATGTATTTTTTTATTTACCTTGCATACTCAGTACATTCCAAGTATTGACTACATACTCTATGATGTACCGCCTTATGATACAGGCTCAAATGTTCAGTTCAGTCTCTCTGCTAGCCGGTCATCAAAGTTCTGTTCAACCAGTTGTTGGTGACTCTTCATCCTTCGAGGACCTTCAGTTAGTTGTATTGTTTCTATTTTCAGTTTCAGACTGTTAGTGAGCTAGTTGGGGGTCTTGTCCCATTAGCTCGTCAGTATGTAGAGGATTTCCAGACATAGTTTGTATTCTCAGCTTTGGATTTAGTGTTGTAATTTTCCATTGGATAAACATTTAGCTATTCAGACTTTTTCTATTTCAGAATTCAGTTATCAACTTTGCCTGTGTTAATATTTAGCTATCATGCTCATGTCATGAGTCGACTTGGAGCCATTTATGGTTCTAGGTTTCGTGTTTCGATCCGGGCCTATGTTTGAGTCATGAAAAACATGGTATCAAAGAAAAGGTTTAGTGTGTCTTAGGGTGTCTGAAAGTCGTATTACATAGAGTCTTTTTCATGGGTGTGAAGCGCGCCACACTTATGATGAGGAGGCTAAGGAGCGTTTTAGGAAATTTCCCTTCTTTCATGATGTTACAACCCAGAAATTTTTATAGTGATTATTTGATGTTTGTATTTCATGTTAAGGGATGTATGGGCTGTATATTGATTGTAGGTGAGAAGGGAAACATGTACGAAAGGAAGAGCGAAGAGTATGTGAAGTTCACAAGTAAGGGTCAACTTTAAACGACTATATCTTCAGATATACAATGAGTTAGAAGTCTTACAACCTCTCAAATTAAAGGTATCTGAGTTTAGATTACAGAACATCAAACCGCTCGTCAGTTAAATTTCAAAGTAAAATGTTATGGGAATTTTACTGAAGCCCGTTAAGCAATGACGTAAGCACCGCCTCCACTGCCCTACTCATATTTATGTAAGTTGTTTGCTTCTCAAATCATATCATTCCTATCCTAATTTGATCTGCCTGCTTAGAGGACACCTCTCTATATTTTAAATCCAAGAACCAAGATAAATAAAGGAAAATCATCAACCAAAAATTCACTCCAAGTGAAGAAGATCATTGCAAAGTTGAAGAGAGGCATCGGTGAGTCTTATTGCTGCGTTTGGCAGCATTTTATGATGTTTCATCTTCGTTTTTGGTGCAGTAATAAGCTGCATATATACTCTATTTTGTTAATGGTTGGATTCATGGAAGGAGGTAAGGATTCTACCCATTAAACATACCAAAAATCTTACCAAAAAGCTGGAAAATTGGAAGCTACACTAGGTTGTTTTTTTATGTGTGTTTAGCTGAAGTTTCTGTCATTCTTTAGGCAGTGAAGCTTATGTGTTTGCAACCATGTTAAGATTCCTAGATACTCCATCTTAGTAGGAGTAGAATACAAGAAAAGGGTAACCATTTCTAGCTATTAAACTTGCAAGAATTTCCTTAGCTAAAGCTAGAAGTTGAAGTTGGTTTTGTGGCTCATTTTTGGTGTGTTTTTGGGTGAGGTTTCTGTCCATTTTTTGAGGTTGATTCAGCTGTGTTTTTCTGGAAATATACTTCTTTTATTCTGGTGAGTGATCAAAAAAAAATCTAGATAAGTTCACCCTTTCGTTTTTCCCCTTAAAAGTTGTGGAAACAAGTTAAAACAAAATATTCAAATGTTGTTTTTTATTGTTGTTATGGCTGTTGTTGGGATGAAGTGTTGGCTAGGAAATTGGCTCAAACCAGACTTTTTCCATGAGTATAACTTCAAGGAATTTAATAAGAATAAACATGGCTGTTGGAGGAAAGAAGCGATTGAGGAAAACTCGTCGGAACAAGGTATGTAAGGCGCTCTTTGTCTCCTAATTCTCAAGCACGAATTCATGCCGAGGATGAATCCAGCATTGATATGTACTTAAGCTTATGTAGTAGAATATTATGATTATTCCCAGTTATTAGAATTACTTGGTATTAAGTTATGTATTAGCTAAAGAGTTGGAACACATGAATGTAAAGTGAAGAGTGAAATTACCTTCAATTATGGTCATAATTGTAAATTGATTCTGAAGTCCCCTTAGTGTAGGCAATGTGAGTTGGTCCTTTACATTATGTTATGTATTTGTGGTGTCAAAGTTGTTTCACATCATGGTTTCTAAGTAAATTTATAAACATGGCAAGACGATGACGCGCAGACGAACCTAATATTTGAAATTGGTTTTAACTCAATAAGGGATAACGAGGGTGACAAAATGGAATTTCCTTACAATAGTTTCCTACCCTCTTATATGCATGTTTTAAGGTATCTGAGCCATGATAAGGTCCACCGATCCCTCTCCCTTAAGCTAAGCATCTAATTAACATATTTCTTAATTAACCGATACGTTAAACCTAAAAAATAGAACTCGAATGTGTAAACTATTGATATTTCTATGGAATAATCTTTATGGGCAGGTTATACATAGTATATTGATGTTCTTAGGTTATACGAAAACCGTAATATATATACGCTTATGCTTACATTCATGTTACACGCTAAGGCGGCAAGGATTGCCTTTAGAAAGTCGCTATATGTTTATTAGAGCTCTTCAGTTATCTAAACCTCCTGAGAATTGTTTAAGTCTTTAGGTAGACACATTGCATGTTCTTTGAAAGTTGTATATGTGTAAGGAAGTTAACCCACGTGTAAAGGTTGAGGCGTTAGTAGCAAAGGAAAGATAAGAGTAAATGTTAGACCTTTTAAGGTAATATGTGAGTTATATGCTCTCTGTTCGTAGTTGATTTCTAGAACCTTTGAACGATGTTAAAATATGAGAAAGATGAGGTTTAAGAGATAAGGTTGGCAATTAGGTAAAAAGGTGAGTGCGTAAAGAATTGCGGGAATAGTGAATACGAGAGTAAATAATTAAGTAGGAAATGAAGAATCCTATTTGGAAAAGAAGTTAAGATGAATATGGAAAGTAGAGCTAAAGGTTATTAACTTATATGATAAGGGTTACGATTGTGAATAAGTTACACAAATTGCTAGCATGATTTACCCTGTTCTAAAGACGTTTAGCGAAAGAGATATAAATAAAGTTGTTTATCTTCAGTTTGTATTAAGTTGATGAAAGGCCAGTAAAGTTTTAAATTCTTATGAAATAAATAAGATGGAATATTTTGGAGATAGTAACTCAAGTTAAAGTGAAGTTCTTGGTCATACTTTTTAAACAATTATCCTTGTTTTTTTGTCCTGAGTATTGTATTAGTTTTTTCAAGTTTTAAAAGATTTTTCCTAAAAGTTTCTAAACTGTTTATAATGCCGCTAAGCTTTCCAAAGCTCCTCGTATATTGTAAAGTTTCACACGATCCATTTCTATGTTGTCTAAATCATGACTATAAGTCTTTATTTATCTTAAGCTAGCCCCTAGACAGTTGCCTAGCATTTTCATTTTAAAGAGCTCCAAGTTTGAGATTCATGAGCTATGTCTTCCTGTTCATAAGTTACTTTGAGATGTGATATGATGTGCAACAAATGAGGTATGCATAAAAATTATTGATATGAAAGTCAAACGTGTATAAGCACAAACTAAATGTTAAGATCATCAACTAAAATGTTAAGTTAAACTATTCCTCCCTGCTCCTCGTGTTAGAGTTGCTAGGAGATGTTTAAAATCATGAACGTGTGTGTATACAGTCTTTATGATATTCCAGTCCTAGGAACTTCCCTAGAATTAATTCACAACATATGTATGTATATAAATGCTAAATGAAAAACCTATATGTGTATGGCATAATTATAGTATTTGAAGTTTGTGGTAAGATCCTACACATGTTATAGTTACTGAGTCAAGAAATTATAGTAGCTAAACTCCTACAACTAGGATTGTGGGAACCATAACGTAGTAGTGTTTAACACAAAGTGATTCCAAACTAATACAAATGTCTGTATTCTTTTCCAGTTTGCCGCAGGTGTAGCTGGGGTCACACGGGACAGTGTCAAGTAGGTACGGGTGCTTGTTTCGGGTATGGAAAGCCCGAAAACATGCTCAGAGATTTCCCAATAGCGAGGTAGGATCATGATGGGCGCCGAGGCCCAGCTTCTAGTTCTACTGCCCCTCCAGCATGCTCAGCACATTAGGGGGCATCTACCAGTGCAGGTGGCGGCCAGTGACAAAACAGATTCTATGCTTTAGCATCCAGCCAGGAGCAGGATGTCTCCCCGGATATGGTTACTAGTATGTTATGAGTTTTCCATATTGATGTTTATGCTTTTTTAGATCCGGGGGCTACCTTGTCTTTTGTGACACCTTATGTGGCCAGTAGCTTTGGAGTCAGTCCCAAAGTCTTGTTAGAACCCTTCTCAGTTTCTACTCCAGTAGGTGACTCAGTTATAGCTAGACGGGTGTATAGAGGTTGCCCGGACTCAATCCTTTAGAAAGTCACCCCAGCAGATTTGATAGAGTTATCCATGACCAATTTTGATGTTATCCTCGGCATGGATTGTCTATTTTCATGTGATGCCTCAGTTAATAGTAGAACCTGGGCATTAGAGTTCAGATTGCTGGGTGAGCCAGTCTTAGAATCGAAGGGTAGTTCAGTTGTGCCTGTAGGTCATTTCATTTCCTACCTTAAGGCTAGAAATATGATTTCTAAAGGTTGTGCATACAATCTAGTTAGGGTTAAGGATGTTGAATCTGAGACCCCGACTATTCAGTCAATTCCAGTAGTACATGAGTATCCAGAAGTCTTCCCAGATGATTTACCAGGAATCCCTCCCGAGCGGGAAATTGATTTTGGTATTGACCTTCTTCCCGACACGTAGCCTAATCTATTTCTCCCTATAGAGTGGCTCCGTCCAAGTTAAAGGAGTTAAAGGAACTGTTGAAGGACTTGTTAGACAAGGGTTTCATTAGACCGAGAAAGTCCCCATGGGGTGCACTAGTTCTCTTTGTCCGAAACAAAGATGGTTCTCTTCAAATGTGCATTGATTATCGGCAATTGAACAAAGTCACCGTCAAGAACAGGTACCCTTTACCCAAGATTGATGATTTATTTGACTAGCTTCAGGGTGCTAAATGCTTCTCAAAGATAGATCTCCGGTCCGGGTACCATCAGCTCAGAGTTTGATAGTGTGACATCTCGAAGACAGCCTTCAAGACGCGGTATGGTCATTATGAGTTTGTAGTTATGTCTTTTAGACTAACGAATGCTCCTACAGCTTTTATGGACTTGATGAACAGGGTGTTCAAGCCATACTTGGATATGTTCGTGATTATGTTCACTGATGATATCCTGATATACTCTCGAGGCGAGGAGGAGAATGCCGCTCATTTGAGAATAGTGCTTCAGACTCTCAAGGATCGTCACTTATATGCCAAATTTAGCAAGTGTGAGTTTTGGTTGAACTCGATAGAATTTTTGGGCCATGTGGTATCAAGCGAAGCCATAATAGTGCACTCTCAAAAAATCGAAGGGGTGAAGAATTGGCCTAGGCCGGTGAATCCTACAGATCTTCGGAGTTTGTTGGGTTTAGCTGGATACTATTGAAGGTTCATGGAAAGTTTCTCAGCAATTGCAGCACCTTTAACCAAATTGACCCAGAAGAAGGTGAAATTCTAATGGTCGGAGGCTTGTGAGAAGAGATTCCAAGAGTTGAAGACTCAACTTACTTCATCACCAGTATTAACTTTACTGGAGGGGAATCGATGGGTTCGTGGTGTATTGTGATTTATTATAGATTGGACTTGGGTGTGTGTTGATGCAGCACGGGAAGGTTATAGCATATTCCTCTAGACAGCTAAAAGTTCATGAGAAGAATTACCCGAACCATGATCTTTAGTTGGCTGCGGTGGTATTTGCCTTGAAGATATGGCGACATTACTTCTATGGGGTTCACGTGGATGTGTTTACAGACCATAAGAGCTTGCAATATGTGTTTACTCAGAAAGATCTCAATCTTTGGCAAAGGAGGTGGTTGGAGCTACTCAAGGACTATGATATGAGTGTCCTTTACCATCCAAGTAAGGTCAACATAGTAGCGGATGCACTTAGTAGGCTCTCCATGGAGAGTGTGCCCCATGTGGATGAGGGGAAGAAAGAGTTGGTGAAGGATGTGCATCCCCTCGCAAGGTTGGGAGTTAGGTTGGTTAACTCGACTGATGGCAGTGTTGTGGTTCAGAATAAATCAAAATCGTCCTTGGTGACTGATGTAAAAGCTAGGCAAGATGAGGACCTGATTTTGGTAAAGTTAAAGTAAGTCGTTCAAAATTAGAAGGTAGAGGTATTCTCTAAAGGGGCAGATGGTGTGCTTCGGTACCAGGTTTGCCTGTGTGTTCTAGATGTTGATGATTTAAGGAGCCGGATGTTGCATGAGGCTCATGGATCCAAGTATTCTATCCACCCAGGTGCCACCAAGATGTACCGTGACTTACGAAAAATCTATTGGTGGAATGGCATGAAGAAGGATATTGTAGAATTTGTAGCCAAGTTTCCGAACTGTCAACAAGTAAAAGTTGAGCATCTGAGGCCGAGAGGTGTACTTCAGGGATATCAGTATTTTTACTTGGAAGTGGTAAGCAATCAATAAGGACTTCATCACAGGTTTGCCTCACAGTCGTCGTCAATATGACTCCATTTAGGTTGTGGTAGACAAGTTGACCAAGGCTACTCATTTCCTAATGGTTAAAACCACGAATTTGGTAGAGGATTATGCCAAGTTATATATCCGAGAGCTAGTCTGATTTCATGGAGTGCCCTTATCCATCATTTCAAATAGAGGTACTTAATTTTGGAATTCATTTCAAAAAGGATTAGGTACACAGGTTTAACTCATCACAACATTTCACCCGCAAATGGATGGTCAGGCAGAGTGGATAATCCAGACCCTTGAGGACATGTTGAGAGAATGCATGATTGACTTCAGAGGTAGCTGGGATGAGCATTTGCCTTTTATCGAGTTTGCATACAACAACAGCTATCATTCCAGTATACAGATGGCACCAGTCGAGGCTCTCTATGGGCGGAGATGTAGGTCGCCCATTGGATGGTTTGAGGTTGGTGAAGCGGCGATGATAGGACTAGATTCGGTTCACGAGGCTGTGGAGAAAGTTCAGTTGATAAGGGACAAGTTGAAAACTACCCAGAGTCATCAAAAGTCCTATGCCGATGTGAGAAGGAGAGAATTAGAATTTGAGGTCAATGATTGGGTATTTCTGAAGGTGTCTCCCATGAAGAGAGTGATGAGGTTTGGTAAGAAGGGTAAGCTTAGTCCCCACTATGTCGTCCGATACAGGATAGTGAGACGTGTTGGCAAGGTGGCCTATAAGTTGATTTTCCCTAAGAATTAGCTTCTGTGCATCCCATATTCCATGTGTCACTCTTGAAGAAGTGTTTAGGTGATCCAGCTCTAGTTATCCCGGTGGACAGTGTTGGTGTAAAAGACAGCCTCAGTTATGAGGAGGATCCGGTAGAAATACTGGATCAGCAGGTTCGAATGCTAAGGAACAAGGAAGTAGCTTCAGTTAAATTATTATGGAGAAATCAGCATATTAAGGGAGCTACGTGGGGAGCCGAAGTGGATATGATGGCTAGATACCCACAGTTATTCTTTACCGTCTCAGTTCTAGCTTGAGGTATCAGTTTTAACCTAAAACTCTATTTAGTTTTCATTTTCAGTTCATGTGCCCAAGTTTCTTTTATGTATATGGATGAGTGTATGATTTTTGAATTCAGTTCGGCTATGAAGTATGAATCAGAGGTTGTCATTCTGTTAGTTTTTCGATTTAAATGCTTAGTATTTGAATATAATAATTGCATTTCTCTACTTCTCTGTATGTTTTCTAGCATTCGAGGACAAATGTTCCCAAGGGGGGAGATATTGTTATGCCCCGAAAGCCCAAAGATCAAACCCGAGAGTTGAAATAGAGAAAAAGTTGAAATTTGGCATCAGGAACAGAACAAGTCGCGGGAAGACTCGTGAGATCAACCCACGAGTCATGATGTGACTCGTGGGGAAAACCAGGGAATGAGATTGAACTTGAGAAGAGGAGACCCCACGGACATGACCACAACTCATGGTCGGGCCCCATGTGTCGTTAGGTCAGTCGTGGGGTGGGTGAGAAGGAAAAGAGAAGGGAGAAGGGCAGTGCACTTGACGGAAGGACCACATGAGTCGTGGTCAGTCACCACGATTCGTGG
This sequence comes from Datura wrightii, assembly GCA_035772735.1. NCBI lineage: Eukaryota > Viridiplantae > Streptophyta > Magnoliopsida > Solanales > Solanaceae > Datura > Datura wrightii. Next base: position 7,976,818 of record JASDFA010000010.1, on the reverse strand, counting down.
GGAGGGTCTTGGTAAGCTAGTTGAGAAAATAATTAGCATGGAGGTAGTGTACATAACGGGTGGTAACCACGAGTTGTGGTCACCAGTAACGAATCGTAAGGTTGCCCGTGATGAGCCCAGACAATCAGGTGAGCAATGTACCTCATGGATCATGCCACGAGTCGTGGCCCAAGGTAACAAGTCATTAGGTCCCTTGTTCGGACCACCTAGCAGTTATTTTCTGCGAATTTAGTAAGGGCTTTTCCGTAATTCCTAAGTTCCTAAGGCTAAACTACATCATTTTGAGTTATGAATAGTGACTTTTAAAGGGTTTAAGTTCATTTTAGGCCTTATTTCTTCATGCATGCAAGGTAGAAGACTAGAGAGGGTGATCAAGCCTAGCATTCATTAATTTCTCTTCAATTTCCTATTGGGCATTCAAAAAAGTGTAAGAATCAGCTACCAACAGGTATGTAGGGTTATGAATGGGTGATTCCTTTCACACCCATGTCCAATCCCTCTCTAAATCATGAATGATCTATGACTAATCTATGGAGTTTTAACCCAATGCATGAATCTCCTAATTCATTTCATGGGTATGATTTAAGTACATTTCTATTATTGAATTATGAAGCATGGGCAAGTTTTGTAATGTTTTCAATTAAAAATCATGTATCTAGCATTATGAATTAAAAAGTCCATTGTTGAAAAGTTCATGAAAGATGAGATTTGTGATGAATGCATGATGATGATGAGGTATTATGATGAAAAGTATGTTTCCAAGCTACCCATGTTTATAATTATGTTTTCAATATAAATTGAGTACTTTCAAGTATGATAAAGCTTTGGGCAATGCCCACATGTTTAAGTACGATTGATAATTTTTTCGAGTTAAGCTTACCACATGGTTTTGGGATGAAGACTCCCACTTATATTTTCAGCTTGTGGTATGTTCGAGTTAATTTTTTTCATATGCATAGCTTACCACATGGTTTTGGGGAGAAGACTCCCAATTATCTTTCAGCTTGTGGTATGGTTTGAGTTAAAGCTTATCTTATGCATGATATCCGCTTTGAGATGTATTTGATTTATGAGCTTTGTCAATAGACGATGTTGAGCTTCGTTGAATAACGATGTAGAGCATATGTATGTTTTTTTAGGAGTAGTGTCTAGCACCGAGCAGGCTAATGGTCGATCACTCTATGCCTAAGAACTACGCGCCAATGTAGGTTTATACATTATAATTTCGGGACCTCCCTTGTGAGATATCCCCTTCCCTATTGGGCCACGAGCTTGATATCGATATCATGGTATCATCCCTAGCCCTGGAAAGGCTTTGGATGGCTCTACCCACTTGAGTGTGATATTTGGGACCACATAAGCTCTATCATGGTATGTGGTTAAAAGACAAGTCTCCCATTGTTCCTCATGATTTCAGTTATGCATGTTCATTACTCATGAGATTTACATATGTAAGTGTGTTCTAAAGCAGGTTTGACTCAATATCCAGCTTTACTTATAAATTTCAGATTTCAGCTTTGTGTCAATCGATTATGTTATGATATGTCAGGAAGATATGTTATGTTATGATGAGATAATGATTTCAGAAAAAATGCATGCTAGCCCTACTCTCAGATTCTCAATATTTATGTCTTACAGTATGCATTGTCTTTAAAAGATTTTATTTATTTAAGCGGTTTTACTTACCTTGCATACTCGGCACATTCCACATACTGACCGCATACTCTATGCTGTATCATTTCATGATATAGGACCCGACTCTCAGGTTCAGCCCCGTTCATAGTCAGCTTACCAGAGTTAGCCTTTGAGTTATTGGTGAGTCCTCATCTCCCGAGGACTAGACTGTTCTAATTTTCTTCATGTATTTTCAGTTTCAACTTGTTGAGTTAGTTGGGGTCTTGTCCTATCAACTCATCATGTTTAGCGGCTTTTCAGACAGGTGTATGTAATTAGCTTCGAATTTGCGTATTTTGATGTTATGTTTAAGTATAGACTTCCGTTATGATTATATTGTTGATTATTCAGTTTCATTAATCGATTTAGATGTATGCTTATGCCATGGGTCAACTTGGGATCTCTCAGGCCTCCTTGATAATGCTCAAACCATACCTCCTACCGAAGTATGAAGCGGCCGTTGTCAATAAAGAACCCAACTAGAGGTTGGGGTCAATCAATCTTGGAAATACAGCATCCCACTTTTTTTACTACCAGGGGTTTCAATACATTTCATGGTTGTCAGTATACAGATAGACTCTGTATGAGCCCTATCGGCTCCATTTATGATTGTGATAGAGATTTATTTTTATTTTACCCCGGTATGGCACACCGACTGGAGATATTTTTATTTATCCCCGGTATGGTACATCAACTGCAGATATTTTTATTTTACTCCAATATGATACACCGGAAAGTGATATTTTATTTTACCCTAATGTGGTACACCGGCTGGAGATATTTTTATTTTACCCCGGTATGTTACATCAGCTGGAGGTATCTTTATTTTACCCCGATATGATACACCAGGTGGAGATATTTTATTTTACCCCGATGTGGTATATCGGCTGGACGAATTTACCATATGGATTTATGGTTGGCTTGTTGCCGACATTACAGTTATAATTTCTTTCTAGTGCATTACTTAATTGCATTTTCATTTCATTATAGAGTTATTATCCAGTTTCGATTTCAAGGATTCCAGGTTATCTACATGCTTTATATGTTTATGTGTTGATTCAGTTATTACAAGATTGTTATCTCATGTTTACAGTTTCATCCTTATACACCAATACATTTCATTGGTACTAACGTCCCTTCACCTAGGGACCTGCATTCGTGTCGCAAGTGCAGGTAGAGGCTAGGATTACCAGTTGCAATAGCGGTTCGTGAGATCAGCGAATGTGTTGGTATGCTCCTTTCTTCCTGGAGCTAGGGCTTAGTTATTTTGGCTTGAGTTTTGAGTTATAGTTACGGGTAGGTCGGAGCCCTATTCCGACCATCAGTTTAGTTTACTCACTAGAGGCTTTGTGGACTTAGTATGTATAGTATTATTCAGTTTGTGGCCTTGTCGGCTTTCCGTTGCTTGGTTTAGCATAGTCATGGCCTTATAAGCATTTTAGTTATTTATTTGTGCTAATTGAGACCTTATGGGTCCAGATGATTACTCTAGTTGATTGTGACAGGTGGCCTGGAAGGCCTAAGTGTTACAGTTATAGATGTTATATAGTTGGCTTCCCGGTCAGTCAGTTATCGGGAGCCAGTCGTGCCCTCCCCTAGTTTTAGGGTGTCACAAGACTTGGTATCAGATCGAAATTGTATCCTAGGGAGTCCACAAGACGTTTCTAGTAGAGTCTTGCTTATGGGTATGTTGTGCACCATACTTATAATCAGGAGGCTACAGGGCATTTAGAAGTTGTTTCACTTTGTTCGTTAATAGATCGTGTTATAGAGCAAAGATGTAGGCAATGTTTCAAATCTAAATCATGCCTATGTTTTAGAATTCTCCTTCACTAAGGCAGATGGTTACGGGATTTATCAGCACTGATATCGTGAAGGGCTCGTCCTCTTTTATATTAGAGAAATAGATAAGAGGGTTGAAGTGAGTTTCCCACTCCCCATACTATAGTTCTTTCAAGTTTTGGTCGGAGCTACTGTGTAAAAAGGGATTCAGCCTTCCTGTTGTCCTAGTTCTGGTGGATCCAAGAGGGCATATAGTTGTTGATCCTCCAGAACCTATTGTAACTTCAGGTGTATGAGAGGGGGGAGATTTTTAGATAGCATTTCAGATTCTAACCCGAGAGGTGGCAATTCCAAATCAGCAGTTGGAGTCAATAACAGGATCCAGGGGAAGCACTCCTGAGAGTTCTAGGGCCCCTGAGCCTTTGAGCTTAAGTCCTCCAATCTTTACTGGATCAGACCCGGACAAGGACCCGCTTGTTTTCATTGATCAGATATACGGAATACTGTGTATTATGCGAGCTATGGGAATAAAGGTAGTGGAGTTAGCATCATTTAGGGTACAAAATATGGTTATCCTATGGTTTGAATATTGGGAGTGATCCAGAGTAGCAAATGCACCTCCAACTAAATGGGAGGAATTCCTAAAGTTTTTCATGGATTAGTACTTGCCATGGGAACTTCGATAAGTTCAAGCTAACTAGTTTTGCATCTAGAATAGGGCAGCATGAGTATTCACAAATATAGCCTCAAGTTCAATTTCTTGGCCCGATATGCTCCAGGCATGGTTGGAATATGAGGGATAATGTCCATCGAATTGTATCAGTTTTAGTACCCCATCTGGTTTTAAAATATTTGGAGGTGACTACCTGGAGAGATATGACTATTGCTAAGACGGAGGATTTGATTCAACGTCGCCCAAGTACCAATATTCAATTTATACTTTTTTCCCTAGACCAGAATTTAGTTTTTTTAGCCCTCATTTTTAAGACAGGCGGTAACAGGCCATGATAAAGGAAAGGGTAAGAGATATGCTTCAGGTTTGAGACATGCTTCACACTGATCCTATATCATAAGTGGTGAATGGAAAGGTGACATTGGAGTTAATCATCACTTCCGTGGCAGTGTATAAATTTTCTTACGGTTAGAAAAGTTCACCGATTATTTGGTGTCAAGGAATGCCTACCTCATGTTAGATAAATAGATTGAGTTGACAAAATGAGGTTTTTATGAATATATGGAATGTATATTACAATAAAAGTCAAGGAAAAGTTAAAGATATTATGGCCAAGCTACGTCTACCAAGTATAACCCTCATTTGAGGACATATGATTTTAGGAGGGGGGAGAGGATGTTACACCCCGGAAATTTCTTTAGTGATTATTTGATGTTTTTATGTCATGTTAAGGGATGTATGGTCTGTATTTTTATTGTAGGTGAGAAGGAAAACATGTACGAAAGGAAGAGCGAAGAGTATGTGAATTTCACAAGTAAGGGTCAATTTTAAAAGACTATATATTCAAATCTACAATGAGTTAGAGTCCTACAACCGATAAAATTAAAGGTATTTGAGTCTAGTTTATAGAACATCAAACGTCTCATCAATCAGAGTTCGAAGTAAAAAGTTATGAGCATTTTACTAAAGCCCATTAAGTAGTGACGTAAGCACCGCCTCCACCGCCCTATCCCTATTTATTTAAGTTGTTTGCTGCTCAAATCATATCATCCCTATCCAAATTCAAGCTGCCTAATTAGAAGACACTTATCTCTATATTTTACATCCAAGAACCAAGATAAATCAAGGAAAATCATCAACCAAAAATTCAAGCCGAGTGAAGAAGATCATTGCAAAGTTGAAGAGAGGCATCGGAGAGTCTTGTTGCTGCGTTTGGCAGCATTTTATGATGTTTTTTCTTCGTTTATGGAGCAGTACTAAGCTGAATATATACTCCCTTTTTTTATGGTTGGATTCAAGTAAGGAGGTAAGGATTCTACCCATTAAACTTACCAAAACTCTTAGCTAAAAGCTGGAAAATTGGAAGCTAAACTAGGTTGTTTTTTTTTTTTTAATGTGTGTTTAGATGAAGTTTCTTCCATGCTTTGGGAAGTGAAGCTTCTCTTTTTGAAACCATGTTAAGCTTCCTAGATACTCCATATTATTAGGAGTAGAATACAAGAAAAGGGTAACCATTTCTAGCTATTAAACTTGCAAGAATTTGCTTAGCTAAAGCTAGAAGTTGAAGTCGATTTTGTGGCTCATTTTTGGTGTGTTTTTGGGTGAAGTTTCTGACCGTTTTTGGAGGTTGATACAAATGTGTTTTTCTGGGAATATACTCCTTTTATGCTGGGGAATTATCATTAAAAAATCTAGGTATGTTCACCCTTTCAGTTTTCCCCTTAAAGGTATTGGAAACAAGTTAAAACAAACTATTGAAATGTTGTTTTGTATTATTGTTGTGACTGTTGTTGGGATGACGTTTTGGCTAGGAAACCAGACTTTTGGCATGAGTATAACTTGAAGGTATTTAAGAATACTAAGCATGGTTGTTGGAGGAACGAATCGATTAAGGAAAACTCGTCAAAACAAGGTATATAAGGCACTCTTTGTCTCTTGATTTTCAAGCACAAATTCATGCAGAGGATGAATCCGGCATTCCACTGTACTTAAGTTTATGTAGTAGTATATTATGGTTCTTCAGAGTTGTTAGAATTACTTGGTATTAAGTTATGTATTAGCTATATATTTGGAACACATGAATGTAAAAGTGAAGAGGGCAATTGCCTTCGATTATGGTCATAGTAGTAAATTGAGTCTGAGGTCCCCTCAGTGTGAACACTGTGAGCTGGTCCTTTAATTATGTTATGTATTTTTGGTTTAAAAGGTGTTTCACATCATGGTTTCTAAGTAAATTTATTAACATGGAAATACAATGATGCGCAGACGAACCTAATATTTAAAATCGGTTTTAACTCAATAAGGGCAAACGAGGGTGACCAAATGGAATTTCCTTAAAATAGATGCCTACCCTCTTATATTCATGTTTTAGGATACCTGGGGTCATGAGAAGGTCCCCTGATCCCTCTCCCTTAAGCTAAGTGAATAATTAATGTGTTTCTTACTTAACCAATACGTTAAACTTGGAAAATAGAACTCGAATGTGTAAACTATTGATATTTCTATGGAACCATCCTTATGGGAAGTTATTCACAGTATCTTGATGTTATCAGGTTATACGAAAACCATAATATATATACAGACTTATTCTTACATGCTAACGCAACAAGGATTGCCTTTAGAAAGTCGCTATATATTTATTAGAGCTCTTGAGTTATCTATACCTCCTGAGAATTATTTAAGTCTTTATTTAGACACATTGCATGTTCTTTGAAAGTTGTATATGTGTAAGGAAGTTAACCCATGTGTAAAGGTTGAGGCGCTAGTAGCAAAGGAAAGATAAGAGTAAATGTTAGACCTTTTAAGGTAATATGTGAGTTATATGCTCTCTGTCCATAGTTGATTTCAAGAACCTTTGAACGTTAAAATATGAGCAAGACGAGGTTTAAGAGATAAGGTTGGAAATTAGGTAAAAAGGTGAGTACCTATAAGAATTGCTGGAATAGTGAACACGAGAGTAAATAATTAAGTATGGAATGACGAATCCTATTTGGAAAAGAAGTTAAGATGAATACGAAAAGTAGATCTAAAAGTTGTTAACTTAGATGATAAGCGTTATGATTGCGAATAAGTTACACAAATGGCTAGCAAGATTTACCCTGTTCTAAAGACGTTTAGCCAAAAAGATATAAATAAAGTTGTTTATGTTTAGTTTGTGTTAAGTTGATGAAAGTCCAGTAAAGTGTCAACTTCTTATGAAATGATTAAGATCAAATATGTTTGAGATAGTAACTCAAGTTAAAGAGAAGTTCTTTGTAATGCTTTTTAAACAATTATCCTTGATTATTTGTCCTAAGTATTGGATTATTTTTTACAGGTTTTAAAGGATTTTTCCCGGAAGTTTCTAAACTGTTTTTAATGCCGCTAAGCTTTCCTAAGCTCCTCATATATTGTAAAGTTTCACACGATCCATTCCTATTTTGTCTAAAGCACGACTATAAGCCTTTATTTATCTTAAGGCATCCCCTAGACAATTCCCTAGCATTTTCATGTTAAAGAGCTCCAAGTTTGAGATACACGAGTTATGTCTTCCTGTTCATATGTTACGTTGAGATGTGATATGATGTGCAACGAATGAGGTATGCTCACAATTCTTGATATGAAAGTATGAAAGTCAAATGAGTATAAGCACAAACTAAATATTAAGATTGTCAACAGAAAATGTTAAGTTATTCCTCCTTGCTCCTCGTGTTAGAGTTGCTAGGAGATGTTTAAAATCATGAACGTGTGTCTACACAATCTTTATGATATCCCAGTCCTAGGAACTTCCCTAGAATTAATTCACAGCATATGTATGTATTTAAATGCTAAATGAAAGACCTATATATATATGGCATAATTGTAGTATTTGGGGTCGTAGTAGATCCTACATATGTTATAGTTACTGAGTCAGCATATTTCATGGTTGTCAGTATACAAATAGACTTTGTATGAGCCCTATCGGCTCCATTTATGATTGGGATTTATATTTATTTTTATTTTACCTCGATATGATACACCGACTGGAGATATTTTTATTTAATCTCAATATGATACATTAGCTGCACATATCTTCATTTTACCCCAGTATGATACACCTGTAGGAGATATTTTATTTTGCCCCGTTGGTTTACTGCTCTGACCCCTAGAGCCTAATGTTCTCCCCCTCTGATCGTGCCTCGATCTGGATGGCACACTCAATATTGAAGATACTGGAGCTGATGATCTCTGGTGGGTCTGCTGCGGTGCCCACCTCCTGACCTCGGCTGTGGGAAATTTGTGGTCATCGGTCTTGACCCTCTTGGCCTCCCTCTCTCTCAGATGTGCCACCTCCATCTGCTGGGCATACAAGACTATCCGAGGGAAATCCATATCCTGATGGAGCATAGTGGTCCTGCAATCCTTGTCCAAATAACCTGCTACTCCATGAACAAATCTACTCACTCGCGTCCTCTGATCATCCACTAACTCTGGGGCATACTTTGATAGGTGAGTGAACTCGAGAGCATACTCTTGTACCGTCATCCTCCCTTGCTTAAAATTTACGAACTCAACTGCCTTCAACTCCCTCATCTCACGAGGGAAGAACCGATCCAAGAATGCAACATGAAACTCTTCCTAAGTAATAGGGCCTGCTCCGATGACCCTTCTATCCTTCCATTGGCGAAACCAGATATGCGCAACCCCTTTCAACTGATACAAGGCCAACTCTGCGCACTCAAATCCATTCACCCTCATGATTTGAGTGATCTTTACAATCTCATCTAGGAACTCATGTGGGTCCTCATCTACTTTTGACCTGAGAAACTCTGGTGGGGTCATTCTCAAGAAGTCTTAAACTCGAGCCACCACTACATTTCCATTTTTCGGAACATGCTCAATAGCCTGCTGATTGACCTGAGCAGTTAAGGCTTGCGCAAGTATCTGAATAGCTGCCCGAAATTCAACATAGGCAACTGATTCCGGTGCTTGGGGCTCCTAAACTGGTGGGGCTTGATGGTGCCCATTACCGTTTCCATCCTCGTGGCCTTCACCGTTCCCATTCCTTCTACCATTCATTCTTCGAGGAGCCATGATTCTACAATTGCGAATAGCACGAATTTGAAAGATAGGGAGACATTTCATCGCACAACATAGATCATGAAAGAAGGAAACGTTTTGTAGCCTCTTCGTTATAAGTATGCCACGCTTCACACCCATGAAAAAGACTCTACTTAGCACAACTTTCAGACACCCTAGGACATTTCAAACCTATTGCCCTGATACCAAGTTTTTCACGACCCGAATGGAGGCCCAGATCGAAACACAGGACAAAGAGCCCTGAGAGACCCCAAGTTGACCCAAGGCATAAGCACATATCTAACTCGATCAATGAAACTGAATAATCAATAATATAATCACAACGGAAGACTAAACTTAAACATAACATCAGAATATGCAATCCGAACCTAATTACATACACCTGTCTGAAAAGCTTCTAAACATGACGAGTTGATGGGACAAGACCCCAACTAACTCAATAAGCTGAAACTGAAAATACATGAAGAAAATCAGAATAGTATAGTCCTTGAGAGATGAGGATTCACCAATAATGCAAAGTCTAACTCTGATAAGATGACTACAAACGGGGCTGAACCTGAGAGCCGGATCCTGTGTCATGAAATGATAAAGGATAGAGTATGCGGTCAGTACGTAGAATGTACCGAGTACAAGGTAAGTAATACTTCTTAAGTAAATAAAATCATTTAAAAACAATGAATACTGTAAAACATAAACATTAAGAATCTGAGAGTAGGGCTGGCATGCATTCTTTCTGAAATCATGATCTCATCATAACATAACATATCATCCTGACATATCATAACATAATCGATTGACTCAAAGCTGAAATCTAATATTTATAAGTAAAGCTGGACATTGAGTCAAACCTACTTTAGAACATGCTTACATATGTAAATCTCATGAGTAATGAACATGCATAACTGAAATCATGAGGAACAATGAGAGACTCGTCATTTAATCGACATACCACGATAAAGCTTACGTGGTCCCAACTATCACCTCAAGTGGGTAGAGCCGTCCAAAGATTTGCTAGGGCTAGGAACGATACCATGATATCAATATCAAGCTCGTGGACCAATAGGGAAGGGGATAGCTCGCAAGAGAGGTCCCAAAATCATAATGTATAAACCTACGTTGGCGCGTAGTTCTGAGGCATAGGGTGATCAACCCTTAGCTTGCTCCGTGCTAGACATTACTCCACAAAAAAAACATGCATATTCTCTACATTGTTATTCAACAAACCTCAACATCATCTATTGACAAAGCTCATAAATCAAATAAATCTCAAAGCAGAAATCATGCATTAGAGAAGCTTTAACTCAAACCATACCACAAGCTGAAAGATAATTGGGAGTCTTGCTCCAAAACCATATGGTAAGCTATACATATGAAAAACTTTAACTAAAACATACCACAATATGAAAATATAAGTGGGAGTCTTCGCCCCAAAACTATGTGGTAAGCTTAATTCGGGAAAATCATCAATCGTACTTAAATGTGTGGGCATTGCCCAATGCTTTATCATACTTGAAAATACTCACTTCATACTAAAAAGATAATTATAAACATGGGTAGCTTGGAAACATAATTTTCATCATAATACCTCATCATTATCATGCATTCATCACAAATCTCATTTTTCCTGAACTTTTCGACAATGGGCTTTTTAATTCATAAAGCTAGGTACATGATTTTTAATTGAAAGCATTACAAAACTTGCCCATGATTCATAATTCAATAATAGAAATGTACTTAAATCATACCCATTAATTGAATTAGGAGATTCATGCATTAGGTTAAAACCCCATAGATTAGTCATAGTTCATTCATGATTTAGAGAGGGATTGGGCATGGGTGTGAATGGAATCACCTATTCATAACCCTACATACCTGTTGGTAGATGATTCTTACACTTCTTTGAATACCCAATAGGAAATTGATGAGAAATAAATGAATGCTAGGCTTGATCACCCTCTGTGGTCTTCTACCTTGCATGCATGAAGATATAAGGCCTAAAATGAACTTAACCCCTTTAAAAGTCACTATTGATAACACAAAACAACGTAGTTTGGGTCTTAGGAACTTGGGAATTACGAAAAATCACTTACTAAATTCACGGAAAATAATTGCCAGGTGGTCCCAATGAGGGACCTAACGACTCGTTACCCTTGGCCAAGACACGTGGCATGATCCGTGAGGTACACTGCTCATCTGATCGTCTGGGCTCATCATGGGAAACCTCACGACTCGTTACTGGTGACCACGACTCGTGGTCACCACCCGTTATGTACACTACCTCCATGCCAATTATTTCCTCAACTAGCTTACCACGACACTCCCCACAAATCATGGTGACTGACCATGACTCGTGGGGTCCTTTCGTCAAGTACACTGCCCTTCTCCCTTCTCTTTTCCTTCTCACCTACCCCATGACTGACCTAACGGCTCGTGGGGCCTGACCACTAGTCTTGGTCATGTCTGTGGGGTCTCCTATTCTCAATTTCAATCTCATTCCCTGACTTTCCCCATGAGTCAAATCACGACTCATGGGTTGATCTCACGAGTCTCCCCATGACTCGTTCTGTGCCTGATGCCAAATTTCAACTTTTTCTCTATTTCAACTCTCGGGTCTGATCTTTGGGCTTTCGGAGCATAACAGGAACAATGGGAGGACTTTTCATAACCGACACCGTTACAGTAGAGCCTTACATGATGCCCCAACTATTTCATCAAGTGGGCAGAGTCGCCCCTACTTTTCCAAGAGAGGGACGTGCATTATGTGATATCACGAAAGAGGGGATCATTAACATTGTAATGTATCATTATAAATCTATGGTGTCACGTGGTTATGAGATACCGGCGTAGTCTTTTGAACATCGGGCTACTCAGTGCTAGACAAAGGCTCTCGAATACATGCACATTAGGCTCATATGTAAATCAATAACATCATTTATTGAGATTCATGGTGAAATGAACATTATCATCATTGATCCCCATTAAATACATGATTAGCCAAGAATCATAGGCCCTTTAGTCGACCAACATCATAAATCGATAAATCATGAGATCCATTTCATAAATCGTAAATCATTCTTGAACATATGGGCATTGCCCAATACTTTACCATGCTTGAAAATACTCAATTCATTTGAAAACATGATTATAAACATGGGTAACTTGAAAACATGTTTTTCATCATCAATAATTCATAAAACTTGAACATTCATCATAAACTTGGACTTTCATGAACTTTTCATAAATGGGTATTTAATTTATAAAACTTGAAACATAATTTTTAATGAAAAACAACATAAAACCTGCCCATAATTCGTAATTCAATAATAGTAAAACAATTAGATCAAGCCCATGTAGAGAAATCGAATTATCATGCATTGAGTAAAAATCCCATGGAATTTAGATAAGAAATTTCATGAATTGAAAGAGATTGGGCATGGGTGTGAAGGGATTCACCCATTCATAACCTTACATACCTGGGGAAAATAAAATCTCGTCACTCCTTGAAAGCCCAAAGGAAAATTTGAAGAAAACCTTGAAGAACAAGCTTGAATCACCTTCTCAATTCTCTAACTTTTCATGCATGGGTTGTGAATAGGTTAGAAGGCTTAACCTATCTTAATACACTCAGAAATAACTTAAAACGATGTAGTTTAGGACCTTAAAGCGTAGGAATAATGAAAATTCCCTTAATGAAAACCCTGAAAAATCTGCACTGGGTGAACTAACGAACGGTCCCACGAGACGTCACCTGGTACTACGACTCGTGGTATTGAGCCGTTGGATCCACTGCCCATTTTATCCTTTCGGATTCCCTTCCTACGACTCGACAGGTCCAGTCATTGTGACGTCTGTGGTTTCCCTCTTCAGGTTTTGTACTAATCCTTTCCACGACCCTCACCACGACTCGTAACTTCCTCCAACAAGTCGTGGTTAACTTTCATTATATAGACTGGAAAAATATAGATATTCCATTCCACGACTGGTGACCATGACCCGTTAATCTTCACGACAGGTCGTGGGATGACTCGTCACCTTCGCTTAAGTTGAGGACCAGTTCCCACCATGGCTCCATACGATGACTCGTTGTAACAAAAAATGAGTCGTTACTTCGCTCGTTACTTCCCAATGTCACCAGTCCAACCTTCCTATGACTGCTTCCCACGGGTCGTTGGTTGGACAAACGATCCGCTGGGTCTTTCATCCTGTGGGATTTTTTTCCCAATTTCAGCCAACTTCCATTTTAAAATTATGGGTCTTAGGCACTTCTGGGGTATTACAATATCTCCCCCTTGGGAACATTCATCCTCGAATGTTGGAAAACATACAGAAAATAGAGAAATTCAATCAATATACTCAAAACTGATCATTTAAATTGAAAACTGACGGATTGACTATCTTCGATTCAAACTACATTGTTGAATTGAATTCATGATTCATATATGCATCCATATACATAAAAGAAACTTGAACACATGAATAGAACATGAAAACTAAATAGAGTTTTTAGGGAAAAAACGGATACCTCAAGTTTGAACTAAGCCGGTAGAAAATAAATGTGGGTATCTAGCCATCATATCTGCTTCGCCTCCCACGTAGCTCCTTTAACATACTGATTTCTCCATAACACTTTAACTGAAACTACTTCCTTGTTCCTTAGCCTTCGAACCTGACGATCCAATATTTCCACCGGAACTCCTCATAACAAAGGCTTTCTTTCACAACAACACTATCCATCGGGACAACTAGAGCTGGATCACCCAAACACCTCTTTAAGAGTGACACATGGAAAATAGGATGCACAGAAGCTAATTCTAAGGGCAACTCTAATTCATATGCCACCTTGCCAACCCGTTTCACAATCCGATAGGGGCCAACATAACAGGGGCTGAGTTTTCCTTTCTTTCCAAACCGCATCACCCCCTGCATAGGAGATACCTTCAAAAACACCCAATCATCAACTTCAAATTCTAATTCTCTCCTTCTCACGTTGGCATAGGACTTTTGGAGACTCTGAGCGGTTTTCATCCTATCACTTATCAATTGAACCTTCTCATAGCCTCATGAACTGAATCTAGTCCTATCATCACTGCCTCACCAACTTCGAACCAACCGATGGGCGACCTACATCTCAGCCCATAGAGAGCCTCGAATGGTGCCATATGAATGCCTAGTATTTGTTATTGTAGGCAAACTTGATAAGAGGCAAATGCTCATCCCAGCTACCCTTGAAGTCGATTACGCATCCTCTCAACATGTCCTTGAGGGTCAGATTGTCTGTTTCGCTTGACCATCCGTTTGCGGGTGAAATGCGGTGTTGAGCTTAACCTGTGTACCCATTCCCTTTTGAAATGACCTCCAAATCTGAGAGGTAAATTAGGTATCCCTGTCTAAAATGATGGATAAGGGAACTCCATGTAGTCGAACTAGCTCCCGGATATATAGTTACATAATCCTCCACCTAATCCATGGTTTTGATTAGTATGAAATCCGCAGCCTTGGTCAACCTGTCTACCACAACCCAAATAGAGTCATATTGCCGATGAGTACGAGGCAGACCTATGATGAAATCCTTATTAATTTCTTCCACTTCCAAGTAGGAATACTGATATCCTGAAGTACACCTCTCGGTCTCTGGTGCTCGACCTTTACTTGCTGACAGTTTAGGAATTTAGCTACGAATTTTGCGATGTCCTTCTTCATGCCTCTCCACCAATAAAATTCTCGTAAATCATGGTACATCTTGGTGGCACCTGGATGGATAGAACACCTAGATCCATGAGCCTCATGCAACATTCAGCTCCTCAAATCACCAACATCCGAAACACATAGGCGACCCTAGTACCAAAGCAAACCATCTCCCCCTTTTGAGAAGACTTCTACCTTCTGACTTTGAACGACTTCCTTCAACTTTACCAAAATCGAGTCCTCATCTTGTCTAGCTTTTACATCAGTCACCAAGGACGATTCTGATCCGTTCTGAACAACAACACCGTCATCGGTCGAGTCAACCAACCTAACCCCCAACGTTGGAGTCGATGCACATCCTTTACCAGCTCCTTCTTCCCTTCATCCACATGAGACACACTCTCCATAGAGAGTCAAATAAGTGCATCCGCTACTACATTAGCCTAGCCCAGAAGGTATAGCACACTCATATCGTAGTCCTTGAGTAACTCCAATCACCTCTTTTGCTGAAGATCGAGATCCTTCTGAGTAAACACATATTGCAAGCTCTTATGGTCCGTAAACACATCCACGTGGACCCCATACAAATAATGTCGCCATATCTTCAAGGCGAATACCACCGCGGCCAATTCAAGATCATGGGTCGGGTAATTCTTCTCATGAACTTTTAGCTATCTGGAGGCATAGGCTATAACTTTCCCGTGCTGCATCAATACACACCCAAGTCCAATCCTTGAAGCATCACAATACCCCACGAACCCATCAGTAACCTCCAGTAGAGTTAACACCGGTGCTGAAGTAAGTCGGGTCTTCAACTCTTGGAAGCTCTTCTCACAAGCCTCTGACCATTGAAATTTTACCTTCTTTTGGGTCAATTTTGTCAAGGGTGCTGCGATAGATGAGAAACCTTCAACAAATCTCTGATAATAGCTAGCTAAACCCAAGAAGCTTCGAATATCCAAAGGATTCACCAGTCTAGGCCAATTAGGCCAATTCTTCACCACTTTTATTTTTTGAGAGTCCACCTATATGCCCTCACTTGATACCACATGGCCCAAAAACGCCACGAAGTCCAACCAAAAATCACATTTGCTGAATTTAGCACATAATTAGCAATCCTTGAGAGTCTGTAGCACCACCCTCAAATGAGCGGCATGATTCTCCTCGCTCGGAGAGTAAATAAGGATGTCATCAATAAACACAATCACAAACATGTCTAGGTATGGCTTGAACACCTTGTTCATTAAGTCCGTAAAAGCTGCAGGAGCATTTGTTAGTCCAAAAGACATAACTACAAACTCATAATGACCATACCGCATCCTTAAGGTTGTCTTCGGGATATCACTCTCCGAACGCTAAGCTGATGGTACCCGCATTTGAGATCTATCTTCGAAAAGCACTTGGCACCCTGAAGCTGGTCAAATAAATCATCAATCATGGGCAGAGGGTACTTGTTCTTGATGGTGACTTTGTTCAATTGCTAATAATCAATGCACATCTGAAGGGAACCATCCTTCTTTCGGACAAATAAGACTGGTGCACCCCATAGAGATTTGCTTGGTCTAATCAAACCCTTATCTAACAGGTCCTTAAATTGTTCCTTCAACTCCTCTAGCTCGGCTGGAGCCATTCTGTAAGGAGGGATAGATATAGGTTGCGTGTCGGGAAGAAGGTCAATACAAAATCAATTTCCCTCTCGGGAGGAACACCTGGTAAATCGTCATGGTATGCTTCTGGGTACTCACGCACTACTGGAACTAACTGGATAGTCGGGGTCTCGGACTCGGCATCCTTAACCCTAACTAGATGATACATACAACACTTGAAAATCATCTTCCTATCCTTAAGATAGGAAATAAACAACCTACAGGCATGGCCAAACTACTCTTCCACTCCAAGACTGACTCACCCAGAAAGTGAAACTCCACTGCACGGGTTCTATAATTAACAGAAGCATAACATGCATACAACTAATCCATGCTAAGAATAATATCAAAGTCAATCCTGGCTAACTCTACAAGGTCTGCGGAGGTGACTTTATGCAATATAGTGATTGGACATCTTTTATACACCCGCCTAGCTACAACCGAATCCCCAACAGGAGTAGAAACTGAAAATGGCTCTGACAGAACTTTGGGACTAACTCCACAGCTACTAGCAATATAAGGTGTCACAAAAGACAAGGTAGCCCATGGATCTAGTGAAGCATAAGCATCAAGGTGAAACACTTGTAACGTACCAGTAACCACATCTAATGAAGTCTCCTGCTCCTGACGCGAGGCGAGGGCATAGAATCTATTTTGGTGTTGTCCGCTACCCCCACTGGTAGATGCCCCCTGTGGAGATGAACGTGCTGGAGCTGCTGCTGACCTAGTAGTTTGTGCATGGCCTCTATCATCATCCTGTCTAGCAAATGGACATGCTTGGCATATGTGGCCGGATCTACCACACCCATAGCAAATATCTAAGCTGAGCAAGCACTCCTCAACATGACTCTTTCCACACTTACTGTAGGCTGGAAAGGTGCGCTCTTACCTGCGTGCCCTATGCGCGCATGTAGTCAAATTTTTTCTTTCTTTTTTGCGCTCCTCTTCGACGATTCACTCTGACTAGAACAATCTTCCTCTAGTCCCTCGATCCTGAAGCCCTACTACTCTTATCACCCTTGGGTCTGGATGGAACACTAGCTAATGATGGTGCTGGAGCTAGTGACCTCTGCTAAAACTGAGGGTGGTGACCACCACCGAATCTCTGATGAGTAAACCCATGGCTATTTGTCTGGGTGCTTTTGGCCTCTCTCTCCCTCATATGAGCTGCCTCCATCTGCTGGGCGTACAAAACTATCCGAGGGAAATCCATGTCCTGGTGGAGCATAGCGGTCCTGCAATCTTTGTCCAAATATCCCACCATGACATGAACAAATCGGCTACCCGCGTCCTGTGATCAACCACTAATTCTAGGGCATACTTTGATAAGCGAGTGAACTCGAGAGCATACTTACCGTCATCCTCCCCTGATTCAGATTTACGAACTCAGCTACATTCAGCTCCCTCATCTCACGAGGGAAGAACCGATCCAAGAATGCAACATGGAACTCCTCCCAAGTGATCGGGCCTGTCCCCGGTGGTCCTGCTATCTTTCCATTAGAAAAACTAGATGTGCGTGACCCCTTTCAACTGGTACGAGGCCAACTCCGCGCACTCAACTCCATTCACCCCCATGACTTGAGTGATCTTCATAATCTCATCTATGAAGTCATGCAGGTCCTCATCTACTTTTGACCCGAGGAACTTTGGCGGGTTCATTCTTGAAATCCCTGACTCGAGCTGCCACCGCATTGCCATTCTGCGGGACATGCACAACCACCTACTGATTAACCTGAGCGGTCAAGGCCTGCACAAGCATCTGAATAGCTGCCCGAAACTCAGCATGGGAAACTGGCTCCGGTTCCTGGTGCTCCTGAACTGGTGGGGCATACTGGTGCCCGTTACCATTGCAATCCCCTTTGCTATCTCCGTTTCCATTCCTCCTACCATTCATTCTTCGGAGAGCCATGATTTTGCAATCGTGAGTATCACGAGTTAGAAGGATAGGGGGATATTTCATTGCACGACATGGATTATGAAAGAAGGGAACATTTCCTAAACGTATCGTAGCCTCTTCGTCATAAGTGTGGCGCACTTCACACCCATGAAAAAGACTCTACTTAACACGTCTTTCAGACACCCTAAGATACTTCAAACCTATTGCCCTGTTACCAAGCTTGTCACGACCCGAACATAGACCCGGATCATAACACGGGACAAGAAGCCCCGAGAGACTCCGAGTTGATCCATGGCATGAACATTCATCTAACTCCATATCCTTTAAAGTGTAATACTTAACATAACGATATAGTGGAAGCATAAACATAACATAGCATAGCATGATGAGCAGTACATACTAAATACATAACAGTTGAGTACTAAATAGTCTAAAAGCCTCTATCATATCAGATAGGTTGATGGTACAACATCCCCAACTAACCCAGCAAAACTAAAAACTTAAAGGTACATCAATATCTAAAACATATGGTCCTCGGAGAATGAGGAATCACCAAGAAGCTGGATGCTAAACTCTGAAATGGACGGTGCTAGATCTGAAGATCGGGGCCTATATCATAAAACGATACAGCATAGAGTATGCTGTCAGTACGTGAAATGTACCAAGTATGCAAGGTAAGTAAAACGGACATTTAAAAATACATAAAAACTCATAAATGATCATAATAGAAGGAAGACATGCTCTTATCATAAATATCATAAGATAACATAAGGCTCAAGGTTTTTTAAATCGTTTATAAATAATTCATTGTCATAGTCATAAGAGAAACTTTATTAAATCATCACTTGAGACAAATAACATGAACATAACAACGTATAAAACATGCGGAACAATGGGAGGACTCATCATAACCGACACCATCATGGTAGAACCTTACATGATGCCCCAACTATCTCACTCAAGTGGCAGAGTCACCCCTAGCATGTCAGGAAAGGAACGTGCATTATGTGATATCACAAAAGAGGGGATCATTAACATTGTAATGTATCATTATAAACCTACGGTAGTATGTGGTTATGAGACACCAGCTTAGTCTTTTGAACGTCGGGCTGCCCAGTGCTAGACAAGGCTCCCAAAAATATGCATAGTAGGCTCATATATAAATCAATAATATCATTCATTGAGATTCATGGCCAAATGAACATTATCATCATTGATCCCCATTAAATACATGATTAGCCAAGAATCATAGGCCCTTTAGTCGGCCAACATCATAAATCGATAAATCATGAGATCCATCTCATAAATCGTAAATCATTCTTGAACATGTGGGCATTACCCAATACTTAACCATGCTTGAAAATACTCAATTCATTTGAAAACATGATTATAAACATGGATAACTTGAAAACATGCTTTTCATTATTAATAATTCATAATTCTTGAACATTAATCATAAACTTTGACTTTCATGAACTTTTCATAAATGGAAAATTTAATTTATAAAATTTGAAACATGATTTTTAATGAAAAACAACATAAAACCTTCTCATAATTCGTAATTCAATAATAGTAACTCAATTAGATCAAGCCCATGTAGAGAAATCGAATTTTCATGTATTGGGTAAAAAACCCATGGAATTTAGATAGGAAATTTCATGAGTTGAAAGAGATTGGGCATGGGTGTGAAAGGATTTATCCATTCATAACTCTACATACCTGTGGAAAATCAAATCTCATCACTCCTTAAAAGCCCAAAGGAAAATTTGAAGAAAACCTTGAAGAACAAGCTTGAATCACCTTTTCAATTCTCTAACGTTGCATGCATGGATTATGAATAGGTTATAAGGCTTAACCTATCTTAATACACTCAGAAATAACTTAAAATGACGTAGTTTAGTACCTTAGAGCATAGGAATGATGAAAATACTCTTAATGAAAACCTTGAAAAATCTACACTAGGTGAACTAAAAGATGGTCCCACGAGTCGTCACCTGGTACCACGACTCGTGGTAGTGAGTCGTTGGATCCACTACCCGTTTTATCCTTTCGTATTCCCTTCCTACGATGCGATAGGATGTGTCGTTCTTTCAAACGATGGGTCATTGTGACGTCCGTGGTTTCCCTCTTTAGGTTCTATACTAATCTGTTCCACGACCCTCACCACAACTCATTACTTCCTCCAATGAGTCGTGATTAGCTTCCATTATATAGACTTGAAAAAATATAGATATTCCATCCCATGACTGGTGACCACGACCCGTTACTCCTCACGACGGGTTGTGGGATGACTCTTCACTTTCCCTTAAGTTGAGGACCAGTTCCCACCACGGCTCCATATGATGACTCGTTGTAACAAATAACGAGTCATTACTTCACTCGTTACTTAACACTATCACCAGGCCAACCTTCCCACGGGTGTTTGGTTTGGACCAACAATCTGTTGGGTCATTCATTTTGTGGGATTTTTTTCCCAATTCTAGCCAACTTCCATTTTTAAATCCCCGGTCTAATCTTAGGCACTTCCGGGGTATTATAGGTTGAGTCTTCAACTCTTGGAAGCTCTTCTCACAGGCCTTTGACCATTGAAACTTCACTTTCTTCTGGGCCAACTTAGTCAACGGTGCCGCAATTGATGAAAATCCCTTAAACAAACCTCCGGTAGTAACTAGCTAAACCCAAGAAACTCCTGATATCTGAAGGACTAACCGGTCTAGGCCAATTCTTCACCATTTCTATCTTCTGAGAGTCCACCTATACACCCTTACTTGACACGATATGACCCAAAAATGCTATCGAGTTTGACCAAAACTCACACTTGCTTAATTTAGCATACAGCTGGCGATTATTAAGAGTCTGTAGTGATCTTGGGCATAATTTCACGCCCAAGTGCTACTTTATAACTCAATTTAGTCTTGTTTATCTACATATTTATATACATTCTCATGTGATTTTATGTAAATGTGAATATATACTAACCAACATGATTAGTCCTTGTTTTGAAGGTTAATAATGCATTTGAGGAACTAATTCATGATTTTGTGAAGTGGAGGAATGGAATCAAGAGAAAAACGTGAAAGTCAACAAGAAACATGCAATAACTGGCACCCTGCGCGATAGGGGCCATGGCATGCTGCCAATGCGGCAACACTAGGCCGAAAATTGCATTTTTTGACACATTCCAGAGAGGGTACGCGTTACCTCCATGTCACGGAGGCAAGGCTCCGCGTTAACCTCTGTGACACACTGCCATTCCACCACAGGCAAAAAATCTGCAGATTCTCATTTACTATAAATAGGAACCTTGCCCCAAAATTAGGGTACGCGCGATTTTCTGAAAAAAACGAAGGGAGGCGCGAAGGAGACTTGGAGAACTCACCTAGGGTTCATCTTTTATTCATTTATTTTCATCTATTCTTGTAATCATATCACTCTAAACATGTTTTTGAGTATTTTTACAAACATGAGTGGCTAGAACCCTCCATCTAGGGTTGAGGCCATGGATATGATTGTAAATGCTTAAATTCGTTTTGGGTTGAGTTGTTAATTGTTGTTTTGTCTTATAATCTTCATTATTGTTGTTTTTATGCTTGATCACCACGAAAACAAGTGGGTTAAGCTTAGGTGAAATCTTGGAAGAGATACCCTAGGCAAGAACATAAGATTGTAGAAAGCAAGTTCTTATATTTTGATAGGATTCGCGGTTAGGATAGGAATATACCTAATTTGCCTTGCTCGGTTGATAAAACGGGAAGACAGCAAGATACCGACTTAGATTTGTCACTCCACCACTCGTATAAGTAGTTGTGAAGATAAGTTTGGTTAAATGGATGGAGGTACGGAAGTCCCTAATCAAGAGCATAAACCCCGTAAACCACATCCACGTAGTTGAATTGCCTACGAACTAGGTTGTCACATCCCCGCTATATGATGTAGTTGTGAGGCTAGTTTGTCGTGTTTAGAGGCTCGAAATACCATGAACATGCATTTCCAACTATGTGAGACAACAATTGATAATTTCATACTTAACCCATTACGAATTGTAGTAGTGCATGATTATCCGGCCTTGACTCTAGTTTTGTTTTGTATTGCTTCCAGATTATTTTGTGTCACCCTCAAGATTTAAATACAAATTATCGAAAACTTCTAAAATCAACCTCTTAACTAACACTTGAACTTGATAATTCGTTGAACCAGTCCCTGTGGGTTCGACATTCCGGCTCTTAAAAAGGGCCACTATATTACTTGTACGATCACGTGCACTTGCGTGTGTGCTGGGCGCAACAAGTTTTTGGCACCGTTGCCAGGGGCTAGCGTAATTAGTGAATTAAAAACATTTTCTGGTGTTAGTTTACATTCTTATAAAAAAATAATTAAAAAAAATTTCTTGTTTTGTGTTAGTATCTATATTTTTTTTTAATGTTAAAAAAAATTATTTGTTTTAAATTTATTTTAAATTTTTGTTTTTAATCTAATACCCTTCTTAACATGACATCATGGAATACAAATGGGTTAATGGTGGATACTCTTATTTTGGTGAGTGTTGTCTGAATTGTGGAGGACCTCACTTGTGGCAACATTGTAATACTTGCAATATATGTGGTGTTGGGATGGTTGTCCAAATGCATACTCCTCTCCCCCAAACCCCTACTATGATCCTTCTGTTGTTTTTGATGAATATAGGAAGGGTGAAAAGGAGGACTTAGAACGCCAAGCTCGGTTAGAAAACATGATAAAATAGGTCCTTGAGCAAACAAAAGCAATGAAGGAGGAGATGGAAGTATTTAGAGTTCAAACCAAGGAAAATGGAGAGGCCCTAGAAATGATAAGCGCCAAGGTCACGGAGATGATAGCTGAGGCTGAAGCTTGCGGTGATTAGCAAGTAACATTCTTATGCAATACTCAAGAGAAACTACAAGAAGAAGACAGGGGTGAATTCTTTGAAGAAGCCCAACAATTAGAAGCTCTTTAGAGTCCCCGTGATGGTTTCACACATATGGCCAATCCATTTATGGAAGAAGAGTTAGAGTCCCACCCATTTGACATTCATGGGGAATTAGATGTTGATGTAGAGAAGGTGTACACAAGTAGGGAAGTCAAGCACAATGCAGTTTCAAAGTTGAGGTGTATTGTTCCACACTCGAAGCATTTCTCGACATTAAGTTTGGTTGACAACCTAGAAATAGAGTCTTCCAAGCTTGTAGAGAGATCTAGAGGAGGAACAAGCCCCATACATTCTGAAATTTGTTGATTCTGAGAGCAAAAATGACTTCACTTACATAAGGGCCAATAAATGCAAGAGGCAACATTTACTGCTTGGTCCTTTAAATTTTTCGCCACCACCCCGGGAGCATAAGATAAAATTAGAGAAGAAATTAGGGGTGAGATTCATATCCTCAAAGTGGAGGGAAAAGTGGTGAAACTTGATGCATCGTGACGCGATGTAAAATTAGGCGCTTCTTGGGAGGCAACCCAAGGGTACCACAGGTACCATTTAATTTCTTGCATTTGTGTGATTTTGTTTATTTTCATCTTGTTGCTGTTTTTGGTGTAGATTTAAGCACAGATGGAGAGAAAGTCTGAGTACCCTTGGAGGAGGAAGCTAAGAAGCATGAAAGAGGAAAAGTGTGGGGTTGAATACCCACGTGTTCAAAGAAAGAAAAACATGTTGTTAGCTAGGCCTCAAGGCCTCAGGGAGTATTTCTCACCATCTTTAAATTTTAATTTGATGCTATGAGGACATAGCATGATTCAAATGTGGGGTGATGGAAATTTCAAGGGAAATTTTAAAATTTTGTGCTTAATGATTTTGGGTGAATTTAGTGCTTAATAAGTATTGGTTAAAGGAATATTTTCAATTTGAGCATGATTCACCCACCCGTGGGTTTTTCTTGTCGGTTCTTTTTCGACGGGGGGGGGGGGGTCTTTGAACCGAAGAAAAATAAAATATTTTTTCTTTTTGAACCCGTAGCTAATTGATGGTTTGATGTTCTTGTTATGTGCTATACATGATTGTAAGATGCGAATGTGGTTAGTGTTGAAGCATGCAAGAAGTGTATAACTTTGTTTGAGACACCTAGGCTCTTAAATTTGACTCTATGTGCTGAAAGCTTAATTTTGCATCTTTGTGATTAGCTGAGTTAAGAATCTGTTGAATGTGTCTTGAATTGAGCATGTGCTATGTGTGTAAGATGTTTGAATATTCCATGCTATTTTGGAGTGTCTAGAACTTGCCAGGTGTGTATATAAAACGAAATGAAGGATGTAGAGTGTAGGAAATGATTTAGGCATTTCTTTGAATGAGCCAAATATTTAATCCTTGCCTTACATACCTTGAATATTGAATCTTAGTTAGCCCCATTGAGCCTTAGGCCTATTCTTTGATAGCTACAACATAAGCTAAATCCTTTTTCTTTCATTAGCCTTGAAATTGATCCAAAACTCCTAAGCGCTTAAGTGAAAAATCTGAAAGAGTGAAGGAATGAGAATTGGGAAAAAGAAGGAAAAATAGCAGTTGTGGAAGTTAAGGAAAAACTTAGAGGTGAACTTGTTTGAAAATGCTTGATTATTGGTAGGGAGTAAGAAAAGAAATGAATGAAAAAGGGCTTAAGTACTCCTTACCAATAAGCTAAGTGTGCTTAAAGAAATGGGAACAAGAAGAGGAAAAGTGAAAAGAAGGACGGTGAAGTAAGAGAAGAAATATTCCTAATGAAGGTGTGATGTATTAAAAGCGCTTGGGGAAGAATGACACGATTATTAAAAAATACCTACCTACCCTTAGCCTACATTACAACCTAAAAAGTCCTACTTGATGTTATGATCAAATATCCTTAAATTAGTGGAGTAAAACACTAAAGGCAAGCTTATGGGTTATTACATGATGCATGTGAATTCTTTGTGAGAGTGAGCGTAATTCTATTCATTTACCCATACATGTTGTGATTTAAAAATTTGCGTGTGAAAATGGGTAACTCTCTTGTTGTGAGGGCACATGTTTAATGAAGGATATAATTCATGTTGGATTTCTTGATCAGTTGATTTGCATGAGTTTTCTAAGATTGAGAGTCAAGTCTTGAGGTTAGGAAGTCTTAACATAGTTAAAATTGATTTTAATGGTTAAATCTTGCATGATCTATTTTTTAGCTGGCTATCTTAAACAGTCATTGTAGCCGTAGCTTGAATTATCTTGCTAAATTAGCTATGTGTGAGTCTTCATGTGCATGAGATGTAAAAGGTTTGTTCGAGGACGAACAAGGATTTAAGTGTGGGGTTGTGATCTTGGGCATAATTGCATGCCCAAGTGATACTTTATAACTCAATTAGCCTTGTTTATCTACTTATTTATATACATTCTCATGTGATTTTATGTAAATGTGAATATATACTAACCAACATGATTAGTCCTTATTTTTGAAGGTTAATAATGCATTTGAGGAACTAATTCATGATTTTGTGAAGTGGAGGAATGGAATCAAGAGAAAAATGTGAAAGTCAACAAGAAAACATGCAATAACTGGCACCCTGCGCGATAGGGGCGGTGGCACGCTGCCAACGCGGCAACACTTGGCCGAAAATTGCATTTTTTGGCACATTCCAGAGAGGGTACGTGTTACCTCCGTGTAACAGAGGCAAGGCTCCACGTTCACCTCCGTGACACGTTGCCATTCCACTATAGGAAAAAAATTTGCAGATTCTCATTTACTATAAATAGGAACCTTGCCCCAAAATTAGCGTACACGCGATTTTCTGGAATAACCGAAGGGAGGCGCGAAGGAGACTTGGAGAACTCACCTAGGGTTCGTCTTTTATTCATTTCTTTTCATCTATTCTTGTAAGCATATTACTATAAACATGTTTTTCAGTATTTTTACAAACATGAGTGGCTAGAACCCTCCATCTAGGGTTGAGGCCATGGATATGATTGTAAATGCTTAAATTCATTTTAGGTTGAGTTGTTAATTGTTGTTTTGTCTTATAATCTTCATTATTGTTGTTTTTATGCTTGATCACCATGAAAACAAGTGGTTTAAGCTTATGTGAAAGCTTAGAAGAGCAACCCTAGGCAAGAACATAAGACTGTAGAAAGCAAGTTCTTATCTTTTGATAAGATTCGCGGTTAGGATAGGAATATACCTAATTTGCCTTGCTTGGTTGATAAAACAGGAAGATAGCAAGACACTGGCTTTGATTTGTCATTCCACCACTCATAGAAGTAGTTGTGAAGCTATGTTTGGCTAAATGGTTGGAGGTACGGAAGTCCCTAATCAAGAGCATAAACCCCGTAAACCACATCCACGTAGTTGAATTGCCCACGAACTAGGTTGTCACATCCCCGCTCAACGATGTAGTTGTGAGGCTAGTTTGTCTTGTTTAGAGGCTCGAAAGACCTTGAACATGCATTTCCATCTATGTGAGACAACAATTGATAATTTCATACTTAACCCATTACGAATTGTAGTAGTGCATGATTATCCGGCCTTGACTCTAGTTTTGTTTTGTATTGCTTCTAGATTATTTCGTGGCACCCTCAAGATTTAATTACAAATTATTGAAAACTTCTAAAATCAACCTCTTAAATAACACTTGAACTTGATAATTCGCTGAACCAGTCCCTGTGGGTTCGACATTCCAGCTCTTATAAAGGGCCACTATATTACTTGTACGACCGCATGCACTTGCGTGTGTGTTGGGCGCAACAAGTTTTTGAGCACCACCCACAAATGAGCGGCATGCTCCTCTTCGCTCCGAGAGTATATAAGAATGTCATCTTTGAACATGATCACAAATATGTCCAAATACGACATGAACACCCTGTTCATCAAATCCATAAAAGTTGTAGGAGTATTCGTTAGTCCAACAGACATAACTACAAACTCATAGTGACCATACCGAGTCCTGAAGACTATCTTCAGAATGTCACTCTCCCTAACCCTGAGCTGATGATACCCGGATCTGAGGTCTATCTTTGAGAAACACTTGGCACCCTAAAGTTAGTCAAACAAGTCATCACTTATGGGGAGAGGATACCTGTTTTTGACTATGACCTTTTTCAATTGCTTATAATCTAAGCACATCCGGAGGGAACCATCCTTCTTTTGAACAAATAGAACTAGCGCACCCTACGAGGATTTTCTAGGTATGCTGAAACCCTTGTCTAAGAGATCTTTCAACTAATCCTTCAACTTCTTTAACTGGAGCCATTCTGTAAGGAGAAATAGATTTAGGTTGCCTATCGGGAAGAAGGTAAATACCAAAATCTATCTCCCGCTAGGGAGGAAATCTCAGTAAATCATCTGGAAGCACCTCTGGATATTCACACACTACTGGAACTGACTGGATATTCAGGCTTTCAGATGTAGCATCCTTAACCCTAACTAGATGGTACACACAACCTTTAGAGATCATCTTTCTGGCCTTAAGGTAGGAAATGAAATGACCTACAGTCATGGCTGAACTACCCTTCCATTCTAGGATTATCTCACCCGGAAATTGGAACTCTTCCACACGGGTTCTATAATTTACTGAGGCATAACATGCATGTAGCTAATCAATGCTAAAGATAACATTAAAATCTGTCATGGCTAGCTCTACTAAATCTTCTGAGGGGATTTTCTGAAGGACTGTGACAGGGCAATTTCTATATACTAGTCGAGCTATAACTAAATCACCGACTGAAGTAGAGACTGAGAAGGGTTCTGATAGGATTTCAGGGTTGAGTCTGAAACTACTAGAAACATAGGGCATCACAAAAGATAAAGTAGCCCTTGGGTCTAACAAAGCATATACATCAAGGTGGAATACTCGTAACATACCAGTGACTACATCTGGGGAGACCTCCTGCTCCTGATGTGATACGAGGGCATAGAGTCTATTTTGACATTGAACACTACCTGCACTAGTAGAGGCTCCCTGAGAGCCGAGCGTGCTGGTGGGGCTGTTGAACTAATGGTTGGGTCTCGGCCTCTACCATGGCCCTGTCTAGCTGTTGGACAATCTCTGAGAATTATCCGGGCTTCCCATAACCAAACCAAGTACCTGTACCTGCTAAGAACTAACCAGTGTGCCTCCTATCACACCTGTCACAAGCTGGAATCTGGGCTCCACAGATCTACTCCCCTGACCACGAGAGCCTGATGCTCATCCCCTCTGGTCGACCCTAGATCTGGATGGCACACTTACTGCTGACGGCACTGGGGATGATGATCTCTGGATGGACTACGGATGGTGCCCACCATCAGGTCTCTGCTGGGAGAATCCAAAGTTATCAGTCCTGGCCCTTTTGGCCTCTCTCTCCTGCTCACTCTCATGTACCACCTCTATCTGTCGGGCATATAAAACTATCCATGAGAAGTCAATGTCCTGATGAAACATCGTGGTCTGACAATCTTTGACCAAATAGTCTGCTATCCCATGCACGAACCGGCTCACTCGAACCCTCTGATCTGCCACCATCTTAGGTACATATTTGGATAGGCAGGTGACCTTTAAGGCATACTCCTGGACCATCATGTTGTTCTACCTCAGGTTCACAAATTCAACTTCTTTGATCTCCCTCATCTCTCGGGGAAAGAACTGATCCAAAAATACGGTATGGAACTCATCCCAACCAATGAGGCCCGCTCCGACTGCTCTGCCATCCTTCCACTGTCTGAACCAAATATGGGCAACCCCTTTCAACTGACAAGAGGCTAGGTCTATGCACTCCTCCCCTGTCAACCCCATGATCTGGGAGATTTTCTGAATCTCATCAATAAACTCATGTGGATCCTCGCCCACCTTTGATCCGAGAAACTCCAGAGGGTTCATCCTCAGAAAGTCCCTTACTCTCGACATTCCCATTCTGGGGAACATGCACTACTGCCTGCTGGTTGACTTGGGAGGTCAATGCCTATGCTAACATCTAGATGGCAGCCCTAAAATCTGCATGGGCCACCTACTCGGGCACATGATCCTCGGGGGCTGGTGGGGCCTGCTGGTGCCCATCTCCGTTGCCATTTAGAAGGCCATTTCTATTTCTATTCCTTCTTCCATTAACTCGATGAGGAGGAATGATTCTGCAAATACATATAGCACGGGTTAGAAGGATAGAGAAACATTTCATCGCAGGACATAGATCATGAAAGAAGGGAAGTTTCCTAAAATGTTTCATAGTCTCTTCGTCATAAGTGTGGCATACTTCAGACCCATGAAAAAGACTCTACCTGACGCGGCTTTCAAACACCCTTGGAAACTTTAAAACCTAATGATCTGATACCAAGTTTGTCACAACCCGAACATAGGCCCGAATCGAGACACGGGACAGAGAACCTCGAGAGGCTCTAAGTCAACCCATGGCATGAACATGACATCTAAATCTCAACACAATAAATGCGGAAAACTAACCTACAAAATAACGAAAGTCTAAGGATATAATAACATCTGAATACATAACGCAGTTCTAAAGCTAAATGCATATTATGTCTGATAAACCTTTACATACTGATGAGTTGATGGGACAAGACCCAACTAACTCAGTAAATACTAAAACTGAAAATACTAAATAGAATTGATAAAAAGGGGCCCTCGAAGGATGAGGACTTACCAACTCTGGCCGGGAGATGCTAACTCTGAGGATCTGGCTAATGGTGGGATTGAGCCTGAATTCTGAGTCTGTATCATGAAATGATACAGCATAGAGTATGTGGTCATTACATGGAATGTATCGAGTACGCAAGGTAAGTAAAACTGCTAAGTAAGTAAAAATCATAAATCATGCATATCATAAAACATTTCATCATAAGATTCTGAGAGTAGGGCTTCCATGCTAGTATATGTGTGTGCTGTGTTTCCTGGGAGTCGCGCCAGGATGTGCAGCACTTGTGCCTATGCCTCGCGCCAGGACTTGTGCTGCTTGGCCTGAGCAATGCCCAGTGCACACGTTTGACTGTTTTGCTCCCCGTTTTCACTATTTAAGCTTAATTTTTATTGAAAATCATGACCTATCACCTGCACACTTAAACAAACACATAAAAATGAAAAATTATCTTGGGTTTCCTCCCAAGTAGCGCCTGATTTAACGTTGTGGCACGACATAGTTATCTTGATTACTCAGACTTCATCAAGATACCTGTTGAGACCGTGGTCACATCTTGGCCGCTTGTTACACCACGTTGCCTTGTGATATGTTAGAAAATAAAATAAAAATGAAAAATAGGAAATAAAAACTAAAAGTTAAACACAAGCAATTAATCTAATCCTAAATCGTATCCCCTGGCAACAGCGCTAAAATTTGATGTCGCCCAAATTACACCTCGTAATGCGATATAAAGCGGTCGATGTTAAATATAGAACCCAACCAGGGTTGGGGTCGATCCCACAGGGAATATGGAAGGATATAGAGGAACGCTATTATTTATGCTTTTAAGTCAATTATCTCAAAAAAGAGGGAAATTCGTAAAAGTAACAAGCAATATTGTTGAGAGCAAGTGAAAGTTAATTCTAAATTAATGCAACTAACTAGGATAAGTGTTCCCCATGACTTCATAACCATAAATCCTTTTATACTGGTGATATTTTTCCGTGCTTAGCATGCAATATCGGTAAGTTAACTTTACCTAAATGGTTGGTCCCCAATTAGAGGATTATCACCACGCAACTTGGTCTTTATGCAGATGTATACTTAATTAACCCTTACCATTGATATCGGATTAGCTATTCCCGAACAAGGTCAAGCTACTAGATGAGGGTTGATAGCCACAAATCTCCATTGCTAATCCCTTTTTCCATTCATTACCCCTTGATTCGATGAGTAAGAATAAGGCAAATTTCAACGTTTCCAATGTTAAGAAGCAATTAAAATGAAGAAAAAACAATACATGCATAAACCTCGTTCAAGAATCACTATGTATTTTTACCTATGTGTGTTAATTCATCATGGTTCTCACAACCCTAGTTGTGGAGGTTTTAGCCTCTCATAATTATAAATAAATTCATAGCATTTATAGAAAAAAGTATAAATTAATACTTACAACAATGATAGGAAGAAACTCTCTTGAATATTGCAAAAAACAAGGAAGAACAATTCAACAACAAGTATCTCAAAGCGTTTTGTGAAAATAACACCTTACAATCGTATTTCACATACTAATCCTCTCAAATTGTGTCAAGACTTTTCAAAAAAAAACTCTAAAACTTGGCTTCCCTTTATAAAGAAATAAAGGGTATTTATAATAGATTTATTCCATCTTTATTCCTTTGCGGATTTGATTTGAGATTTGTAGCTCCTTTTCCTAGTTGAAGTAGGATTTGACTTTGTTGGCCATTTGAACATGTTTGGCACGCCGCACATGCCATCCTGCTGGATGAGCTGTGCCTCGCGCATGCCATCGCGCCACTGTTGTGCAGCGTCACGCCTGCTATAGCGCTGGAGATAGTGTCGCGTCGCAGCTACTATAGCACTGGAGATAGTGTCGCATCACGCGGCTGGTTGCATGGGCAGGCAGGTGCCTCGCGCCTCCGGTCGCTCAAGTGTGTCTATGCGTCACGCTGCTGGTCGCACGGGCATGGCGGTGCACTGGTTTGACCTTATTCTTGCTTCATTTATTCCATCTTCTTCACATGTGTTCCAAAATCCTCAAATACACCCAAATCTATCATTATTAGCCCTGAAAGAATCTCATCATGTGCGTTAGCCTTTTTTCACAAATGTATAACATAAACACATGCAAATACACATAAATGGTTCTCAAAACATAGTAAAGTATGGGCAAACTATGGCTACGAAGTGCGTAGGTACATCCTTCATCAGCACCCCACACTTAAACTATTGTTTGTCCTCGAACAATCTACTACTTCCCTTTTCACATTTAGGCACAAAATTCATCCTACGAACGGGTTTACTTGCACTTAGGATCATGAGACAAATCAATGAAGCTCAAATAATTCACTCACATGCATATAGGATCAACATTAAAATGTCAAAGTTCGAAATCACTTAGCTTTTAAAAACTAACTCATCAAGACATATTTTGGGACAACATGAATCATATACAATTTAGCAATCAAGATTTACCAAAGTCTTATCATTGTGCCCGTCACAATTTGGAGAGATGCCCTTTCACACACAAGATATAAAACAATGCTAACTTGGGTATATAACAAAATCCACTCACTCTCCCAAAGAACTCAACATACATGTAAAAGACGACACATAGGCTTTCCCTTAGTGTAATACTCCACTAATATAGAATTATGAATCAAGGATCAATTAGGACTTAAATTTGGTTGTAATGTAAGCTAAGGACGGTTAGGAACTACTTGACCAAGATAGTGACTAATCTCCCTAAGAACTTTAATACTTCACAACACTTTAATTTTTAGCACTTTCTTCAATTTTCAGATTTTCTCCTTATCCTTTTATTTTTAAATTTTTCAACTTAGGTGACTAGTGGGGATTTTTTTTTTTAATATTGAGCATAATTCACAACTTGTTTCATCATTATTATTTTAAAGCTCTTTCTTCTTTTTATTTTTCCATTAACATCGCCCTCCTTATTTAGCAAATTTTATCCTTTTCTTTTCTTCTAATTTCCATACTTTTTAGCTTTTCACTTCACTCTTCCACTTAAGCTCCTTTTATGCAAGATTTATCATTAAAGTGCTCTAGGAGTCATTTGGATCAAATACAAGTCTATAGAACAAAAAGGGATTAAGCTTGTAATATGACTATCAAAAGAATAGGCTAAGGCTCAAACAGCTAACTAGGATAATTACAATCAAGGTAGGTAAAATAGGATAAAAATAAGGCTACCAAAGAAATGCCTTTATCACTTCCTAAATCCATCATTCTTATTTCATTTTGCAAACACACCGGGCAAGTTCTAGACATCAATTTGCAAGCGTGGAGTATATCAAAAATTCCTCACACATTGGCACAAAATGGTTTAACAATAGAAATCAAGATCACATAAACACATATATTCATATTGCATACATAACATAATTAAGCCCATTTTTTCTTTTCAAGCACATGAGTCATGTTTAAAAAAAAACTAAGTGTTTCTACCTTTTTCATGCATTTTTGAGTGAATTTAATAAAGTCACAATGATACCTAAAGTGAAGCACATAGCATTCATATGATCCAAGTTCTTGTTCTTCTTAATGCTTTATTTGACTCAATGACTAATAATTAAAAATCAAAAATATAGACTCTCTAGTCGGTTTTAAGGGACTATCCACCAGAAAAGTACCGAAAACAAGAACCGGAGGAACTCAAAATATAATAAAACTAAAAAAAACTACTATAAACCAATCAATCATGCAAAATAAGTCATAAATCCCAAAAAACCTAGGCCTACCATGTGCAAATTTAGCAATTAAGTCACGCATGGTAATATGAAGTTCACTTCTCCCATCCCACACTTAATTAGTAACACTATCCCCAGTGCTAAAATAATAAAGATAAAGTAAAAATGTGAAAGAAGAACTCCCTAGGCCTCTACTTCTCATCATTTGTGGGGGCAAGAGTAGCTTCCCTCATCTCATAATCCTCCTCATTATCATCACTAGCTCTAGGTCTGAGTCTACTCTCGCCATCTCGTCTTCCGTGGCCATATCATCATCAAGAGGCTCCTCATATCCAAGCCCAAATCTGCAAAGGGATCGCGAGTGCTCACTTAGAGGGTAGTCTATGTTATACTGTTGTAGCTTCTCCTCAGTCACACCATGCATCCTCAGCTGGAGCATTTGCATACCGTACAAGTGGCTCAACATGTTGTCAATTCACGCATTGTGCTCATTGACAAAAAGTATTGGACTATTTATACCCTCGGGTTCCTTTGTTTTAGTCATGTCAATCCCCCTAGGATCATAAGCACGTCTATAGTCCACCTCCTCCTTCTCAATGTCATGCCCATATAAAAATCGGGTCAAGAGACCGCCAAATCCGAAGTTTTAACCTTTTTCTACCCTTGCTATTTTCAACATATTTTTAATGAGCACCCCCACATTAATTGGCATTCCAGTCATTAACACATATACAAGACACACTATTTTCCTAGTCACATGGGTTACATGCCTTCCGGGCACTAAACAAGCACATACTATTTTTAACCAAACTCGTGCCTCTCTACTTAAGTGAGCATATGGAAGTGAAACATGATATCCAAATTGTTGGTGGCGAGTCCACGTACAACAGAGTTAAGGCCACAGAGAATATGTCTAATATCCCTATACAGGGTTTATTCACCATGTTAACAAAGGGTTGTGGGTCAACATGAGGTGTCCCAGGTAATCTATTCAAAGCCATAGCTGGAAACTCGATAATTTGACCCCTAATTTTAAACTTGGTTTGACCTCTCTTTGGAATCCAATTTGTAAAGAATTTCCTCACCATATTCAAACTACAATCACCCGGTGCATCAAACACAAAACCAAGACCAAGGGTGAGTATTCTATCTACCATGTGAGGAAAAACTAGTGACAAGCAATTTCTACCAATAAAAATATCATGTGAGTATTTAGATTCCTTATGTTCCTTGAACTATTTTTTACCTTCTTTCTCCGTGACCCAACGGAGCTCATATCGCCTCAATAGTGGTGGTGCCATCCTCACATCTTCATGCTCCTCTTCACTAGGTCTCCTTGCTTTTTATGACCCATGGCTTGGAGAAGCCACTCCTTTCTCTTTGTTTACTTTTGAAGCCATTGATGGAAGTATCTCAAGAAAAATGTTAAACTTTGTATTTTGGGTGAAACAATTTGGAATATTTTGATGAAGAGATGAAGTTTTAAGAGAGTTTTCTTGGAAAATTAGAGGGGTGCGGCACGGCTATGATGAAATTGAGCTGAAATGTTTAGGTCTAGGCCTTTTAAAGTACTCCTCTAGGCTAGAAATTACATTTTCGCCCTTAAATTTTTCTCTTGGAACACTGGTCCGCGTTGCGGCGCTGAAAGCGCCAGAACTGTAGCACTTCACGGGGCTCATTGCCTTGCCTAGCCTGCGCATCTTGCCAGGCCGTGCGGCACTTGTGCCTGTGCCTCGCACCAGGCCTTACGCTGCTTAGCCTGAGCTATGCCCAGTGCGCACGTTTGACTGTTTTGCTCCCCGTTTTCACTGTTTAAGCTTAATTTTTGTTGAAAATCATGACCTATAACCAGCACACTTGAACAAACACATTAAAACAAAAAATTACCTTGGGTTGCCTCCCAAGTAGCGCCTGATTTAACGTGGCGACACGACACAGGTATCTTGATTACTCAGACTTCATCAAGATACCTGTTGAGACTGTGGTCATATCTTGGCCACTTGTTTCACCACACTTCACTGTGACACGTCAAAAAATAAAAGAAAAACAAAAAATAGGAAATAAAAACTAAAATTTAAATACAAGAATTAATATAATCCTAAATCGTATTCCCTAGCAACAGCGCCAAAATTTGATGTCGCCCAAATTACACCTCGTAATGCGATATAAAGTGGTCGATGTTAAATATAGAACCCAACAAGGGTTGGGGTCGATCCCACAGGGAATATGAAAAGATATAGAAGAATGCTAGTATTTACGCTTTTGAGTCAATTATCTCCTAAAAGGGGAAACTTTGTAAAATTTAACAAGCAATATTATTGAGAAAAAATGAACGTTAATTACAAATTAATACAACTAACTAGGGTAAGTGTTCCCCATGAATTCATAACCACAAGGTGTTTTATACTAGTGATCTATTCCGGTTCTTAGCATGCAATATCGGTAAATTAACTTCACCTAAAATGGTTGGTCCTCTATTTAGATGATTATCACCACTCAATTTGGTCTGTATGCGGATGTATACTTAATTAATCCTTACCCTTGATATCGGATTAGCTATTCCCAAACAAGGTCAAGCTACTAGATGAGGGTTTATAGCCTCAAATCTCCGTTGCTAATCCTTTTTTCCATTTATTACCCCTTGATTCGGTGAGTAAGAATAAGGAAAATTTCAACGTTTGCAATAATTAAGAAGCAATTAAAACGAAGGAAAAACAATACATGCATAAAACTCATTCAATAATCACTAAGTATTTTTACCTATGTGTGTTAATTCATCATGGTTCCCATAACCCTAGTTGTGGAGGTTTTAGCCTCTCATAATTATAAATAAATTCATAGCATCTATAGACAAAAGCATAAATTAATATTTACAAGAATAATAGGAAGAAACTCTCTTTAATGTTGCAAAAAACAAGGAAGAACAATTCAACAACAAGTATCTCAAAGCGTTTTGTGAAAATAAAACCTTACAATCGTATTTCACATACTAATCCTCTCAAATTGTGTCAAGACTTGTCAAAAAAACTCTAAAACTTGGCTTCTCTTTACAAAGAAATAAAGGGTACTTATAATTAGATCTATGCCTTCTTTATTCCTTTGTGAATTTGATTTGGGATTTGTAGCTCTTTTTTCTAGTTGAAGTAGGATTTTACTTTGTTGGCCATTTGAACATGCTTGGCACGCCACACATGCCATCGCGCTGGATGAGCTGCGCCTAGCGCATTCCATCACGCCACTGTTGTGCTCCGTCGCACCTGCTATAGTGCTTGAGACAGTGCTGCGTCGTGCGTTTGTTTGCGTGGGAAGGAAGGCACCTCGCACCTCGCAGGTGTGGTTGTGCACCGCTTGCTGGTCACGCGGGTATGGCAGTGCACTCGTTTTTTACCTTTTTCTTGCTTCGTTTATTCCATCTTCTTCACATGTGTTCTAAAAGCCTCAAATACACCCAAATTTATCATTATTAGCCCTGAAAGCATCTCATCATGTATGTTAGCCTTTTTTCACAAATATGTAACATAAACATACGCAAATACACATAATTTGTTCTCAAAACATAGTAAATTATTGGCAAACTATGGCTACGAAGTGAGTAGATACATCCTTAATCAATAATACATGCATTATTTGAATACATATTATGAGGAGCCTTGGCTCAACCATATCACAAACTTAAAAGTAGGAGTCTAGATCCACAACCATGTGGTAAGCAAATAACATAAAATTGAAGTAAATCATGAACATACTTGATCATATGGACTTGCCTAAACTTATACATACTTTAGATAGTCAAAATCATGGATATAAACATGGGTAATTCGAAATTATACTTTCATCAAATACATATCATCATACTTGAAAACATAGATCATAATCTCAACATTTCATGAACTTTCATAATTGGGGACTATAATTTGTAAGACTTTGAAAACATGAATTATAATTGAAAACATTATAAAACATGCCCATGAATATGAATTCAACATTAGAAACATTAATAGGATTTATCCATGGTAGATGCTTAGAGAATTTCACAAGTTGGGTTAAAACTCCATAGATTGATCAACTAAGAATTCCATGAATTTAGAGAAGGAATTGTCCATGGGAGTGAAGGAATATTCCCATTCATAATCCTATATACCTGGGTACTTCTGATTTCACAACCTTCTTGAATGCCCAAAGGAATTGAAGGAGAATTGATGAATTCTAGACTTGATCACCTTAGGACTTCACTAGTCTTGCATGCATGGAGAAGGATTGGTTTAAAATGAGTTAAACCCTCTTAAAACACACTTATCTGAGCTAAAAATGACGTAGTTCAGGTCTTAGGAGCTTAGGAATTATGGAAAAGCCCTTAATAAATTCGTAGAAAAATTACACTGCCAGTTCCAACGAGGGACTAGACGATTCGTTACCTGAGGGGATGACTCATCATCTACTCCCGTCGTCAGCACTAGAAAACATACCTTTTTTGGTCACCACGAGGGACACCTCGACTCGTGTTGTACCCAATGACTCGTGGTGACCAAGTCGTTATGAACATTGCCAAAAATTTAACCTTTATGCCAGCTCCTAAACACGAGTCATGGCTTCTCTCGTGGTCAACCCCCAAACTAAAATTCTTTTTAACTCCCCCTTCCACTTCATGGATCACTTAGTGACTCATGAAGTACCTCACAGGTCATTGGATGACTCGTCCTGTGACCTGGTACAAAAATTTTTGTTTTCTCCATTTCAACCCTCGGGTCTAGTTTTAGGGCTTTCGGGGTATTACAGATACTTAAAATCGGCATAACTTGGTGATACCCAATCCAAACCTATAATGA
Organism: Datura wrightii; assembly: GCA_035772735.1. Lineage (NCBI taxonomy): Eukaryota > Viridiplantae > Streptophyta > Magnoliopsida > Solanales > Solanaceae > Datura > Datura wrightii. Next base: position 7,938,292 of record JASDFA010000010.1, on the reverse strand, counting down.
CATCAAATTTGACCATCTCTAATTTAACTAGATTGGTCGTAGTGGATCTATGACCCACTATAACCACAAAACCCCTATAAACTCATTTTGCAATGACTGACTCACCGACTCGCGTGGATAAAAAGAATAGTTCATGTAATTTTTTCTGGATCTAGTTCAAATTTCTTAGTAACATAATGTGTTACATAAGAAAAAATGAATCCAGGATCTATCAAAACATAAACATCAAAATTGAAGACCTTTAATATATTTGTAGCATCATCTGGAGATGCCTCCAAGTCCTAACGACTAAATAAGAAATATATGCAATTTTGTCCTCTACCTTTATTATTTCCTCGCCTGCTGGGGCCTAAGAATTATGTGGAGGAGTAGCGTGAGTAGCAACTACATTTTAAGATGAGGTTGCATTGCTACCATTTCTGTATCGCTGATGGACAATCTCTCTTAATATGGCCTTAAAGGCCGCTCCCATAACATAATTTCATACCCATGAGACACCCTCGTAGGTTCTTTTACTATACCTATTGTTCAAAAGTTACTATGAATTTCTCTGTGCAACACTACCGTGAGATTGAGAACCTGATGCTCTAGAGTTCTCGCTTTATCCATTTTGGCCTTGCCTATCATTTATATACCTATATGGTGGTGCACTCATAGTAGATGGTTACATATCTTATGAACTCCCATTAAAGAAAGTCACGTTGGTGTTCCCTTGGTACCATTCATTATTGCCAGCTTTCTTGGCCAGCTTGTTCTAATTCTTTTTTTGTTATCTTTAATCCTCTTCTTTAAATCTTCCATCTATTGGAGCATAAGTCATTAGCCAGGAGATATCCGTCTCCTTAGTCAACAAGGCTGAAGTACATTCACAGGACAAATGCATCCCTAAACTATATACAAAAAGGCGCATCCTTGCTCGTATGATAAAATTATTTCCTGAGCATATCATTACAATTGTGTGAATTTGAGACTATACTCCCTCCACTCATGAAGCCTTGCCCGAGAGTTGTAAATTCATCAACCTTGGCTCTTTCAACTCTAGCAGTAGGAAGTGATCAATAAAAGCATCCATGAAATCATCCCAAACTGCAAGGGTTGCATCTTTCCCTCAAGATAGTTCTCATTTCTTATAGCATGTCATGCCCGCATCTTTTTAATTGATAGGAGGAAAATTCAACTACCTCCGTCTCGCTAGTATGCATGTCCTAGAGAATCCTCTGCACCTCATTTATAAGATTTTGGGGTTACTCTTTCGGTTTGGACCCTGTAAAAACTAGCAAATTTATTTTGAGAAACTCTCTAATACCTCTATGTAGTTGAACCCTAATGAGAACACATATTGTGAGTTAACGTATTTTGGCATTGTGACTATACTGAAACTAATTGAGTGAGCATCTAAATAGATCCCTTCATATCTACATCAGTGGTACTTGGTGGTGGTACATATGTTGTAGGGTTCCCCATAGGACTTGTTGTCAATGGTTGAGAGGCGTGAGTAGTCTGGCCAAATAAGAGGCCCTGAGACCTTGTTTGAACTCCTTGTGTTTTGTTGGAAGTTGTCTCATTGGTGAAATTAGCCTTTGGTGTAAGGTTGTCTTTCTCTTAGAAGACATTTTCTGAAAGAAACACAATAACGCGTAAGTTAGAATATTCACTAGGGCTTAGCGCTATAGCATATCTAGTGAAAAAAGAGTAACATTCTTATATGTCCTGTAGCTTCTAAATTATAAATTAGTCGCATTTCACAGTCATAAGTTAGACTCTACTAGACACGTCTTGATAGACTCCCTAAGACACTTGAATCAAATTCTCTGATACCAAGTTTGTCACGCCCCAACCCTAGACCTAGGCGTGGCCGGTACTCGATGCTATTGCTGGCCCGAGCAAACCATGTAACTTAGTGTACATCAGTGAGCATACATATAATATAAGTGTAATATCAATAAACTTAAATTTGCAGAAATGAGAGTACACAATATAAAGAAAGACTTACCAAATTTACATCAACATCAATAACCTATAAAGCCTCTATCAAATTAATAATTGTTTCACCGAGGCACCCGACATACCACTAAATCAAAAGCTAATAAGGATGAATAAAATTACTAAACTCAAAACAAGTGAGGCTCACCAAATAACTGAATAAGGGAGAATCCTAGTATGCAGCTTAATCGTCTGTATAAGTACCTGAGTTTGCATTAAAATAATGTAGCGTCCTTGACAAAAGAACGTGCATATATAGGATCATACTGCATGTAAAATGGCTGAATGGAAATATATACATAACTAAAATAGAAAGGATAATCCGAAATGTAGATATAGTATCAACAAAATCAAGAATTCAAAATCAATAGGTTGACCTTTTCAAAATTATCTTTCCCCGTCAATCATTAATTCATTGTGGAAGGTTCTTACTTTAACCGGCATAAACCACCATATAAATATGGAGTCTGATCTCCGCCTGATCACTAAGTCATCTCATATCTTGCCAAAGTATAAGACATACATACATAGTTTGCTAGCAAGAATCCATAATAGCCCGTACCAAGGGCACATAAGCAATCTCTCAAACCAAAAAGAATGACTCATAATCTACATTTGCATATATAGTTTCAAACATGAAGCCTTCTCGATTATTAGTACTACTCTACTTTTATTACGTAGAGTGATTTATATGAAATTATCATTTAGTAATCAAGCTCATAAGTCATATTTCATCGTCATATCATAATCATAGTTCAACATTATCAAAAAACTTTTAAAATTCATAATCATTGTATCATATTCATACTTCATAAAAATCATTAAACTTCTTGTTTAGAGGAAAATTGTAGTTCCTAAAGTTTTACACTTTTCAAAGAAGATTCATGAAATACATGGAATAGTCAAGAATGATCAACAACATATGTAGGAACTCATGGAGTTTTGAAAATAATTCATAATAGACATATCGTTCTTGACCTTAACCCTAACAATTTAAGAAGGGTTTTATGTAAATTTTTAGAAATACAGTGTGGGGAATGGTATGTTTTACATGTGAGATAGTCTTACATAACTTAATGCAATAAAGAAATTTGAGCACAATTCAATTCTTGAAGAAGAACAATCGACTTTTGTCAAATTCCTTGGAGTGAAGTTTTCCTCGAAACCCTATAGGAGAAAATCCTTACATGTGTTATCATAAATATCCCATTAAATTGCATGAAATCTTGGTATATGCTTCTCTTGATGTAGGAGGACTTGGAGAAGAGAGGAATATTAACTAGGGTTAAGGAGAGATGAAAAAATGAAAGAAAACTCAGACTTAGCATATTTATAGTGGACTGCGTCAAACCACTTACGAAGCCACTTGTACCAGTTAAGGTACCATAAAACCAATTTATAGTCTGTAAGTCAGACCATAAATAAGCCTATAAAATCCTTCCTCCTAGTTACCGTATCAGATATGGTTCGTAAATCAAATTTATGGTTCGTAGATCGGATTGTCGGTCATCCTACTGATTTTCAATCCTCTAAATTTTCATCTATAAAACCAACACACGGTTTGTAAAATTCATTACAGTCTGTCTACTGGACCATATGTTGATCCCTACTTTGCAAATTCTCAAAAGTTTCCATTCGTGATACAAGGTACGGGCTATAGATTCCATCTACGGTTTGTCTGTTGAACTTTATTTCTACAAAGTTATTTAGAAAAACTTTAACCTCTTTCATACTTTGACATACGGCCCATATAATTATTTTATAGTTTGTGTGTCACCTATGGTGCTTGGCAGTAAATTCACTATAACTTTATCTTTTGTCATTTCAAATCTGGGGGATTTCTTTACTTTTTTGAAACACTTCATACACTATATACACCATATAATTCACATGAATTGGTACTCTCTCATAGTTAGGTTCAATTTCTTATGTATTAAGGACGGAGATTCCTTTCAAAATACGAGGTGTTACAGTGCCTCGCGACCTAATTGAATATTGGGTCATGACACTTTTACTTCTAAGTGTGCAATTGTAAGCTTCCCTTTCTCCATCTAAAGTGCATATTTAGCTCAAATCAGAGAACTTGTTTCTTTAGATCCTCTGTTTCCAGGCTTCCGCCATCTTTTTCTTGATTTTTGAAATTTGATTCAATGAAAGTATATTCATCCACCACCTTCTCCTGTAAAGAATGGAGATATTCATAGATCTTGATCTTAGGGATATATGATTCAAAATTATCATCTTCTGACTCTTAGTTTAAATTGTCCGTCAATGATAGGATATCTTTTGAGTCTGATTCTTCTTTAGCTACCAGGGATTGATTTCTTTTCTCTATTCCATTGATCATCACTAGAGGAATTTTCTATTGGAACTAATACCTTTTTCACAATTTAATCTGCTTTCCAGGTGGTCATGTTACTTCAAGGGACTTATTTCCTTCTTCTTTTGTCAAGATCACTCTTTCTCCAGTCATCATCCTTTTCTAAGCAATCTCGAATAAAGTGGTCTAACCTTCTACATCTGTAGGAACCTTCTGTATTGCTCCAATTAGGTCTAATCCTTATATTCCTCCTCTATTTATGAACTCACCTCTCCCAATTATTCTTTATAATCTTTTGGGGAGTAATGTCATATTTTCTTCACTAAAATCTTGGTTCTAGGTAGCTGTAAGGACCATGTTCACATCTATGTTTGAGGGAGTATTCTTCTGAGTTTGGAGCTTCCTCATCTCATAGGGTTTAAGATTTCCCACAAGTTCTTCCATGTTCATGGCCTAAATCCTTTATTTTCATAATAGCATTAACTTTGCTCTTCAAGATTCAAATAGTATGTCAAGAAGCTTCTCAATTGTTCTCCCTTAAGGAATAAGGAATAATTACTCCAAGAAAATTTAGTTCATTGGTTATATATGTGAACCTATTGAACATCTCTTGAAGGGATTCTCCTTCATTCATCTTAAAAAGCTTGTACTACCCATTTAATAGGGAAAGTTTACACTTCTTTACTTGACTTGTTCCTTCATGTGTGGTTTGCAGTGTATCCCACACTTCTATGGTAGTTATACATGAAGAGAATATGTTGTATTTTATCAAGACCTATTCCACAAATAAGCAACTTCTTTGCCTTCGCATTCTTTTGGATGGCATTGATGTCTTCATCGTTGTATTCATCTCTACTCTTTGGAATAGTCTTTTTGCCTTGTTATCTGTGGTAGAAGGGATTTTGGGACCTTCCATGATAACATTCCATAACTCAAGATCTTCTCCTATGATGAATTTGTGCATTCTTCCCTTCCACCAATCATAATATTTACCATTAAAGTATGGTGTTCGTTTTGTTGATTGTTCTTCTTGAACTCCAAGAGGTGCAGTCATCTTCAGTCTTTTAAGGTGCTAGCCTTTTTTGAAAAATATGGATATGATACTAATTGTTAGTTTGGTTGTGACCTAAGCACTCAAAGAACCAGGTTATTTGAGAAACAATGCAAGAAGGTAAATTATGTAATAAATAAAATCAACACATGTATTTTAGCATGGAAAACTCCTTTCTCAAGGGAGACAAAAACTATGACCCATCTCTGCAGGATTTTCCCAGACTCTGTGCTAAACTTGAGCAAATTTAAGGTTTACAACTGTTTTCATAATACCTAAAGAATATTCCCAACAGTTCCAACCTCTACCCTCTTTACTCTTCTCTTCAATGACTCTATCCTATCAATGAAGTCCCTTGCAAACACAAAATAATACCTTTTACAATTAACTAAGAAAGTAATCAACATTTTATTTTGGAACCACTTCAAGAAACTAACTATTATAACTCAAGAACAGTATAGATAAAACATGATAGGAATAGGTTCTTTCAATGAAGTAGTAGTTTCTTCTTTGAGACTCTTTTTGTTGATTCTCTAATACAATATCAAGTACGGAAAATAGAAACTCTAAGCTAAGAGAAAAGAAGATCAAGATAAAAGCTAGACATAAGGAAGGAAACTAATTGATAATAATGATAAAGATATCAAAACCTCCAATTGATTAGAATCCTAACAAGTACCTAAACTAAGAAATGGACCTCAAGAAAATTTAATTCACCTTGCATCCCACTTGTTTCAATAAGCACTAAAAGAAGCTTCAACCAAGCTCTCAATTCTATCAAAACAAGACAATCCAATATTCATCAAAACTAAGTCTAAAATGAGTGAATCTCAACTATCTATAGTCTATGCTAATTTATTACAAAAATAGGCCAAAAGTGGCTTTTTGTGTAAACTACAATATTAGCCCTAGTTTGCAAACTAGGATTCTCTTTCTTCCTCCTAAGCAATCATCAAAGAATAGAAACCCTTGTTTGGCATCAAAGTATGATCAGGCACCTCTATTTTCATGAATAGCCGTTATAAGACTTGGAGGACTCGAGTTTGGCTCCTTATGAATGGCCTTGATGCAACTTGATTTGCATCATTCTCTCCTTTTTTTAAAAAGGATTTATCCTAAAATTTAAAGGACCACCATCAAAAGTATCAAAGAGAGAAAGGTCATAAACATTGAAGGTGTTAAGTACTTGATACTCCGAAGGAAGGTCAATCTTGTAAGAATTATCATTTATCCTCTCTAGCACTTGGAGTTGTCCATCTTCCCTTGGCATCAACTTGGTCTTCCTCTTGGTTGGGAATTGCTCTTTGCGAAAATATACCCACACTCAATCTCTCGGTTCAAGTACAACTCTATTATGAACCTTGTTTTCCTTTTTGGCCTTCTCTTGGTTATTCTTCTCAAGGTGAATTCACACCTTTTAATGTAGTTTCTTCATAGCATCGGGCCTGTGGTTTAGCATCTAAACCTCAAAACAACATCAAGACAAAGGGGTGAGATCCAAAGGGGTTAGTGGGTTAAAACCATAAATGACCTCATATGGAGACATGCCAATAGTAATATGAATGACTATACTATAAGCAAGTTCAACTAAAGGCAAATGTTCTTCCAAAGATGTTCTAAGGCTTCCTGCTCAAACTCTTCATCTCATCTGCTTCCTTTCTCCTCATCCATGGTTAAGGAACTTCTTCCCTTACGACAAACGTCTTCCTATTAGGACATTCACTCATCACATGGCACCACCCTTGACATTTGAAGCATTCGAGAGGCTTGTTACCTCCTTCTCTTGGCACATTCTTTGAAATGTTTCACCCTTGTGGAGGAGGAGTCTTCTCAAATGGCTTCCTGAAGTCTTGCCTTGCGTCTTTTTGCTTAGACCAATTGGAAGAAGAGTTGCTGACCTCTTTGCCTTTACTCCATGAGGTTGAGACCCCTTTGGTTTGAATTGCTTTCCTCTTTGAGCCCCCGCTCAACTTTAATAGACGCTTCAACCATTTTTTCTAAAGTTAGATACTTGTAGGGTCGGAGATGAGAAGTAATTTCTTTGTTCAAATCGGCTCTAAATTGAGTAGAGGCATAAGTTTATTCCTCTATAGAGTCAACTTGCATTTTCAAAGTTTGAAACTCATCATAATACTCTTCTACACTCTTGAATCCTTGCCTCAATGTGTAGATCCTTTTGAGTTGATCTCGTTTGAACCACTTGGTGATATACTTTCTTCTAATGATTGTCTTCAAGAACTCTCAAGTAGGAATAATGTTAACACCTATATCTCTTCTACTTCTTACCACGGATTCCCATCATGCCGAAGTAAACCCTTCAAATTGAGTAATAGCATAGGTTTCCTTCTTCATCTCGGATTTTTCATTGGTTGGAAAAATTCAATCACATTGACTCACACAATTGAGGTATTCTTCGGGGTCACTACTTTCTTTAAAGCTTGAAAGAGTGACTTTGATGGAGTTAATCCCGTGATCTCGACCTCCATAGTATCCTTGATCATCACATTGGTCATCCCCATGATTGTGTTCAAGATTCCCATGATCTCGGTAACCTTCATGTCTTCTCCTTTGCATGTGTATTTGCATTCTATCTCCTCTATTGCCTCCTCTATTCTCAAGCATCCCTTGGTATCCTTGTCTTCCCAATTGTTCTCCATAGTTGTCACCATAATTGTCAAGACCGTCTAAGGGTTCATTTCCCTTAAGTTTTCATTCTGAGATGGTAAATTTGGATTTGGAAGGTTTGATTTTTGTTGAACTTGTAAGGTTAGAGAAGCCCCACTCATATGCCCCTCATAAAAGACTCAAGGTGATATCACCCAAATATCATTCTCCACAACCCCAACCTTTGATTCGAGTTCGCTAACACATTCATCAATTTATCTATCTTTGCTTCAAGATTAGAAGATTGTAATTCCTCCTCTGCCGATAGAGTACCTATGAAAAGACACTCAACAAAACAAGCAAACTAGCAGTTAGAAAACATCCTCACAAGTCTTACACACCTTTGAGTGACCTCAAAATTGATTTGACAGATGTTGAAACCTGTTGAAGTTGGTGGTTGACAAGGTACACAATTGCTACTCTTATGGATTCTTATTTATAGAATAATGGACGACTCAATAAATTCTAATGGACTTGAGCAAAGAAATTAATGACGAAAATAAAATGAGAAAAGTTCAAGAAAAAATTAAGACGAAAAAAGAAATCAAACTCAAAAAAAAACTAAGTAGGATGAATTACTTGATGTTAGGTAGTTTTTGGGAATTAATGAGAGGAAAAAAATATGAAAAACTAATTAAGAAATAACTAAAAGTGTTAATTAATGTAGAAATCAGAATAAATTTGAGTTAGAAAGAAGAACTATGAAGTTTCAATACTTAGAAAATTTTTTGGGGTCCGAAAAAATTCAATACTTGCAAAAATTTTGGCTAAAAAGTCAAAAACCTATAGATTTTGCTCTCTGAAGTTGGCTACCATGCGCGGGGCCCAAAAGTGGGGAAATCTGTGTTCCTAATGCACGGCTGGCAGCTTGCTGTCACTCATGTGGCATTGTGCTGGCGATGATGTGGCATTTCACGTGGCAATTTTTTTTAAAAAAAAAAAAAGCTACTGCTGACTGGTGTTGAGGTGTCTACTGCGTGGCTGCCCCGTGGCATATCTGCTAATATGGCTACTGACGTGGCATCCACGTGAAATTTAATTTGTTAAATCAATTTTTTTCAACTAATAATTCTACAAGTGGACCTACTAATGTATTTTGTCAAAAATCAAAAGAGAAGATGGATAAAAAGTACCTTGGGGTCTTCTCCTTCACTATGAAGATATCAAGATCTTCAAGAACACCAAGAATAAACCCCAAGCCAAATCTTCTCCAAATCACCTCAAACTTTAAGATTATGTTTCCCTTGATGTAGAGAACAAATTCCAATCATAAATAAGCGCTAATTCCACCCCAATCAAGAAGGTCCAATTTCAATTTTCTTCAAGTCTTCAATGGTAGAATGGTATCCACAACTCAAGTTTCAAGAGAAAACCTAGGATCTAGACTCTGAAAAAATACTAAAAAACAAGAATCCATTGTCAAAAACAACAAATCAAGAAAGAAAATTTTTCGGATTCGTTTTTGAATTTTTGAAGGAATTTTATTTTTTTATTTAATACCTAAATCCCAAGATTAGAGTTGTAAGAACAACACTAATCATAGCTCTTATACCAAATGATACAATATCAAATGCGGAAAATAGAAACCCTAAGCTACGAATAAAAAAGATAAAGATAAAAGCTAGACACAAGAAAGGAAATCAATTGACAATAATGATAAAGATATCAAAAATTCCAATTAATTAGAATCTTGAAAAGCACCAAAACTAAAAAAATGGATCTTAAGGGAATTAAATTCACCATGCAACCCACTTCTCCAAAAGCACCAACAAAAGCTTGACCAAGCTCTCAATCCTCACAAGAGAAGACAATTCAATATTCATCAAAACTAAGTCTAAAATGAGTGAAGCTCAACTATTTATAGTCTATGCTAATTTCTTACAAAAATAGCTCAGAAGTGGCTTTTTGTGTAAATAATAATATTAGCCCTAGTTTGCAAACTAGGCTTCTCTTCCTTCCTCCCAAGCAATCATCAAAGCATAGAACCCCTTGCTAGGCGTCAAAGTATGTTCAAGAACCTTTATTTTCATGAATAACCCTTGTAAGACTTGGAGGTCTCGATCTTGACTCCTTGTGGATGGCCTTAATGCAACTTGATTTGCATCACTCTCTCAGTTTGACGCCTCTCTCTTTAGGTGTGGTCAAACTACAAAGTTTTATATTGAGTTTTTTATATATATGTAAATAGCCTCTTTTTATTTCTCCAATCAAAATACGAATTATTCCTGTCTTTTCATGAATTCAATCCTAGTTTGACTTGGTTTTAATCTTCACGCATTAAGCTTCTTTCTTCTAATTTTAAGCTAATTCTATGTGTTCAATTTATGATAATATTTTCATATCTTGAACTCCAGTTCCTTGTAGAAATAAATTGAGTCATAATCTCAATTCTCCAAGTCTTCACAAAATAGCTTTTTTTAAGACAGACTCTAGCTCTTCTAGAGGAAAGTTCTTTGATAAGTTTATCTGACAATGTTGCTAATTTCTTCACTCCTTCTTGGAGATCTGTTGAGGACCTAGTTATTGAAATTCATTCCTCATTCTTCAATACTTCTTCTATAAATTGATTGTCACTTATATAATGTTTATCAATCATTAAATCACAATACGATTTTAAATGTGGATTCAAAGATTCATGGTATTTCTACAAGTTAAGCAATCTAAAATGACATACATACTCTGTTCTGTCAATGTGTCTGAGATCCTACTTCTAAGAGAGATATGTTTTTTTTCACAATCTCCTTAATTGTTGCTTCCTTCACTAGTTTTAACAA